>JAWPHD010002201.1:0-269619 GCA_037043455.1 Cyrtodaria siliqua
TTAGGTGAAAAGAAAAAGTCAACGATTTTAAATTAGACTTATCGTAAGATGTTTATTAACGGCGGCCATCTTGAATGTCAGATCAAAACCCGCTCTGGAGAATCCATGGGAAGTTTAGTTAAATTGACTGAATGATTTCAGAGAAACTCTGAAACCGCTGCTAACGGATACCAATGCCAATGCCGCCTAACTAAATGCTACCGGATTAGCTCTGCTGGACAAAGGCCAGTAGAGCTAAAGACGGTCGATACATTTTTTCTCGAGTTACTGAGTTGAAAGTTGGTAATATGCGTCGTGCACACTGATGAAGTTGTATTCACATAGAGCAAAATATGGTGAGAAAGATGATGTTATATCTAATGCAACAACAAAATACATAATTGTTATCGAAAACCGCACATGACCTTTATTTTAAGGAAAGTAGGTCAAAACGATAAGTGGCACATCATATCAGGTTCACAGAGATAATGTTTGGTTCATATCCTCCACAAAATAAAGGATTTATTTAAATACATAGGTACGAATAGATGCAAACGTGATCTCTAAGATGAGCTCGACAATGAGATGATATTCAGTTGGACAGATTAAAATGCTTCTTGTTTGTATTAAACGTAGATATAAAAGATAACAGAAAATGTAGCATTCGAGGACCACAGTCAGCCACAAACATGCACGAGAACAAACAACAGCTACAAAGATAAATAAAAGGGAATATATGAAATCACAAACACAAAAGCGTTGACAATAAGGCTACCGCCTTGGAAAGGATAGTGGCAAAAAAGGCTGTTGGGTGTTTAAACCAGGTTCTAGGCCGCACAAAACCCCTCTTACCCTAATCAAACATGGGACACTGTATATAAAGATACCACTGCCAGGTTACATTCTCTTTCAAACGAGGCAGTATAAGTGGTATTGCATATAACTCATAAATGACCATGTATATACATGCATAATATAAAACAAGAAATATCACTGTAAGTGATAAATGCCCTCGAAGTGTCCTTTGACCTCTATGTATGACATTGACCTTGGCGCCATGGACCTGGATTTTGTGCACGGCATGTCGTTTGGTTGTGGTGAGCACTTGTGCCAAGTTATTTGAAAATCCGTCCAGGCATGCAAAAGTTATTGACCGGACTCGATTTGACCTTTGACCTCTAAGTGTGACCTTGACCTTGGGGCCACAGACCTGGATTTTGTGCGCGACACATCGTTTTGTTGTGGTGAGCACTTGTGCCAAGTTATTTGAAAATCCGTCCATGAATGCCAGAGTTATTGACCGGACACAATTTGACTTTTGACCTCGAAGTGTGACCTTGACCTTGAAGATCTGGGTTTTGTGCGCGACACATCGTCTTGTTATGGTGATCACATGTGCAAAGTTATTTAAAAAAATCCTTGCAGGGTTGTGACGTTACGGTCCGGACACGAAATTGCGTACCTGTTTTTTTTTACCTATGACTTGACCTTTGAGGTACGGACCTGGGTTTTGCGCGCGACACATCGTCTTGTTATGGTGATCACTTGTGCCAAGTAATTCAAAAATCCCTGCAGGGGTTGTGACGTTACGGTCCGGACACGAAATTGAGTACCTGTTTTTGACCTATGAACTGCAAGTGTGACCTTGACCTTTGAGGTACGGACCTGGGTTTTGCGCGCGACACATCGTCTTGTTATGGTGATCACTTGAGCGAAGTAATTTAAAAATCCCCCTGCAGGGGTTGTGACGTTACGGTCCGGACACGAAATTGCGTACCTGTTTTTGACCTATGAACTTAAAATGTGACCTTGACTTTTGAGGTACGGACCATGGTTTTGCGCGCGACACATCGTCTTGTTATGGTGATCACTTGTGCCAAGTTAATGAAAAATCCATGAAGGGGTTTTGAAGGTACAGTCCGGACACAAACTGCAGAATGACGAAATCCGGACAGAAGGACGGACGGCAGGACAGACAGACAGAATCCGGACAGAAAACGGTGCGATTACTATAAAAATCACAGAAAGCCAAAAAACAAGTACTCAGTGAATTGCCGTTAAGGGTACGATAAGGCCAGATTTAAGACAAACCTTAAACGCTACTGTCCTTTGAGGATTTAGGCAGTCATCATAGGGTCCAGGTCCACACTCTATTCCGGTCATTGCACAATCAAAGAGAACAGCATAGTGGCGAACTGTAAATGGGTCAACCACTACTAAACATGCAGTGCGTTGCAAAATGTTAGGGTCATAATTATTAAGTGATTATGACCAACGATCTTATGAAGTTTGTAAATCACATCACCATAGAAGTCAGGTTGTGATAGTCCTTGTCGCGGAAAAGTTCTTAAATTACATTTATATTTTAAAAGTAGCTCAAGGTTACGATAATACAATGTTGCAAACGTTCTTCGAAGTTTATGGTAACCGCAACCCTGCTGTAGTAGCCTTTCAGTTATACAAATATTACGAATAATAAAGTTATCAACTGGACTATAAGTTCTAGAAAAACGAATAAGTTTAGAAAAATAGCTCATAATAAGTAGCTCGGAAAACATTTCCATCTAAGTGGGGATAATTAACACAATCAAAATTAAAACCATCTCTCCTGTCATAGATTTTACTAATTATTTCACCATTTTCAATAGAGAGATGAAAATCAAGAAAGCAAGCGACAGTATCAGAAATATTAGCTGTGTTGAGTTGAAGTTTTTAGGATAGATACTATTAACCATAGTAGAAAAGAACGGATTATCGATGTTCAATATGCCATCCAGATACCGTGAGGTGTCATTTAAGGCTTCGAAAGGCATCTGCCTGAGAATCTGATGAAAGACACAACATGAAATCTCATTCCTAGCAATACAAGAACAACCGTTTTAATTCTTTTTGGGGATAATGTACATTTTGATTAAAGTTTATGTGCATGTTGACAATTAAAGATCTACTCAATGGATTTCAAGCAACATTTATATTATATGTGTATAATATAAAGGCCAATAAAATATTATAGAGTAAATAAACAATTTTTTTTGTGTCGGATTTTTATTAAATACCACAGATAATGATTGCATTACATATACATTTTTACTGCACAATACAATGTGTTGGTAACGTCAAGTGATGGCATGCAGTTTCTTATTTTGGGGGAAACAGAAAAATTCCTACACTTTATTTTGCTGTATATGCAATCTCAAAAGTTAGTAAAAAATTAATTGCGTTTATTTACCAAACTATTGGAATGCTTGAATAAAACTTATTTGATCAATAATAATTTAAATATTTGATATGCTGTTTTTGGAGTTACAAGTCAAACTCAGAACTATCATCAGTCTTAAGACTTAATTTAGAACATGTTAGGTTCGCATGGAAACAAATTATAGCATTATAAGAATAGGGGAGATTATTAAATCAAAATGGTAATGTGCTGTACACATAAATGTTTATAACAGTTCAACACAATAATTTATGAACTCACAAACTCACAAACAATATACATTGTATACTATCCACAAGTGTCTGCCATTCTTATGAAGTGGAATATTAGAGAATTGCAACAATGTTCAGAAATTGCTTGCAATCATTACATGCCATCAATATGACGTTATTGTTAATTACTATAGTTAGACAGACCCTCATGAAACCATTCTTCTAAAACAATACTTCTGAAACCATACTTCTGAATAATAATTTTTGAAACTATGTGAATTCTGTCTGAAATGTCCTAAAATAAGGACAAATTCAGAAATAGTTATTATAAGCTTTTCAAACAGATTCAGACAAACTTCAGCTATTACTCGGACGGACTTCAGATTATGATTTGTTCAACGAAACTCAGACAATCTGTTTCTTTTTCATGAGGGCTGTAATTTATAATCCAACAAGAATATGTTCAATTTCAAAATTTCAATTTCAATGTTCATGTAGCAGTACATAAATTATAACACCTTATGATTTATTCTCCGACACCAAACTATAAACGACACAAATGCAATTACAATGATTAACTACAATATAAGGGACTGAAATTAGCTTCATTATGTTCTTTTAACATCCATTCCTACAGTACTTCATACAGTACTCAAAATATACCAATGGGCATTATTAGTCAATGTCATAAAGCTTTCTGTCCACAGAGATTATATGCTACACATGTTAACTATTGTTTCATTATTAACCATTAATGCCACATACATTTGTAGTTACAGCAAACCAATAGAGGTTTATAGTGCCAATTTCAACTTCTGATGTATCGAACAATTATTAGATATATGAAGAAATAAAACACATATTGTTATGAAGAAAAAAACTTAATTTTTTATTTTTATTTGATGTTACATTTTTTTCTTTTTCATTGTATGTAAAGCCAAACAAATGCAATAACAATGATGCTACAAAATAAGGGACTGCATTTGGCTTAATATGCTCTTTCAACATCCATTCCTACAGTACTTCATACAGTTCTCAAAACATTCCAAATGGGCATTATTAGTCAATATTATGAAGCTTTTTGTCAAGGGTTAACTATTTAAAAAAATAAATTGTTTCACTACTGATGTCAAATACATGTGAAGTGAAATGTGATGTAACAGCAAACCAATAGCGTTTATTGTGCCAATTTCAATCCCCGATATATCAAATACTTATTAGTTGCAAATACAAAACTTATAATTACGAAGAAAAACACTTTTATTACATTTTTTTTTAACTTTTATCATATTTATTTTTTTACTTTTTTTTTCTTTTTCATTGTTAGTAAAACAATTTGTTTATCGTCATACTGTAACACAGTGATTAATATAAAACTTTGATGATGTCTTGTCTTGATTATACTTGATTCTAATGAAAAGCTAATTAGCTAATTATATTAAACAAATGGAAACACAAATCCCCAAATATGTTTTAAACAATAGATTACAATCATCCCTTCAGAAATGTTACCAAAACTGAAATATATCATTTAAAATGCTACTTAAAGTACCGAATAGTTTCCATCAATTCAACAAAAATATAAGGTAATGGGTTCTATAATTTAATTTATGTTCCAAACAAACACAAGAGATAATGAATTGAATTGTGTTTTATGACCAATGAACATACGGGTATTTAGAGCCACTCTGGATGAGAGGTTGAATTACATTTCCTCTGGTTATTTAACATGCCAGACTGATATCTATACACGAGACTGCTTAGTTCACGTCCCCACCCACAGGACAATTAAAGGTGAGGGATCCAAGTGGCTAGGACAAGATCACATAAATGTCATAGGGCCATTTCTTAGCACTGTAACAATGCTCAGCACTGCAACATGTGCATACATGGTAGCCCTTGGAAAAACATGGACACCTTCAAGACGATGGGTGACTATAGACACCGACAATACAATATGTAATCATGGACACCTATAAGATAATGACTAACCATGGACACAAAGTGATAATGGACACTTTTAAGATAATGGGTAAACGTGGACACCCACAAGATAACGGTTAACCACGGACACGCACAAAATAATGGGAAACAATAACTAAAGCCAATTAACCAGCCAGATATTGGCATAACATGTAAAAAGAAATATGTATTTCTGGAGAAAAAATGGCGACTGGAACATACACGATACTTATCGATACACATTACAACAGATTTGAAATAAAATGGATACAAGCAAGAGGTCAATTGCCTTGAAGCTCTACTGATAGGGATCTGCCATGGTGACACTTTTTTTTCTGAAAGCTGAATATTTAAATATATATATATATAGTTTAAAATCATGTAAAGTGAATCCTCTATCGTATAAATTATACGCTATGGTTGTCGTTATTTGACAGAAAGGCACGAAAATATCCGACACGTTTAGTAGTACGACCTTAGTCCACCAAAACCAATCTTTTTAGGTTGGCTAGGTGGTCAAATGGTCTAAGGCGCCAGCTATTTTGCGAGGCGCAGTGTCGAAGTTGGTGTCCTAGGTGCGGGTTCAAATCCGCTGGTAAGTGGTTTGTACAAAATTTTCTCCACATATATATATATATATATATATATATATATACAATTACATATATATATATATATATTGATATATTAATAGAAAAACGAATTTTGTTTAGGACCATCTATATGTCATGCCAAATCCAAGGTTCCAAATCAAAACCATTTATGATTTTCGAGAAGTAGTATGTTTAAAATCATTTCTTTTAGCTGTGGCAGCTATCGTGAACTGCAACGTCAACCTAATATTTTACTTAGGACCAACCAGGCACCAAGAGAACATTTCTGTGAAGTCTCATAAAAATCCATCAAGTAATTTCAGAGGACCGACTGTCACAAAAAAAGGTTACGGACGGAGGGACAGACGGACGGACGACAGATGCTGCACCACAATAGGTAGAGCTAAAAAGGGTGTTAACTTTAGTTAAGATCAAATCCTTTAAACATACATGGAGCCTTCTAGTATGGCTTATCTTGATATATGTATGTATTTATGATCAATGAACACGGAATATTCTTAAAGCTACAGACTATACTTAAACAAGGACTAACTAATGAATATGCATCAATCACATGCGAAGTAGTTTCAATTTGACGAACATCCAAAAAATCAGTATACGAGTATACGCCAGTAATAGATACGTAAAATATCACATTTTTATCTAGCCTTCATACAGGTAAAACCAATAAATATAATATTTCAGATTTTTCTTTTTTGCCCGGTATTTGTTTTTATTATCTTTATTACATGTAGGTAAAACCAATAGACCAAGTATATTTGTTGGTACTTTCAGGGCTCTATATTTTCGTCCCAGGTACTTTGCAGCATTTTAGAACTAAAAAGGCACATACGCGCACAAACGTATCTACTGCTAAATAACATATCGAGATAAAGTTGTTTTGAGACAGAATCCGAGTTTAATTTGATAAAGTAGTATATTACACCATGCAAGGTTAATTTGCACGTGCGTCATTATGTACTAAATACTGATACAGCTTGAGGTGCGTTCAAATATATATTAAGTTATTTTGCATTCTAATAAATGGTAACAAATATACCATGTTCTCAAGAAATTGCAACAGTTCAGTTGATAGAACGCCTGCCTGTAAATGAGAAGGTCATGGGTTCTGGCTCCGAGAGTGGCAAACATTCTTTGTCTGTTGTATTATAATGCTACCTGTGTACAGGCATGGCGTGTCCAACTCGATGTCTCTAAAGTAAATTATGCCCTGCGTTAAATTTGATCACTTAAATACTCGATTTGGTAATGAGCTGGTGAACATGAAATTACGAATAAAGACACGCGTTCAAAGCGACATATCGTCTAAGTGTAGTTTCTGTAGCTTTAAGTAATTATGAGATCAGTCCCTCCGTCCGTCTGTCCATCCATCCATCAATCAATCAAATAGTTAATTAATCATTCAATTAATCAATCAGTGAGTCATAGCATTATCCTACATAATCGTACACACAAGATTACACATGCATATACAAGGCTTACATTACACAAGCACTGGTTTGAAACAAAGAATATCCTGCCTATTATACAAGCAATACCACGAAATGCATCTTCAGTCTATTGCAGAGCAAACATTACCATACATCATAATCTGGGATGACACTGTTCACAACAGAATATGTATACAAACACCTTTCATTATTTGCCAATACAAATGCACAATTTATCTGGTAAAAAACATTTTTGGATAAGGAGTTAAAAGTAAGTGTTTAATAAGTTAAGGACCATTCTTGGAGTTTAATATCAAATTAAGATTGCCAGAAATAGAAGAAATATTTTTCAGGAGTCCCTATCTTTATTCCTTCTGCCATACTATTTTGCAGCATAGAATGAACACTGCAGCTATCCTGTCAAAAAATACCACAGAAAGCCTCCTATAAAACAAATTAAAAAGGCCCACAAATATTTCATGTTTGATGGGACGTTAACAGGAATATCACGTGTACTGAAGTCAATTCTCGGGGCATGTAAAAAAACCAGGAATCAACTCAGTGGAGTAAAACGATCAACGTTTTCTCGGTATATTCTCACTCTTCTTCCGAGAGGTACATTTCTCAACCTGAAGTGTTGATCAGTCGATAACAATTCACTTCATAAACATATCAACCACATGTTTCTAGTGTGCCACATTCTTTTTTTAAAACAGTATAAAACAAAAAAACATATTGCTCAAGCAAAGAAAACCAATGATGGGATATATGTACACAAACATGACTGACATTTTATCTGCCTATTCGTTAAACTTAAAATTCTTTAAAATGATGATTTATATGTACAAAAACATGACTGATATTATAATAAGCTGAATAACAGGTATACATTGTCTTGGTTAGTTAGTATTCAAATCTAGTAAAACGAATGATTACAACAAAAAGTATTTTAGAAACAACCCAATAACATCTGCCAATTGTTACCCGACTGGATGGGGTATTGTGCACCTTGACAAAGACAGCATTTCAGTACATTACTTCACCAATAACATCATCAACCAACAAATGTAATTATATCACTTTTATTATTCATAAGTTAATGATGTCTTTGGATCTGAAATTTACTCGCAAGTCTGAAGTGCGTATCCAACTACAACCAATCAGGTTTAACTACCGATAATTCCAATGCATTTGGCGATGCAAATTAATTCTTGATAGACAAAAACTTGTTTAACAGACTGAACTTCCCTCAAGAAACATTGCTTCCTACAAATACTGTGCTATAATATATATATTTGCAAAAACAATATTGACAATATTAATATTAATAAATATATATTACATAGGATTATCAATAATTAAAAAGTAAAATATATTAAGATGATAATTCCATTACTCACAACATACTTGTACATAGTTTGATATATCTGCTACATCATATAGTCTTCATCAGCTGACCGGTGTTATTGCTGGAGATCATGTGACTTAGACTGGTCATGTGACAACAGAAGGGCTGAGTCACGTGATGTTTGGCAATTTTGCTCCAATTAATGGAATTATTATCTCATATAGTGATTCAAGCAAGGCAACAACAGCTCTAGTTGTTTGTTTTATACTATTAAGACTTGCTTTACACCAATCCAAAGTTGGTTTGATTTCCGGACCAAGGTGACTGGATGTTGCATGTAAATATAATGCATGTTCAATTATTGGAAGTCCTACTGTTCTCTTCCACGTTATAATAACAACACTGCAGTCATAATTCCACATCGCAGTCATAATCCGACATCGCAGTCATAATTCGACATCGAGAGTGATCTGTACACCTGTTTTTCATAAACCAGGTAAAATAAATATTGTTTTAAATCAATCGCCCATTTATTTTACGAAATCTGACATTTTCTGCAATATGTGTTGGTCAGTACGAGATCATAATTTTCACAAAAATGTGAGTTTAGGTCTACTAAACTAATATCATTAAGTTAGACATTGGTTTATCTCATATCACATCGAAACTCGTTTGAAATCATCAACAGTTTCATTCTTATGCTGATATGAAATTTGTGTTATTTGGAAAAAAAACAAAGTTGATACGAAATATTTGGAAAAACACAAATTATAAAGTTGTTTATATCAAGGTCATATAATAAAAAGAGTTTATGATAAAGTATTATACAAACATGAATTACTGTATTTTCAAGTTTATAGTATCGAACCACTAAAAAAACAAAAAATACAAGTATTTTTGTTATGTAACTGGACTATTACGCCAGGCAATAACTTTAACCTGTTACCCAGTATGTGAATAATTACTGGTGACCTTGATTACAGCTGTAACGTCTCCAAGAGTTGGATTCAAAATCAAATATGAATACTGCCACATTTGCACTGGGAAATAAAATAACTAGTTTATGGCTATTCAGGTATTGGTCAAAACTCATCTGTACTCTTGAAGACCAGGGCCCTATTTTATTAAACATCTTACGATAAGTCTCAAATTTTAAAAACTGTTCACATTTTTGAACCTAAGCAGTCAATGTAGACTATAATGTGTGCATTATGTGCAGCAATATCAAATGTATAAGAAAATGAAATGAAATCACATTCATTTTTGAATTGTAAATTAAAGTAAAGAATTTAAGAAATTAACTTGCGATCAAAATTGTTGTAAGTTGTTTCATAAAACCGGGCCCTGATTCACTATGCTATAGTGCATCAATCCTCCATGCCTCTGTGGAACAGATTTGACTGTTCCCTAAAGAACATGAAATACTTGTAAAAAAAGCTGTAAAATGAAATACATCAGATATGACAATGACAATGCCATATAACATTTAGACAAAGAAAAGTATCCCACTTTTCAGTCTAAGTCATGAATTATAAGACACGTTTGGCAAAGAAATACTTACTTTGACGAATTAGTGTTGCAATTCTACATGTGCCGTAGGAACTCGTCTTATTATATAAAAAACAAATTAGACACTATGAAATCAATATTTTTCATTGGAGATTAATTTTTAAGGGACACATGACATTTTTAAATTGAATTGAATTGTGTTGTAAGGCGCACCAACACATAAAAGGTTATATGGCGCCTAACAGGCATGAACATGCCAGTCTCATCCTCCATGTTCATTTAGATAAAATATGGAAAATGGGCCTAGAACCTTCTCACCCTGAACTTTTAAAAATGTACAGCATTCCCTTAAGTTTTTCAACATAACTTGCAATTGTTCAGTCATTTATATTAATTACAAGAATAGTACGAAGCAAATTGTTTTTGCATATTATTAACTGTTGATTATATAGAATAATATGTTCTACATAAACACGTCAATTTTTTTTAATTTTGATAGCCTGGGAACCTGTTTCAATTTTACCCAAGGAAATAGTGATTTCACAGTAATATATTCAACATAAGCACTCAAACAAAATTGATTTTGATAACCTGGGAACAGTATTACCAATATAAAAATATTGATATCAGTCAATTCAAAAGCTACATAACTTGCACATACACATTTAAAACATCATCTCGATCCTTTCAATACTAGTTGAGCATACATAAAATCAAAATAATCTGACTTCGATGCATTACTGAAAGACTTTAAAAACGTATATTGTATCATTTCCAAAATGCTATCTCCTTTGAGGTACAGAAAATCAAATCAGCCATTTTTTTTTTATATAAACTGCCGTACGTTAAGATATCAACGAAAAAAGTCATTTACTTCAAGTGAAAACTAGAACTATCACTGAAGGTGATGAATACCCCCGCTTAAATTCTACATCAAACAAAGGGCCATAATTCTGTAATAAATTAGGCAATCAACAATGGGTGATGTAGAGGGGCATAAGGTCATCAGTTATTATGTGTATATGAAGTTTGGGAGCAATCCGTTAAAAACTGTTTGAGGTATGCAATTAATAAAAGTGAGTTACACGACGGGACGCGACAACAATGTGTTAAGCGACGAGACGGAACTTTGTGAATGCTGGGTATAAGAACCAATATGAGATCATGAATATCACTACCCACACACTAAGTACACAATATTGCCACAGTCAATAGCAAGTATGACTTGTATTGACTTGAATACAATTTTAACATCTCCGCCTCAGGTCCAATGGCATTCTGTATGCATCTTTGAGGCATATTGTTTCACTCAAATTTGGTATATGAAAATCTATTTCTAAAAAATACCAAAAATAATTTAAATATGCATTTTTAAAGTCTTTCAGTAAATATCACAGGATAAGACCGCTATAAGACCACAGTACTTCCATTCTGTAGTCTAAACAAGGCTATTCACCACCGTGCTATCTCGACACAAAATAAAAAAATAACACTTGCATAATATTTACATGTTTTACATAATTTATATTACAAGATACAGTAAATCTGAGTATTCTGAAATTATTATCTATCCATCACTAACTCAAGGCCTTGTTATCAGGACAGTTTTAGTAAATTTCATAACATGGAACATAAACTTTAAAATTTCAATGATTTCTTGACAGTATAATATTAAAAAATCACCTGCCTTTCATTGTTTCAGGACAATAATTGAACAAAACCACGCCCGGGTATCGCACCGCTTGCACTGCTGGGTAATACCGAGAGTTGAAGGAGGTGATTTCTGATTTTGCAGGCATCCAATTAAAATGCTCGAATTGATGAAGCTGGTTCAGATAGAGAACAATTCGTATTTAAGCCTTTTCCCAAATGTCGAGGATGTCTTGTCTAGCCAATGGACCATAAGTAGACCATCCAAAGTGACCATTGGATGGTCTACTCATGGATGTGCAAGAAATCCTTACTACCCTATGTAATTCATGTGAAACAAATCTGGCATAAAACATGGAGACGATAATTATTTTTATATTCAGGCCATAACACTCATCTCGTGAATTTCCCATTGTAACTGATATTTGACTTGCATGTATCAATTTCTAAACACAAATATCGTAATTTGAAGATGTATTGCAAAAAACGCATGGCAATACAGACGTGCAACTTGCCATGCAGGCGTGCTATGAAATAAGATCAGACACTAGGTGGACATAGTCATCGTTGTTTTGTTGTTGTGTCCCTATTTCTGCTTTAATTTTGTAATACACATAAACAAACAAATGAAGATATACACTAAGCAAACTAATGAAGATATATGATTGTGTCCTCCGTGGGAATCAATGTGGGACCCAGTCCCTATGAGAGAGCACATGATGAACCGATTTAGGGCTATATATTTAGAGACTTAAATTGACAGATTTAAATGTTCAGTTCTACTTCATGTTCAGTCATAACTGCAGCAGAAACTAGTACTAGGGTTCCTAGTTTTTGTTTCTGCTGCACATGTGACTTACAATAAAGCAGAATGGAACGTTTAAATCTCTCAGTATAAGTCTCTTAATACTGCAAGTCTCTAAATGTACAGCCCTGACGTAGGTTTATGTACATTCTCACCTGGACTACTTCACGTATTAATTTCCATGGCGACACAATTGCACACATTTATGTGTTTGTTTATGTGTATTGAACAATTAAAGCGTAAATAGGATTCTTAAAACAAAGATACATATGTCCGCTTTGAGTATGGACATTTCAGGGCACGCCTGCATGGTGAGTTGTAAGCCTGTATTGCTTTGCATTTTTTTAATACATCAAATTACGATATCTGTGTCTAGAAAATCACAGAAGCTATCAATGCCCGAATTCTGTGGTCGCTTTGGTCCATTGGTTAGCACAAGACTTTCCTCGATTTTTGGAAAAAAATTATTCATCATAATCTTGGCCATCTACATCAGTTCAGCAGTGTTTTTTTTCCACACCTGCACAACCGAAAATCCTCCACCTTAAATTCTGGGTAATGTCAAAGCAATGCAGGTGGTGCGATTCCCAGGCTGGCAAATGAGAAATTACAGGTATCTACTGAATCATTTTAAACAGTTGTATTGCCAATGATAGTGACTCAGTATCAAATTCACTGCAAACAAAATCATGTAAACATTTTTACATTACATATTGATACCCTGGCAGGTAATTACAAGTGTAGTAAAGTTGCTATAACAAACATCAATCTCATGTTATCTGAACAAATATACATATAAAAAAGGAATTGCTTTTAGTATACAAGTAAACATTTCTAATTGTGGTGTTAATGTAACATAATAGCACACACTTGATGCACCTATATTACCAACACATATTCTTTTCTTTGTAATTACACACATAAAATATATGGTTCATTGTTATGATCATAAAAACATATAGTAAATTTAAAACATTTCAAAAAGTAGTTCAAAGCACACCAAATAGTCTGTTCAGTTTTTCCAAGACGAACTATTTACACTGTTAGTTCTACTGGATAATTAAGTGGACTGCTTGATAACTGGACTTAACAAATGCCAATTTTGAATAACACATAGATTTAACACAAACAAATAAAAAATATTATATTTACATTGATGTAACTTACATTAATCAATGGTTCAATGCAAGGCTGTTATATTTTCTTCTTTATCTGTATGTAGTTACCAGTGGTGCGTTGAACCATCAATTTGTCTCTGACTGTTATGTATGTAGTTACCAGTGTTGCGTTGAACCATCAATTTGTCTCTGACCTCTTGTGTGTTGCCTCGGGATTATATTTAAAACGTCAAAAGCTAATTGTTAGATTTGCACAAAAAAAATTCTAAAAGAATTGCAAAATGTTTGTACTACTGCAAATCTATGATTGCGTCTGTACATGCTAGGGTACAACCTCAGTCTTTGATTGACATTTAAAACATAACTTACTTGAGACAAACATCGATAAGGCTTGATACACAGAAATATCCCAAAAGGACATTTGTTAGAAAGGTACACAAAATTTATAAGATTCATGATAATCACGAAGGTTTTTCACCAACTACAAAAGTATTGTTTTTTTTCATTTACCAGTACATCATTTCTGAATTTATTTTAACTTTCTTGCTAGTTGATATAACTTAGAAGTACCAATTACATATCAACACCATTCCTCTCTTACCGGTATATGTTCCACATTGAAAATTCTTGCACTGCTACTTACTTTTCTTCTATATACAAGCAAAAGGGTTGGGCCACTAGTTCTTCCAACATTAATAAAGGCCCGTCCCAACAATATTGTAATTAACAGTTAACAAGATGCCAATATAATTAACATAAAACATTCAAATACATTTTTCGATGAACAAAAGAAGAAAAAAAAAAGGAGAGTAGTAAATAGAAATAAAATTCTAGGAAAGATTAAACAAGAATGAATGAATGATGCTGTGGTTGTAGGGTCCTGCCTTGAGCGGGTGTCATAACAGAGTATACAATGTCTGGTCGTTATCAAACCTCACTGCCACTTCTTCCTGTAAAGATTCTGTTACAATCTGGACTTCATCTTGTACTCCAAATATTGTTCAAAACAGTCATGCCATCATCAATGATCTTAATGTTGAGCGAATCTCGACAGAAATGTTTCCACTGTACCCTTGACTAGTGCTCTGCATATTGGGCACTTCCTCATGGCTGGCGCACATTCAGCACAGGTAACCAGGTGACCGCATGGGAGGAACACAATACACACGGTGTTATCAAGACAAACTTTACACAGGGTTTGTTCCTTAAGCTTCTCGTTTTCTGCCTTGATTGATTTTGGATCTATAATTATATAAAAGAGGATGGCATGTAATAATATCTAAAATTATCAAGCATTAATGTTTGATAAAAACATGCCATCCTGGATTTCAAAAATGATTTAATTTTATGTTACATAGTTTATATACATCAGTAGCCTTAAAAGATCCCTTCAGTTCCACAACACGACTCAATGCACAGCATTACATGGTCCGAGTATTAACGTTCATACCCCATCCAACACCTTCTCCAAGAAGCGAAAACGGGGTTGGCTGGGGTATGAAATAAAACTTTAATTTCGGCTTCAAAAGTTTGCATATTGTAAAACTAAAACATTTAATATGTAAGTTTAAACAGGTTATCACATTTGTTTCAGTGAAAAATATTTTTAAACATGTTCTATTGTCGAAATATCGGTTATAAAATCATGCTAATATAAGCTTTCCCATCGCTTAATGGAATTAAGGTGAAACCACGTAATGGCCTGCATGTTAGCCCACATGAAGCAAGAGTTGTAGGAGAACAATGTGTTTAACGTTTTTTTTGAGACCCTGTTTATTTATTGGAAACTTCAGCTGAGAAGTAAACAAGAGGGGCCAAATTGCACAACTGATAAAAATTAAATTCTGTTTACCCCACTCCATAATTTTGGAGGCAATTTTCAAAAAGGGCCGTGCAAAAGTCTGCTGCATGGATGGCTCGCTGATACACTGCTCTACAAATACCTTTAACCTAATTTAATACTACAGAGTAAGATTCAAATAAGATAAATATAGAGCACTGTCTGAATGTCAAATCAGGCCAAACAATGGACTGAATGTGTACCAACACAGTGATTCAGTCCTCATTTGCATAATTAATACACTAGTGTATTACGATATTTAAACAGTGGCTTTATTACACACTCAGTAGCCATGTTATGTGTTAAAAACAGGTAACATGCAGAAATCGAGAACAGTAATCTAAATAGAATTGTTATTATATAAATGCCGTTTTAGAAGGCCAAAGATAAACATCAACAAAACGTACAACAAAAATGGATAAACTGTTTTAAAACCATGCTGCATGCGACAGAATATGTGACACAAATACAAATTTAAATCCTAAATGCACAAACGTTACTAAAATTTGACCGCTACAATTTTAATTTTCTACATTCAGGAATGTGATTGGGCACTGAAAATTCGCTCTGAACATTTTGTAGGGGGTTAAGTGGAGGGGCTGCTGTTAAGCGCCCTTACTGAGTCAAGGGGCAGTGCCCCTTGTGTGTGACCAGGGGGCAAAGCCCCTGGAAGCTACTGGGTTTTAGCTCATGGAGTGACCCATAACAAGCTTAAAATCAGTTGTATCACAAAGAATGACACAGCAAATAATTAACTATTTGCTATTGCATGTAACATACTAATTTGATACATGATACACATTTGATGGCGCAAATTTTTTATGAGTCAAAGAATATAAATGGATTAAACAAAATGAAATGTGACATACAACTTGCAAGACACAGATTCTACATGTACTTGCAGCATATACAGAACTATATAAAAATGTTTTATTGCCGATATCTATCGACCTCTCCAGCCTTTACCATCTCCAGGCATTGTCACAGTTTTTATCTAGTTCTTTTATATTGTGTGAATCGCTTGCGCGATCCAATATACATTCCATTTGTGTTTTAATTTGATTTAAAAAAGTAATCACGGCATTTTTTGATGAAATTATCGCAAGCGCTTGCAGACTTCCAAAACGAGCCTTGCGATTGGTTGGAATATTCACAATTACTTTGTAATTCTAAATGCTGGCAAATCAAATGCCGTGTAACACACTTGACAGTGGTGAGTGCGTAAGTTAAAATGTGCATCATATTCGAGAATGTTTATTTTGCAGCGCCAAAAACACTTCCCGGGGGCCAGCATGGAACAAATGCGGAAATCCGCGCATGCGCGGAAAAATCACAACCCTGTACATTACTATATATCTAGATATCAACAATGGGTGATGTAGAGGGACATAAGTTCATCAGTTGTTATGTGTATATGAAGTATGGGAACAACCCATTCAAAACTGTCAGAAGAAATGCAAGTAATGCATATGTGTTACGGGACGGGATGTGACAAAAATGTGTTATGGGACGTGATGTGACAAAAATGTGTTACGGACGGGATGCGACAACAATGTCTTACATCAAGGGATGGGACATTGCGGATAACGTGACTCCTTTATACCCCCACTTGATTTTGTTGAAAAGGGGGTTACAGATATTGAAAACAAAAGAAAACAAAATGTTTTATTAAAAATTAAAAAGGTTTATTCAGGTAGGATTAAACATTTAAACATATATGTAGTTATCATGGAGAGGTGAGGTATTCAGACATTCTGAATGTAAGGCAAATTCATGAGGAGAAAAGCAAAATTAGACATGATAAATGTAGCCATTAGTATTACATGGGATTATTTTTCTGTTTATAAGGTGGCAAAGGTATTATTTGTCCATTACAGAAAAACAGTTTATTCGAATTCCATACTTATATACAATATTAGCTTGTATTATTTTTGTTACTGTTCCGAAGCCGATACAATATTGTGCATGGCAGTGAAAGTTAGACGACTATAAACAGAGATGCACATAGGCTTATACAATGCAAATATACTATATGCTATGTAATATGGTACTACAATGACATTTTTATTTCCATTGCCATGCACTATTTTCTATAACTATTGCTGATCTATAGGTGTAGGGCCTACATGAACTTCTGACATCCCAACACCTCCAGTATTATTACAAATGTAAGCTTCAATACAAATTAGCCAATCAAACAAATGATTAAATACCACTTAAACACAAATCTGATTGGTTCTCACTTTTATATATATATATATTTTTTTTTTAAGGCAAAAAATAAGTTACTGGGTACCTGCAGCTCCAGAGAACGACTTTTCTTAAGTTTATAATATTAAATAATTGACATATTTCTATGAATCTGTGACACATTGATTTGCTTTTGTAGCTAATAAAAATAGAAACAAACTCTAACTGCCTGAAATGCATTTTAGTAGGACAAATCCAATGCACAAGTTTGTGCTGTAATCAGTAAGTTTATCGAAAGATATTTGACCCTGCCCCCGTTTAGAAAATTTATCATGGGAAATGACCATTAAAATGCATTTATCTTGCCATAAAATGTATTTTTTAAGACAGTTTAAACTTAACTGATAAGAAAATGTATAAAATATTCAAACTTTCAAGTTTCAGGAAATATTCTAATTATTGAGTAATTTAAAATATGCAAACTTGTTCCAGTGAAAAGCACAGTTAATAATGGCATGTCCACAGGTCTGTGTGACTACATAGTTGCGCTATGTATATTGTAAGATGTTCTGTATTTGTATCCAATTCGAACAAATAAGTTATGATAAGCCACCTTTTAAAACTGCAAGCTTTACTAATTACAGTTGCAGGTTTTTATGGATAAATTAAGGATATTCTGAAAACACCTATGTTGATATTAGGAAGTGATCATGATAATGACCCTTCAAACCCACACCAGACGTTGTTCTACTGCCAGAACACAAAAGTTGCTAAACAGAATGTAGAGCGTAGTTAGGATATTGAGCAACCCTTCAAACCCACACCAGACGTTCTACTGCCTGTACACAAAAGTTGCCACACAGAATGTGGGACATAGTTAAGAAATTGAGCAACCCAGGCTTCAAACCCACACCAGACGTAGTTCTACTGCCAGAACACAAAAGTTGCTACAAAGATTGCGGGGCATAATTAAGAAATTGAGCAACCCTTCAAATCCACACCAGACGTTCTACTGCCAGAACACAAAAGTTGCCACACAGAATGTGGGACGTAGTTAAGAAATTGAGCAACCCTGCAAACCCACACCAGACTTGTTCTAGTGCCAGAACAAAAAGGTTGCTACAAAGATTGCCGGGCATAGTTAAGAAATTGAGCAACCCTTCACACCCACTCACACCAGACAAATTTCAACAACCAGTACACAATTGTTGATACACAAAATGCAGGGCAAAGTAAGGAAATTGAGCGACTCTTCAAACCCACACAGACAAACTTCTAGTTAATACAAAAACGTTGCTACACAGAATTCAGGGCATAGGATATAAAACCTCCCAGCAAAACAAACCCATAACATGCCAGTCCAAACACAGCTACAATGTTTTAGCAGAGCAAATTTAGACTAGACGGCATGTGGTGTCCTATGTTTAAGATTGCATTTCAAGGTTATGCCATTTTTAACTCTGATCCTTCAGACTGACATGAACAGCTTATTTAAATAATTATGTTCAACTTTTTATAATGTATTTTTGCTTTCTGGTTTGTTTCATTAACCATTTGACTTAGTATTGTTTAATATAGACAAAATAATAAAAACTACAGTTTTTAAACTGTACAGTGCATGTCTGTATCTTGGTGGTTAAAATTATTATGCCCCCCTACCCGAAGGGGGGGGGGGCATATGGCATTGCACAGGCGTCGGTCGGTCCATAATCTTCTTGTCTTTGCGAGAACTCAAGAACAGATGGCACTACAAGCTCGAAACTTGCCAGGAATGTTTGTGTCATGGGGTAGTTGTGCACCTCCCCTTTTGGGTAGATTCGCATAAGAAATGTGGTTGCCAGGGCAACAAAACATATAAAAACATGTCGGTATGTCGGTATGTCGGTATGTCGGTCGGTCGGTCGGTCCACTTTGTCTTTCTGATAACTCAAGAACGGCTGGCACTACAAACTCGAAACTTGGCAGGAATATTTGTGTCATTGTGTAGCTGTGCACCTCCCCTTTTGGGTAGATTCGCATAAGAAATGTGGTTGGCATGGTAACAAAACATGTAAAAAAACACTGAAAATCGCATGTCTTCGCGCTAACTCAAAAACAGCTTGAACTACAAACTCGAAACTCGGCAGGAATGTTTGTGTCAAGGTCTAGTTGTGCACCTCCCCTTTTGGGTAGATTCGGAGAAGAAATGTGGTTGGCATGGTAACAAAACTTGTAAAAAATCACTAAAAATCGCTTATCTTTGTGATACTCAAGAACGGCTGGCACTACAAACTCGAATCTTGGCAGGAATGTTTGTGTCATAGTGTAGTTGTGCACCTTCCCTTTTGGGTAGATTCGCATAAGAAATGTGGTTGGCATGGTAACAAAACATATAAAAAAACACTAAAAATCGCCTGTCTTCGTGCTAACTAAAAAACAGCTTGAAGTACAAATTCGAAACTCGGCAGAAATGTTTGTGTCATAGTGTAGTTGTGCACCTCCCCTTTTGGGTAGATTCGGATAAGAAATGTGGTTGCCATGGTAACAAAAGTTGTAAAAAATCACTAAAAATCGCTTGTCTTCCCGATAACTCAAGAACAGCTGTCACTACAAACCCAAAACTCGGCAGGAATGTTTGTTGCATGGTCTAGTTGTGCACCTCCCCTTTTGGGTAGATTCACATAAGAAATGTGGTTGGCATGGTAACAAAACTTGTAAAAAATCACTAAAAATCGCCTGTCTTCGTGATACTCAAGAACAGCATGTTTGTCTCATGGTGTAGTTATACACGTCCCCTTTTGGGTAGATTCGCATAAGAAATGGGTTGCCATAGTAACAAAACTTGTAAAAAAAAATCACTCACAATTGCTCGTTATTTTCTAAAACTATTTTGGGCTTATGGGTTCAAATATTTTTCTTTCTTTTTTAAATTGTTCCTTGTTTTTTCTGTTTTTTTTTAAATTTTTTCTAATTATTTTTTTTTTAAATTTTATTATTATTTTTTTTTATTTTTTATTTTTTATCTTTTTTTTTTAAATATTTTTTTTTATTTTTTTTTCAAAAATCTTGACTGAAACTACAACAGATAAAGGTTTAATTTTACTTAATATCAGCTTTTGGATCCTCTACCAAGTTTGTTCAAATGGTGAATCTGGGGTCAAATTTGGGCCAAGCCCCGGGTGTATCCAGTAGAACGATACAGGCCCTCTTGGGCCTATTGTTTTTGATATACAAGTATGTTGTGATGTTTTTGTATTTAAACCTAAAGACCATATTAATTTAAAATTATTTTTTAAATTACCTCCCTTTATTGAATGAATATTAAGATTAAATTTGATTCTAATTAAAAAAAATACATTTATGATTTATTTTCACTCTTTAAGCTCAAACTATTGAATAATTTTGACATATGGGACACATTATTTTGATGAAGAATATGCAAATTAAGCAACCCATGTGAAAGCTAAATGTAAAATACCCATATATATAAGGATAACTGCCATTGTTACATTTAATATGTATATGTAAAAACTCACTAAAAATTGCTTGGCTTCCATAACTCTAAAAAGCTGGCACTCACAAATTGGCAGTAATGTTTGTGTCATGGCTGTTCGAGGGGGGCATATATGTTTTACAAACATTTCTTGTTACAAATGGTTTGCGACAGAAGGTAAGGCACAGTGAAGGTACTGGAGGTTAGGATAATCATTTCCAGATATTGAGATGAGTTACAAGTGTTCTGAAGGAAAGGTCAGCGTGTTTGTAAAAAGCTAAGCTCTCTCCTTGTATACAATACACGTATATACTAATGTTATTTCTTTGGTTAACGTCTCAATTTTGCGACTGTAAATTGTCCAATTTACAGTAAAGAAAGCAAGTGAAGTCACATATTACAAGAAACCATGTCATTCGATAACAACAAATAATTGGTGGCGCCAATGTATTGCAAAAGATGGGAAAATACAAAGTGTTTATGTATGATTTTAACCTATATTTCTAGCATTTAAATTGAATTAACAGATAACTATTCTAAGATTTTCATTGTGGGATACTATGTGGTTTGTTTTACGGTATAAAATTATGAAATTCTCAAAGCACTATTCGAGCTGTGGATCCTATATCACCAACTTTCTATACCGTAAATTGCTGTAGCTATTTCTTACAGATTTACATTTTCCTTTTTGATCTTACTTCCATAAAAGCAGCAAACTGCAAAATTATTAGTGTGGTAATTACCGTTTTTTAGAAAGTTTGAGTGAATTAAGCAGGCAGTTTGCAACATTGAATCCAAGTATATGTGCACATTAAAAGTATAGGTTTATTCACAGTTTCTTAAAATACCCATGAGAATATGAGTAAAATGAAATATGAGTTGGTAACTCTTAACTGGATGCTCCAGTTTTGGGTTTGGCCTGGCTGGTTAAGGCTGTATATATTGTGTCTATAGATTTGGATTCCCGAAATAAGTTAGTTATATAATTATATATCTCATCTTCAGAAGGTTTAGAAATGGTGTACGTCTATTGCAAAATGTGCCTGTTGATGGCGAGATAGGGACTTGAACAATAAAGGTTTACATTTTTGTAATAAAATTATCGCAATATATTTTCTCTGCATGTTTCTCGTTTGCAATATTAAGCGTGGGAAAATTATCTTGAGTTGTTTGTAGTGGCAGTGAAGGTACAGTGGAAGTTACACATTAATTATCGGTTATGGATACACCAAAATAATGTGTTGCTTATTTACATTAAATATTACTGTAAACAATCATTACTTTAATATTGTATACGTGATCAAATTTCTTCATTCACCAACAAATATACTGATAATTCTACATTGTTGAATTTGGATTTAGGAACACAAAAACTTCATTAATTAATTTATTTTTAATAAAAAAGCAACACATACCAAACTAGGGTAAACAGAAATACAAAATTGTACTAGCAAAGTGAAAATGATACAAATACTTGTATATAAGCATGCACATACAATCTATGTCATGATTGCTAGTTATTATATTCCGAGTATATAATAACAGCCTTATGAAGATAGTCATATCCTAAGGAGATGTATATTTCACCAAAAAGCTGGTGACCATGTATTTCATGTATAACATGCTATATTGTTCACTACATTTTTCCTTATGTGTTTTTCTTTTGAGTGTGTTTTTATACCATTTTAAAATAGAAATTTAGCATACTACATGCTTATCATATACAAATGTATTTGTATCATTTACATTTGTGTCATTTATGAAAAAACCGATGGCAGCATACCACCATGCATAGCATATAATTACCTTTATCTGTCGACAACTCCTTACTCTTTTTCTTCTGCGGTTCTTTTAAAATGATATAACAATAGTTATGTATGCATTGTAAAATACTGAAATATGAAACTAATTACACCAATACGGACAAAACTGAACATTTTTACTTTTACAACAAAACTTTTGGTGTACATTTATTGCAATTGTTATATCTTGTACATGAATCAAAATTCAAAGTTTTTGTGGAAAACTGTAAATGAAGGACTACAAACGTGTTCTGTAACCCCCTATCTATCACCTAGCTAACAACTATGTGTGGCCACGCTACACTAGCTATACAAGAACTACATGTACACCTGTTTGGTTACTATACATTAGAACAAATGACAAAACACCCCAGCTACCCAGTCAATCTGGTCTTTTGAATCATCTGGAAGCTTGATAATTTGGAACCGATTTTGTAAGTTACAAGAAATATATTTTAATGCTCGTTGTTATTATTTATTTCTAGTATAAAGCTTTACTGGTTAAATAATAATAAGAGCAAAATATGTATTTCAATAATAAACATGTCGGTGTTCAGATGTATCTAGACTACCAGATTTCCTGCATATATATGAACAGTCCTTCATTTCCAGTTCCACAAACTTTCTTCAGAAATGTTCCTTTTTTATTTTATACAACCTTACAATTTATTGTATATACTTATGTATAACTGTCTTTAAAAGCATCAAAACAGTTGAAATATTCAATCTGTCAATAATCAATACATTTTATGCAAGTTTACAAGTAGGCCAATGAATGGTATGGTTTAATATGGTATGGCTATCAGAGTTGGGTAGGTTGGATGGGTGGGAGTGGGGTGGGGGTGGTGGGGTTATACTATACAACATATATGCAGTATTTATCAAAATATGATTGCATTCATCTTTAGTACCTTTTTTGTCACTGCTTTTCTCAGATGTCACCCCGGACGCACCCGTCAGTTCCTTTGAATTTGTGGCACCTGACACAACCACCAAGCTATTGGCAGATGTTGCCGTCTCCCTTGAGTTGTCAGCGGTAGCACTGTGAGCCGTGACCGTAAGTCTAGGTGTCGCTGTAACGGCTGCCAGGGCAGCCGGGGCAGCCTGGGCAGCCTGGGCTTCAGTAACTGTCCGGCTGGCAGCTCCACTGGTTAAATGTAGCTGCTGCATGCCTGTCTCGAGCCTGGACTCCTCAGCCTCTTCAGGCTCTAGAATCCTCTCCATGATGCTTTGTGATGTGACACCCTCGCGACCTACAAACACAGTTCAATAGGAAACTGAAAGATACAGAACTTCTTAAATTGACACAAATATCAAAATGTCAAAATCGTTTCAGTGGTTAATGGAAGTAAGGTGCTGTTAAAGTTTGATGAAGATCGGACATGGTTATGCGGAGATATAACAAAAACTTTATTTCCTGCACCCCCGCACTACCCCACCCTGGATAAAGTAGGTTATGGTCAGTGGTTAATGGGAGTAAGATGCTGTTAAAGTCTGATGAAGATCGGACATGGTAATGCGGAGAAATATAGAACAAGAGGCCCAAGAGGGCCTGTATACACTCTACTGTGTAAAGATGTCATATTTAGCCTTTTCCTATATAAACTTTGGGTCTCCACTGCGGCCATTTTGATTATTGCAAGTAAAAAACAAAAAAACTTAATAGACGCCAACCATTGTGATAAAGTTTCAACAAAATCCTTCAAAAGGTTTCAGAGTGGCCATTTTGGATAACTGACGGCTGCGAAAAACATAAATCTGAGGAGGACTATCCCAAAGATCATTGTGATTAAGTTTTATCAAAATCCTTCAACCGGTTTCAGAGAAGATGTCATTTTTAGCCTTTTCCTATATAACTCTATGTAAACTTTGGGTTGACGTGGTGGCCATTTTGACTATTCGACAATAACGAAAAACACAAACTTGATAGAGGCCAACCCAAAAAACATGTTTATGATATTTCACAAGAATGCAATAAGTGTTTTCGGAGGACATGTCGTTTGAAATTTCCTTAAATTTGACCTAGTTTTAGACATGGTGGCTATCTTGAATGACTGGCGGCCGCGAAAAACACAAATCTGAGAGGGACTATCCAAAATATCATGGTGGTTAAGTTTCATCAAAATCCTTGAAGCGGTTTTAGAGAAAACGTCATTTTCAACCTTTTCCTATATAACTCTATGTAAACTTTGGGTCGCCGTGGTGGCCCTTTTGATTATTCGACGATAACGAACAACACAAACTTGATAGAGGCCAACCCAAGGAACATGTATATGATATTTCACAAGAATGGAATAAGTGGTTTCGGAGGAGATGTTGTTTGAAATTTCCTTAAATTTGACCTAGTTTTAGCCATGGCGGCCATCTTGGACGAATGGCGGCCGCAAGCGGTTTCAGAGAAGATGTCATTCTTAACGTTTTCCTATATAACTCTATGTACATTTTTGGTCGTCGTGGCGGCCATTTTGATTATTCGACGATAACAAAAAAAAATAATAGAGGCCAACCCAAGGAACATGTATATGATATTTAAGTAGAATGTAATCAGTAGTTTCGTCGGAGATGTCGTTTGAAATTTCCTTAAATTTGACCTAGTTTTAAACATGGCGGCCATCTTGGATGACTGGCGGCTGCGAAAAACACAAGTCTGAGAGAGACTATCCCAAAAATCATTGTTCTTAAGTTTCATCAAAATCTTTCCGGCGGTTTCAGAGAAGATGTCATTTTTAACCTTTTCCTATATAACTCTATGTAAACTTTGGGTCGCCGTGGCGGCCATTTTGATTATTTGACGATAACGAAAAACACAAACTTGATAGAGGCTAACCCAAGGAACATATATATGATATTTCACAAGAATGGAATGAGTGGTTTCGGAGAAAATTTCGTTTGAAATTGCCTTAAATTTGACCTAGTTTTAGCCATGGCGACCATCTTGGATGACTGGCGGCCCCGAAAAACACAAATCTGAGATGGGCCCCCCCAAGTAACATTGTGATGAAGTTTCATCAAAATCCTTTAAGCGGTTTCAGAGGAGATGTCGATTTTATAAAATTGTTAACAGACGGACAGACAGACGTACAGACAGACAGACAGACAGACGGACGACGGACGAAAAGTGATCGCATAAGCCATCCTGGCCTTTGGCCAGTAGAGCTAAAAAACAAAATGTTGACACCCGCCCGGATTATGCCAATTTATAAGCCGATTTCCTCCCCCCTCCCACAAAAAAAGAACGGCTAAAAAGTCAATCAGACATAGATCGTTAAATGACTAATATACTGTCACAAAAGTGACGGTTTAACGTCAGCTGACTTGCTTTGCGACTGATTATGCACTATTTAATTACCATAAATATTTCAGCATTCACCATTTGGATCGCAAGATTTTTGTCGTGCGTTAGAATGTAATTTTATTCTTATCTTTGGCATGCACACTCGACCGTAGAAAATGACTGGCAGAAATATGCCTTACATCTTCATAGAGATACGGACAAAACTACAAACCATGTTCTCTGACCACCAGCTCTATAGCCTTCTTGATATCCCTAGGCTGGTACCCCATCTCCAGAACGTTCTGTGCAGCATCCGTCAGTAGGATTCTTTCTAACTCTTGGGTTGGCAGCTGGTTTCCTGTCACAGGGAAAACATAATGTCAACATAGAAATTTACCGGCTAATCAATGATAAACCGAAAATTACAGTCAATAAACCTAACCATTTTTCAAATCATACGAATGGCACCAGTTTTTACAACTTTCAGAAACAATAGTAATGAAACACAGCCATCATGGCCATGTGCAGAAACAGATAATGGTAGGAGATATATCACAAACTTTCCTACACATAATTATCATGCTAAGAAATAGAAGAAATGTACAAAAACCGTGGAGTTTTAATAGTTCTCAGTAATTACGATACTACACATCAATGGTGGAGATTGTTGCATGAAGTCTAACTCACCTGTGCTTCCAGGAGTGTCTGTAGACTGTGCTTCATTCTGAAAAATAATTTCATTAACTAAAACTTGATGTTATTAATGTTGATGCCAAGGTCACTGTGACCTTGACCTTTGACTTACCTACAACAAAATGAATAACCTTCTATGAAATTCTAAGATGAACAAATGCAAGGTTTATCTAAAGCTAGACATAATTTGGTGCTGCTGCTGGCATAACAAACTTTGCTGAAAACAATATTATGGAAACTTATGTCAGTAACAAATGAGACATTTACACATTTACATATTTTATTTAAACAATAATTAAACAATAATGCCTATATGTTCTCCAAAGCACATCCTCCGCGATGCAATCAATATAGCGACAATATAAGTGCTCATGTAAACATAAATCAAATGTTTCCTTGATAAGAACGATGACGAAGCAATATTTGTTACGTAACCACCAATTACCGTAATTACTCTAATTTGTAGACTACATATGTTGATGTCTTCGCTGGATTGAGTAACTCCTCTGCCTGGCTTTTTCTTCGGAATGACAAAAGGACAAACAAAAAGTGCATCTTGACTGAATATAGCCTGCCGCCGCTATCGGCAGCTATGACATGAAAGTATTCCCATAAAGCCGTAAGTATACAGTGATAATGCCAAATGAACACAGCATATAATCAAAGATAGACTACCTCGCTAGTATACTGCATGGCCATGTGAACCAACTGTACGAACTCCGCACCCTTGATCTGTGTCAGGTAGACGCACTGACGTGACCAGCGGGCATGTTCTATCCATGGGTTGTCTTCAGCTGTCCAACGGCGGAGACCTGGCGAAAGAAGGATGAAATAACAGACATATATTACACATTTGTCTGTGATTTGTATAGGAAATACTGGGAACATTAAAGCTATATCTACTCGTTTGCTCTTCTGTGAAATATCTCCCACTGGGATATAGTACGGAACATTGCTCGGCCTTTTCCGTCAGTGGCAGGAACGCCAAATGACGTTCCGATTGTTTTACGGACGTCGTCGTCAGATTCCGCCACTAGGAATTACCGATTACGGAAATTAACGAAGAGTTCCGGTTCCACTTGTTTTGTTTGTATGACGTAACGTCGTCTATGCGTTCTCGTGCAAACTGGTGTAAAAAGGCAAACTGGTGTAAAAATATTGACGACTGGAAAGAAATTCATCAAAGAATATATAATATATAGTTTAATTAATATTGCTGTCGTGATACGGAAAATAATTCCCTCGTGAGAAAGATTCTTGCGATATAGAAACTCGCGCGCTCGTGAGAAAGATTCTTTGATATAGAAATGAGTGCGCTTGCTCACTCGGAAATTATTTCCCTTATCACGACAACAATGTCAATTAAACTCTATATCCATCCATTTATGGGAACCCAAAGGATAGCAATGGAAGGTTAAAACATGACAGAGGTCTGCAACTATACATATGCTAGATTACATTGAGCAGTGTGTGCATGGAAGATGGGATAGAGTAAAAGTTACTGTGACAGGTCAATACTTACTTACTTACAGTAACAAATGTTACTATATTAGACAGTTAGCAGGAGAATAGTGAAGCGATATAGAAAGAAACTAGACTCAGACGATTATGTAGATATAGATTTGTGTACATAGTTTAGAAATGGAAAACTTTTGAAATAAAGGACCATGAACAAGAGCAATTATATTACTACAATTATAGTCATCCAGTTGCTGTTTTAAATTCACAAATTCTAGTAAGTTTTGATGTAACCATACTTTTTACTTACAGTGCAATAGTTTACAATGATTTCAAATATTTGCATTTCTTTTCTAGTTTAAGAAAATGTTTTCCTGGAAAACCATAAAGTTCTGTGCAATATTTTTTTCTCTGACAAAGAAATGTTTATTGGTGATAGGAAAACCGCTGATGTGCTCCATTTTGTCCTTAAATCCTATTTTCATTAATACACGACAAAAAACATAATACAGTTCTGCTGCCATAATGCCATTATGTTTAGCTTGCAGTATTAGTACCAATAATGAATACATCAGTACAAAATAGAGTCGATTATCAGTGTTTTTTGTTTTATGTGTTTTGTGAATGCAGCCTGTGCCCGTGCCATTGTGAAAAATAGCGGCATTTTTCTAGAAATTGTGAAATATTATAACAAAAGAGAAATAAACTTTTTTCACTTTTATTTTCACAGTTTAATATCCCTTGGTTTTAAGTTTTGATTTTAGTAAATACAGACTAGTTGTGACACCAGCTTATATTAAGACTAGTATCCTTACTGGTCTGTTTTTACCCACCCACCCCCCAAAAAAATAATTCAAATTGTGATTTTTTTTGATATAATTGTGAAAAAAGGATACTTTTTGGAATTGTGAATGGGGCCGAATTCGGTCCCAAATTACGCATAAAAAACCCACTGATTATGAATGACATACATGTATATGAAACAGAAGCAACAATTTACCACGCATTAGTGCATTACAGACAAGTATGTGGTAAAGTGCATTGCTAGATCTACTAACTCTTCACTGTTAGTAACACCATCAACAGTGTGTTCAAAGAGACTTAAAAAACAAAATATCGATGTTTCGCTTTTTATTTTCAACTATTTGCCGCTGACTTTCAAAGTTTTTTTACTTATCAATTGGAATGCCCTTTTCCTCTGCAATAACAACATGAGAATAAAATGATATTGCCTAAGAGACAAAGATTTGGTGACATTATTTTGAAAATTGTAAGACTGAAATATATTGATAAAATTTCAATAATTTGAAAAAAAGAATTGAATTTTTGGTTAAAGGGATGCTTTTGACAGGGGTCTAGGGTTCCGACTTAAAATTTACAAATAATGACATTTTCTTAGGTTATGGACCAAAGATTAAGAATGAACCTAAACATGACCCTTCATTTACAAGTAAATGCATTCTGTACAGTAATATGTGCTATCCTAGTTACATACCAGCGTTAAATTAAGTTTTGTATGTGTAAATTCATTCAAATTCTATGGAGAAATTAAATGTTAAGACCTGAACAACAAGGTTGAAACACATACTTGTATTGACATTAGATTTTAATCATGAATCGGAATATTTTTTAAATTTTAAATTCTTCTAGAAAAAAATTCATGTACTCCCTTTAACGGCTCATCAACACACTGTTTCGGCTTCTTTGCGACGCCCCAGAGAGAGGGGAAGAACACACAGGCACAACAACTTTTCTTATTGAATAGATTCCTATGGATCAAACATGCTCGGACGATAGACTCAAATACATTGGAATGCCTGGTGTAAGTCCTCATCCGATGGATAATAGGAAGAAGATTCGTCTTGTCTAAGGACACACCAAAGTAGGCCAGTGGCACAAGCGAGGCTTGAACCCTTGATCACCGGATTCAAAGTTGAACATGCGATCCACTGGGCCAAAAAGATGGAAGGTCAAAGTGTAAAGTTGTATTTCCTACAAAGGTTGTCAAAATCGCATCAATTAAAACAAGAAAGAAGTCTTAGTCAAAGATGGGTTGAAATCAGATTTAGGCAAAAGAATGCAACCAATAAACTAAAACTTTTGTGGCATATTTTGCATTAGACTTGTAAAATATTATCTCAAATCAAACATGATAATTTAATAACTATAAAATCAATATTTCTTGCAGTTAAGGCCATCCTTACTAGTTTGTTTGCTGTTTCTCAACCCAGGATGCCACATGGGTATGTAGGTGTTGTTGTTTTAAGAAGAATGTAAAACTATTATGAAAGTAAAGGAAAATATTCTTAAGATAGTAACAAACAAGATGATCTGGGTTCGCTATAAAAGGTTTTTGGTAGGGCCCTTTTTAGTGGGTAGGTATGGAAACAGCAAACCGACTACTGTTTATGGTTAGCCTTAGATTATCTTTTCTTTTTATTTTTCTTCTTTTTTCCTCTCGTTGAGTCCTTCTCATTACAACACGCAATTGATCACAAAAGTTATTAATTAAGAAGATTTGTGGCTTTCCCCATGCAAAAGTTGAGCAGTATAGGTAAGGAGTTCAGATTTGGAAAGAAAGGTAAGATACCAGAGTTCATGCATAGATGAGATACATACCTGCCAACTTCTGACAGGCCAAATAGGGAGATACGGTCTCAGAAAAAGAGAGATTGGATATCTTAAGATTTTCAAAAAAAAGAAAAGTAAGATAAAGTAAAACTAGCAGTGCAGTCTTCACCATTTATGATAGTACATATTTCTGTAAACGCCATTTATTTCTCAACATATTAAAACCTCATGAGTGTCTTGGAGATAAAGAAACAATTTGGATTCATTCTGATTTTCAGTCTCATTAAATGTTAGTAATTCTTAATGTGTTGTCCACCACAAAGCTATTGCACTTCAGGGATAAACCAAGGAAAGGACAGCTATTTTTTGGAACAACAGTAAACGCAATGTCACAAACATTTGCCGAGCATGCTTCAGTTAAAAAAAAGATGTTATTTATTCTTCTATGCTTCGTATGCTTTCTAAGATTGCTTATACTTTCTTTCTTTCAGAGACAAGGCAGAGGAGAAAAAAAAGTTCCAAAAGAATATTTGTTTTTACGAAAGCAGCAAGCCTTTAAAAAAAAATTAAAAATAATATTGAAACACATTTAATTGATAAGCCTTTTATTACCACATTGGTAACTGTGTTATTTTACATTATGTATATACACCATTATGTCGACGTCCAAATACAGTTATTGATAACACTTTGATTACCAAACTAAATATGCATAACAGAACTGAAGTTATGGACCAGAAACTATTTTTATATTTATATAGTAATAGAGAAACTTGACCTGCAACCTGAAAAACAATCCCAACCTTCCTACACCTGAGCGGAACGCATTAATAAAATTATCCCAACCTTCCTACACCTGAGTGGAACGCATTAATAAAATGATCCCAACCTTCCTACACCTGAATTGAACGCATTAATAAAATGATCCCAACCTTCCTACACCTGAGCGAAACGCATTAATAAAATGAACCCAACCTTCCTACACCTGAGTGGAACGCATTAATAAAATGATCCCAACCTTCCTACACCTGAGTGGAACGCATTATTAAAATGATCCCAACCTTCCTACACCTGAGCGGAACGCATTAATAAAATGATCCCAACCTTCCTACACCTGAACGGAACTCATTAATAAAATGATCCCAACCTTCCTACACCTCAGCGGAATGCATTAATAAAAAGATCCCAACCTTCCTACATCCGAGCGAAACGCATTAAAACAATGATCCCAACCTTCCTACACCTGAGCGGAACGCATTAATAAAATGCTGAATAAAATTGAATTGATGTAAATAAGCAAAACATATTTGTCTATTTATATCATCAATGACCTTCACCATAGACTCTATGAACCAGAGATTAATATATTTCTGAAATATGCAAAAAACTGATCTGAAGTTATTGAGCAGAAACCAGTTCACATATGTGGATATAACCCCCTTTTCTAGTACGGAAAATCAGTAATGGATGTAGATACATGAACGAGACGTAATAGTTGGCCATTACATAAGTACCTCCATTAACGTCTGTATATATTTGGTAATTATAAAATGACTGTTGAGTTCCGGTTTATTTCCGACGCACATGCGCAGCAGGCTATACGAACGCCATTTTGCTTTAGTGTACATAGACGGATCCTGGTGTACAGTAGGTCGACGTTATACGTTACATTGGACATTTCAAGCCATTGTAATCATTGCAAAATCGTGGGCGAAAATATTTTTGGGCGAAGGTAAGTACCGTAGATAAGTTTTGGTAGGTAATATGGCATATGATGGTTGTGGTGGAGAAGTAGGTCATGCTTCACGGGCACAGACATATTAATAAACAGATAGGAAACTTCCTAATCTTAACCAATGAAGTAACCAAAATATCACGTGGCACCTTAACTTTTCCTTCTATCTCCTCTCTCAATTATTCACTGATTTTGATGAGAATACACTCAAACGAATTATACTGAATAGTAAAATGGTATTATAATAATTCATGTTTATTTTGAAAGTAAGAAATTGTATAAAAAGATGTTAAAAGTTAAAAATGTCATCATTTTTCGCTTTTCTCTTAAATATCAAGGTTTTGACATAGTCAAAGTTTCCGTCAAACTCCTTTTTTGCTCTAAAGAAAAATACTATCATTGGAAAGAAAATTATATTTGTGATGGTATTTGGCATGAATGAAACTTGTATCTATAAAACTCTTCATAGTATGTGCGTTTAAATTCGGGAAATAATTTGTGAAATTTTCGCACTGTGCCACGTGAAATTTAGATAATTTTCGTCGTGTCCAATCTATTTGTTATTAGGTCTGTGTTCACGGGGCTGTCCGCAAGTTCATGAATGTGTGGCTATGGCTGTGGGCAGTGTTGAGAATTTGTCATACACCATTACGGGGCTTATTTGATAGGGATGTTGTGGAGTGTCTATATGGATTTATAGCGAGCTCAGCTCGCGTCGCGAAGCGACGCGACGCGCGCGCAAGCGAGCTCTACGGTAACGCGAGTAGTAAAGTTAAAGTAGTTAACTCCCTTGTTAATGGGAGGTCATGGCTATATTCGTTCCAAACGCAGTTAACTCCCATCTGTTTGGTATCCGGCCCACCTCTATTCGCGTTGGTTCTAGTCCATCCAGTTGGCCGGTTACCAGACTTCATTGTTAATGTGACGTCATTATGTAAACGACGGTCAGGCAGTTTATAAAATAATGGTGATTATTACCAGCTGAGAGTCAAGGTAACGATATTTCTAACTAAACTTTAAAAGCTACTGCAGTATCAATAATCTAAAATACAATGTTTAAATGAAAACGCATCGCACTTTAGTGATATAGGTAGATGTTACGGTAAAGTCGGTGGGTGGGGAAATTTTAATAACTGCAGAATGCAGTCTGCTGTTGCCGGTAGCGGAAGTTAAGTTTCCACGAAATGTGAGCGTTTTTACAGATGTTGAATGGTGCTTAAAGATTCAGTTCTGTTTATTATGTTCTGAAAAATGGTTTGGCGTAGGAACAGGGATGGGTTGGAGGCCCAATAATGTAAAGGGGGTGGACAGGGAATGATCAGAGTATGTTAAAAGGGGCCTGGGCGGCACAGTATGTTTTGGCTCCCACTCCAACCCACCACCAAAAAAAAAATGTGTCCCGAAATTTTACAGTCTAGTGGCAAAAAAATGCATTTTAATAATAAAGAATATATCTATATCGGTGAATAAAATACAGTTTTTAGTAGGAGTTTGGATGGTTGCATAGTAATTAAATCACGAGCGCATTAGCACGATTGATTTAATTATTGCGCTCGTGATTTTATTACTAGCATCGGAACGATTCTAATTGATTCTAACACAACAATAACCCCATTGTTTATGCTATTGTGGGGGCACTATATTTTATCGGAGGTCAAGGTAATCAGGCTGCTATGTTTACAGGCTGTTCCGTTGGGCGTCCCTGTATGCAAAGTTCTGCATGCCAGTGCATGGTACAACATGCTTAAATTCACCAGTATCACATGACAAACAATTAAGTCATTGCTTACGGCGTTTAGCTTGCGCTGTATGACGTCAAACGTTCTCAGACAGACTCAGCTTGTTCAAGAAGCTTATTAATGTTACTTGTACTGATGGGTTGAGTGCAAGCTTTGGGAGCATGGCAAGTTTGATGTAATTAACATTTCATTAAAATTACTGTTGAGTTTGCCTTCGTGTATATTTACCAAGTGATGTAACGTGGCGCTTCCAACGGATGAAATATACGCAGGGAATTAATGGAACAGTTGTATTTTATCGTAGAATAACATACAGTGGTCTCTCTTCATTTGTATATGATTATGAAAGACTGCGCAGGTCTAGAATTATTTTAGAAATAGAAATAAACATGATAATCCAGCCAGGAGATAAGTCAGAAAATACACTTGTACTCTGGTGAAAATGAGCATATATATAGAGGATCTTACATGAGTGACTGAGTATTATTGATTTTAATAAAAGAGATTGATAAAATGATAGTATACGAGGCCCTTGCCGAGTATCCTATATTTTTATCCAACGAGTTTATTAAAGTCAATAATACACAGTCACGAATGTAAGATTCTGTTTATCACATAACACACCTACGACGTGATAGTTTCACTTTATTATTCTTTAATGTTGTAAATTCTTCTTATATACGGCGGCAAATTGTAAAACAAACCATGACATTGTTTTGTTGTTAACATGACCTCACTATGCTACGCGGCTGTAAATGCGTTTGCCCTACAAATAATGCGACACCTTATACCAAATTTAACGTTACTAACATTCCTTTTATGAAGTAATGAAGTAAGATTTCAAATAATGATAAAAAATTAAGGCGTCTGAATGTACCGTATGATAAACCATGCAAACAAAATGTTTTACTGTATAAACACACAGTGATTCGGTCCTCATTTGAAACTGTAATACACTACTCCCAGAAGCCATGTTATGTGATAAACACAAATGTCATAAATATTATATACGCAACTAAACACATATCAACTGGAATTATTTTATTGTTTAAAATAAACAATAATTCCATAAGAAACAAGACAGGGAAGAATGCATACTTTAATCGAAATTTTGTAAGTTCAAGGCCCGAAACACAGATTAAAATGCACATGTTATACTTCATAGAGACTAACTGATTACAACTGATGATTGATCGGTTACATCCAATCAATGGTAGCCAATTATCCATTGTAAGTTTCAACCGATTGCCCATCACTAGTAACTGGCAGATGAATGATATAATTTGGATCGTGATACCTCATTTTTGCAGCTTATTAGCACAATTTTGAAAAAATTATATAGCGCGTCTGATTTCAAATAATTTTCAGTTTATGGAGCTAATTGCTCAATCTGGTGTTACCAACCTCCCAAGGCACATTATTATTGATACTATAACAACAGGTAATAATGTGTATTTAAGAATTGATTCACTAATTTTCGGTATATCTGGGGTTTTAACGACGGTAATGGTTGGCAAATTTACCATAAATGCAAAGTGAATAGAAAATTTACCATTAAGCTATTTATGGTAAAGTTGCCATTCATTACCACCGTTTAAACCCCAATACTTCTATCGCATTGACCTTAAATGAAACCCGTTTATTTGCTGCTTTTAAATTCCCAGTGAAATAACACTTTTACGTTTTGGGCAGAGTTAAAGCAAAAAAGGTATAGTTTATTCGTTTGACTAACTTGGGAACTGTCGTAAGTTGCTATAAAAAAGCGTGCAAGGTTGGCAACGTCACTGTTACCAAGTATTATAAAAGGATTAAATGCAATATTTCTATATTTTTACGGGTTATGAAAAACATTTAAGCTAGTTTAAATTTAGCGAGAAGTGTCTCGGGACTTCACACACTTTAAACTAGTCTAATATTTTGTAGATCTAAATATTGAATTAAATCCTTAAAAATCAATTCTTCGATGGATTAATCTAGTTTTTCATTTGCCTGACTCCAGTACATGTTTGTTAACATCCCTCGGCTAGGAAATATTTTCCTTTTTGCAGTGTTATACAGTAGCTTCTTGATCATACATTTTTTAATGGCATATCAACACATTATCTAAGGTTATTTAAAGCCGCCCAAGGCAGAGGAAAAGGACATATAGGAATCATATAACCTTCGCTACACGGGACTGTCCACTTTATGTCCGGCGCATCCTTGGCCGGTATAGTAAAGAGGCTGCATTTAAAACTTTCTCGTCTCTCACAGCTACAGGTTTGAATCCCACTGTAAGCTTGACTTCTCGAGTGAGAAAGTGTCAATAATCACGGTCGGCTGCGACAACAGCTGGAGGTATACAGTACTGGTTCTACCCAAGAAAAAAAATGGATCTGCTTCTATCACAAAAAAAAAGACTGTCATATATAGCCTAACATGTGCTAAATGACGTAAACATAACACAACATTCAAACAGTTTATGCCACATCAAAAAGACCAAGCTAAGAAATTAAACGCATTCCGATGGGCACATTGAAACACTCAATGGTGCAAGTAAGTGCAGCAAGTAAGATCTCTAGATTCAAAGTCTACCATGCTGTGTCACGACCGTTTCAGAAATTAAGACGTTTCAGACAAATGCTATCAATAGTGTTTGCTGAATCGGTTATAAAACTGTGTTTTGAAAATACGTGTTTTTAGCTCTACTGGCCAAGAGCCAGCAGAGCTTTTGGGGTGGCGAGTTGTCGTCTGTCGTCCGTCTGTTAACTTTTACCTCGTTAAGACGATAGGGCCTTCATTTTTCATCTGATCCTTACAAAACTTTACCAGATTGTAATGTTAATGTCAATGGAAGCTCGGACAAGTTCGAAAACCAGCCAAATCGGACCAGTAACAGCAGAGTTGTGGCCCTTGATTTAGTTAAAAATGCTATATTTTGCCTCGTTAAGCTGATAGGGTCTTCATTTTTCGTCCAATCTTTACCAAACTGTACCATATTGTTAATATCAATGAAAGCTCGAACAAGATTGAAAGCCAGCATATCGAACCAGTAACATCAGAGTTATGGCCCTTGATTTAGTTAAAAATGCTATATTTTGCCTCGTTTAAGACAATAGTGCCTTTATTTCTCATCAGATCTTTACCAAGCTTTATCAGATTGTTAATATCAATGAATGCTTCGACAGACTTGAAAAACAGACAGATCGGACCATTTACACAGGAGTTATGGCCCTTGATTTTCTGAAAAATGCTATATTTTGGCCTCAGTAAAATGAAAGAGCCTTCATTTGGACGGATTTCAGTGAAACTTTTCAGGGATGATCAATAGCCTAGTTGTACATATCGTCACCGTGTTCCGGTTGAATGATTTCAGCAGAGTTATGTCCCTTTAAATGTTTTAATACACATACTTTGTCTTTACTAGTTCTCCTGAACCCCCGGCTAGATTTAAATGAAACTTTTTAGGGATGATCAGTTGCAGCTCTAGTTGTGGAATTCATCGCCGTGCTTCGGTTGAATGATTTTTGGCAGAGTTGTGGCCCTTTAAATGTTTTAATACACAAACTTTGTCTGGACTAGTTTTCCTGAACCCCTCGCCAGATTTCAACGAAACTTTACAGGGATGATCAGCACCAAGCCTAGTTGTGGATATCATCGTCACGTTCCAGTTTACAGATTTTTGGCAGAGTTATGGCCCTTTAAAGGTTTTTGATGCACAAACATTTTCCGGGCTAATTCTCCAGAACCCCTGTCTGGATTTCATCTGAACTTGAATTGAATTGGATTTTATAGTCGCACCAACAGCTACGGTCATATGCCAACTTTCCAGCTTCATCTGAACTTGACATGGATGATCAGTAGTAAGCCTAGTTGTGCATATTATCGCCATATTCCGGTTTAATGAATTTTGCAGGGTTATGGCCCTTTAAAGGTTTTAATAGACAAACTTTGTCCAGATTACTCTCTTCTGAACTCCTTGCCAGATTTCAGCGAATCTTGGTGGGATGATCAGTACCAAGCCTAAAATTATCAGTATGACATGATGTTGGTCCTTGTCGAAAATCGTTTTGATTTGATGTTAAACATGGCTACCAGCGGCCATCTTTGTTTACATAGAGTTATATAATGAAAACTTGTAGCGACTACTCCTCTGAAACTACTTGACGGATTTTCATGAAACTTCACAGGAATGTTGCTCTTAATGTCTAATTGATCCTAGCAAAATTTCAGGTCGGCCGGAAATTCAAGATGGCCGCCACGGTTAAAAATAGATTTTTCAAAAAACAAGTCTGTAGCGACAACTTCCTGAAATCAAAATCAATCAGTAGAGCTTCAAGGTCATTGACCTCTTGTTAAAAATTAAAATAGCATTAAAGTAAATACAATTTTTAAAACTTTTTGGATATTTTACAGCTCCACTATTATAAGTAATTGAATTTGTAAGCACTAAAGCAGAATGCATATGATGTGGACATATTGATACCCTATACATGTAGGTTAATAACGCATACTTTTTTAACTAACTGTTGATGTGTACGCAAACGCAAAGTTTTAGCGCCTCCAAATCGTTTAAAAATATCTCGGCAAAAGTCTGGCTAAAGACTTTCCAATCTGACTAAAGGATTTTTTTTTAGGGCTTTAGCCAGATTTGGCTAAAGGATTTAAAATCCTAGCGCTAGCCTAGCGATGTGTGGTTTCACATATAGTGGACTTGTACTTTGCTGAATTTACTTGTTTTCACTGGGTTTCTTTTTGATGAAGTGTTGGAATTAATTTATAAGCATAACCTGCAGCTTCATCTGGCACATACAAAGGACATACTTTAAGAGTTAAGATCAGTGCCTAGAATGGATTATGTAAATATACATAATTTGAAGTAAAATATGTTTAATCTAAATTTAAGTTGGCTGATTAATTTTCTGTACGCTCTGTGCTGTTGGGAACATCTCTGTAGTGTAAGAAAGCATGCTTTTCTTTCGAGAAAAGAGATCCAGGTTCAAGTCCTGGCGGGGAACCTGGCACACTTACTGAGCTGTACAAACTTAGTTCTGGGATAATCACAACTTTAAAATAAATACATATAAAATTGTTCATTACACAATTATACTAGTGTTAATAAATCATTCCATAATATTTATTTGCACTTCCATGAAAGTGAAGCGGCTATACGTAGTGTTACCCTTATCGTGAAATATGGAAATGTTTGTTACTGTATATAATACATTCATCCGAACTGGCATTTTGAAATCAGACAAAACCAAAAGACAAAAGTCAATGAAACTATAAGGCTTTGAATACACTTATTATATAACTTCATTGTTTTATTTATAAAGTACTGAAGTAGGCAAACACAGATAGTGACCCCTCCCCCATTTTGGACATGTGTCACTTGACTGATAATCGATCGGTCAAATTCTTGCTAATATGTCATGCTACTAATATCATCCTTTCACAGCCTTTCAAATATGTCCGTACTCCCCATGCTATAATACATGTATTATAGCTTTTCTTGTTAATGGTGAGACCATAACATATATAGTTTAATAATAAGTTCATCAAGCATTGCAAGAAAACTTCACGCAGAAAGAAAAACTGGTTTACTACACTTTTTAGATGTTACTGCATACATAAAACAAATTTTCTAAAGAGTTTATTCTTTAATTTGGCGTTCTTTTTTTTTTTTCATCAAACATGAACTCCTACATTTCTTAATAGATTGTGTATTTTATAAGGTGGTTTAAACCATGTGTAGTTTTCTGATTTACCAAGTATTTAAACACAGTAGTCTAGTATCTACATCTGCTGATGAAATTGGCTAAATAATATTTGAGTTGTAATTAAATTATATTGCATTTAATTTTTTGATTATGTTGCATTTTATTATCCATCAATGTAGATAGCCTAGATGAGTCACTGGTAGACTGGTGAAAAGCACACATTCCATCTAGTAATTACAGAGTTTAACATACCTATTCCACAGAAGAAGCACCTCACACAGTCTCCAACACCTGAAATATCAAAAAATAAAATAAGGTTTTAAAGATAAAATAACTACCGTACTTAACACCTGTAACATGTGACAATGCCTTTATGAACTGCTGAGATTTATTTATTGATGAATAATTCTAAGTCAAATATCAGTCATGGCATCTTTTTGGTTAAACTGATGCACTTGATCATTTTTTATACATCAATAAATTAGCTCTATCTCATATCAGATCAAACTGGCAAACAAAAAAATTGTTTTTAACAAAATAATTCTAAAGAAAGCAATTAATTTAAATAAAGCAATACAAAGGGAAGCTATATAGTTTACGGTTAATAAAATTGGAATGAGATGGCCCCTTACTGGAGCCAGTATTTAAATAATGTGTAATGCCTAGACAAACCTGCATAATAAAATCCAGCATCAGCCATGGTTTCTGCAGTTTGTCCAAGATTGTCTGGCCACCCAACAAAGCTGTTGAGTCTCAGGGTCTTCAACGCATATTCTTGGTGCTTAGGCTTGGCAGTGTTCACACCTGGAATAATTGTATAATGTTCACACCTGGAATAACTTTTAAATGTTCACACCTGGAATAATTGTAATATGTTCATGCCAGGAATAATTGTAATATGTTGAATAAGTTTAAAATGTTCACACCTGAGATAAACAATTTTAAAAGACATTCACAATACAGATTAAAATTAATACGTGAATATACATGTATAGTATACTAAAAGCAACTAACGCCCCATAGTATAACATTTCGTGTTTCAATCAATTGACATAAACATCACATACTGACGACATATCGAATTTTTCAAATTCATCACTGATATTCGGCAGGTGCCCTCCTGATTTTTCAGGACTTCATCCGCGGTGCAGTAATTTGGTGTGCACATGCACTACTGAAACATAATGTTTCTAGCGTGCCACATTCTTTTTTTAAAACAGTATAAAACAAAAAAATATTGTTCAAGCAAAGAAAACCAATGATGAGATATATGTACAAAAACATGACTGACACTGTATCTGCCTATTCGTTAATCTTAATTTGTTTTTAAATGATTACTTATATGTACAAAAACGTGACTGATATTGTATCTGCCTATTCGTTAAACTTTAAATTCTTTAAAAGGATTATTTATATGTACAAAAACATGACTGACATTGTATCTGCCTATTCGTTAAACTTTAAATTCTTTAAAATGATGATTTATATATACAAAAACATGAATGACATTGTATCTGCCTATTCGTTAAACTTTAAATTCTTTAAAATGATTATTTATATGTACAAAAACATGACTGACATTGTATCTGCCTATTCGTTAAACTTTATATTCTTTAAAATGATGATTTATATGTACAAAAACATGACTGATATTATAAAAAGTTGAATAACAGGTATACATTGTCTTGGTTAGTTAGTATTCAAATCTAGCAAAACAAATGATTAAAACAAAAGGTAATTTTAGAAGCAACTTGATTACATCTGCCTATTGTTACCCGACTGGATGGGATATTGTGCACCTTGAAAAAGACTGCGTTTGAGTACAATACTTCACCAATAACATCATCAACAAAAAAGTGTCATTTTTTATTATTCATAAGTTAATGATGTTTTACACTGGAACTTGGGGTAACCCACTAAAACCAATCGGGTTATACTCCTGATATAGTGCCAGTTGCCAATGCAAATGAATTCTCGATAGACAAAGAAGGATACAAATATCGGACAAGGAAAGCAGCATTCAAGGACGACAGTCAACCACAAAACACAAAAACAAACACGCAAACAGACAAACGAAAAGGCAAAAGTAATAAAACATGCAAACGACATCACAAACACAAAAGGGTTGACAATAGGGCTACCGCCTTGGAACGGTCAGTGGCAAAGTAGGCCACTGGGGGTTTAAACCGGTTCACGGGTGCACCAAACCTCACACTTACCCTACTGTCATCCCATTAAAACAGGACAGTGTAAATAAAGAAATCCCCGCCATGATCTAATCTCTAACCAACAAGGCAGCATCAATAGGCAATATAAGTAAAACACAAATATGCTCGTGTAAATATAATACAAAAAAACAATAGCCTAGAAAGCCACAATGAAGGTACTCAATGACTTGGCAGAAGCCAGAGCAGTAAGAGAATACACCATTAAGGGCACGACAAGAAAGATAATGGACAAACATCAAACGCCACCGTCCCAATGGGCTTTAGGTAGGCGTCATCATAGGGTCCACAGCCTGTCCGGTCATCGTACAATTAAAGAGGAAAGCATAGTGGCGAACTGTAAAGGGGTCCACCACCAAGCATGCAGTACGTTGCAAAATGATAGGGTCATAACCTCTTTTGATAAACGTTTTAACAAGTTTAACAAAGAAAGTAAGAAAGTGATCATGACCAAGAATCTTACTAAGTTTATAAATCACATCACCATAAAAGTCAGGTTGTGATAGTCCTTGTCGCAGAAGAGTCCTTATTATTACATTTATATTTGGAAAGAAGATCAGGGTTACGATAATAACATTTTGCAAAGGTTTTACGAAGTTTATGGTAACGGTAACCCTGAGTGAGTAACTTTTTAGTTATACAAAGATTACGAATATTAAAGTCCTCAACTCGAGTACAGTCTCTAAAAAAAGAATAAGTTGAGACAGATAAACCCCATAAGAAGTTGCTCGGGGAACATCCCCATCCAAGTGGGGATAATTAACAATGTAAAAATTAAAATCATCTCTCTTGTCATAGATTTTGCTAATTGTTTTACCATTTTCAATCGAGAGATCTAAATCAAGAAAAGAAGCGTTATTATCAGATATATTTTCTTTATTAAGCCGAAGTTCTTTAGGATAAATATTATGAACCATAGTTGGAAAGAAAGGGTTGTCAATGTTCAGTATGTCATCCAGATACCGAGAGGTGTCATTAAAAGCTTCAATAACATCTGCCTGGGTATCTGGTGAAAGACTCAACATGAAATTCCTTTAATAGCAAAATAAAAACAAATCTGCGACAAGTGGTGCACAGTTCGTACCCATAGGGATACCAACAATTTGTCTATAAACGGTGGTACCATACCTGACGAAAATATTATCTAATAGGAAGATGAGTGCTTCACAAACTTCATAGCAAGTCCACATAGTATAATTGTCTAATCTGCCGTTAGTGAAAAACGCTTTAATATTATTACATGCCAAAAATGTAGTATTTTCTCTAGCGAATGTTTTTTGAATAAGAGAAATTAGCTTGTCTTTAATACGATGATGTGGTATGGTTGTATATAGTGTAGAGAAGTCATAAGTACTTATTGATGAAACTTGACCTTTATTGAAATTTTTATCAAGAACTTCTCCTGAATTTTTTAAATAAATTAATCCCAGAGTTTTCATAAGTTTTATCACAATATAGTTTAACGTGATCTTTAACGGTAGTAAGACAAGAAGTTAAAAGTTTGGAGATGTTTGTTGTGGTGCAGGCACTAGAATTAGAAATAAAGCGAGCCTTATACGGATTTTTATGTAATTTAGGAATCCAGTACATGGTAGGCAGTTTATTTTGCTTATCGTTTACACTAGCCTTGAAAGTAGTGCACCGAGTGATATGTGCGGAAACAACTTCATCCTCAGTAGAATTAACTGGAGTATACGAATTGGTGCTGCCGAGTTCAAGAGATAAAACATTGACGTAATGTAGGCGTCAAACAATAATTACATTATTAGCTGCTTTATCTGCAGGAATTAAAACAAATTTATTATGAAATTCCTGAATTCCCGATTTTAGATTACGAAAGGAAAATGGTCTCGGAGGTAGTAAAGAGGGGTTAGCATTATAAAAGTTAATACGTGTATCTATAATTTTAAGAATAGACTTTTTCCAAGTAGAAAGCGAGTTTGGGTCCGCATGAAGCCTTATTTACTTTTTAAGTAGTTTGCTTGCTTCTATAACATTTTACTATAACATTATACATATCTATAAAAACAATATTAACAATATTAATACATATAATGGTTAAACAAGTAATATGACAAAAGAAAATGTTGTATATTGTTAAGGCTCTAGCCTAACACCAATCCAAAGTCGGTTTGATTCCCGGACCGTGGTGACTGGATGTTGTACTTGTTGCATTTGAAGTCCTATTGTACTGTTTCCTTCCGCATTTTAAGTGTAACACCGCAGCCATAACCCGACATCGAGAGTGATTTGTATAAAGCTGTACACCTGACAAACCATGTAAAAAACAAATAATGTCTGAATTTATCGCCAAATTATTTTAGAAATCTGTTTACATTGTTGGCTAGGTGTAAATACCAGATCACACATTTTATAAAGAAATAATTAAATGCTCCCAAAAACAAATTTGATATCGTTAAAAGAAATTGTTTATCTTATATATCACATGGAAACTACACTAAACCAAATTGCTAAATACCAACCTAAGAATATGTCAATAATATTCTCATTGTTTTGTGTATTTTGAGCTTGATTAGAGATACGATTAAACTGCAAAATAACGAGTGTTAATCGTCTGCTCTGATTGCATGAACATATATTAAAACTTTTGAGTCAATGTGTTTTCTTAGAAATAAGTAATAACACTTATACAACTGGGTATATAGGATTGTATTAAGAACTTCGAATTAGTGAAGCTTTCGATGTTCCTAATTCTATAATATGCCAGTTAAAATTATTTTGACATCATGTTTTACTAGCATTACCACTACAAATGCGTTTGCAAAAGAATTTTTCGAAATATTTAATGTTAACGCTGAATTACAGTTACTTAAATTTCAAACAATATTCAATTTTAAGGGAGATAATTTAAGATTATCCATATTTTATTTTTGTATAGACGGAACATCTGCGATAAATGGGTCAAATTTTTAGGTTTTTTTCTATTATATCATACCAATTTTAAGAATTTTATATCTTTAAGCGATCTTTGACTCATGTTATGTGTTTTATCAGTACATTTAATGTTTTCATGTAAAGGGAGGGTAACTCTCAAAAGATGTAACAATTTAAACAAAAAATGAATGTTTTACAAACTATGGGTCAAAACAAAATACTTATCATATATCTATTCTAAAATATATTTAAAATAAGAAAATTAGTTAAGATACAAAAGTTGATACTTAGAAATTGTGTTCAGTGTATTAAAGATTCTCAAAAGTTTCTAAAACGTTCTGACTTTGATTACGCAATTTAGGACTTGCGCGCCACTGGAAGTTAGCGCCTCAATCTACTGTAAACAGCACGTCTTGGTAACCGTTATCACAGCGATGTGATGACTCCAACGAATCGGACTCGCCACTACATATATATATAAAACAAACGTTGCATATCCATTGGGTAACACAACTGCTATTTCACGGTTATTCTGGCAACAGTCAAAACCTGTACTCTTGAATACCTGATACTATATTTTATTTTATACCTATCAATAATATATACATAGTACCTTCATTTTCTTATAATGGAATACAACAACCCGTATCACACTACAGGTTATCAGTATGCTACTAAAAATAGATTTTGTAAAATGTCAGATTGGAATGTTGGGGATTGCCCAGCTCGTAATACATTAAGAAAATGGATGTTTTAACATGAAATGTGAACTATCGGAATGTTTATTTGTGCGTTTGTGTACATTGTGGGATAATTAGTTAATTTAAGATTATGTTAGTTGGTAAATTCACCAGAATTTGATGAGTAATGAACACAGGTGTAGTTGTTGCAATGTAATGTACATGTTTTCATGCGCATGTTATGTACATGTTTTCATGTCTTTCCTGTTTGTGGTTTTCAGTTAATTTGACTTTATATAATTTTGTTTTAATTTGTTTTTTTTATACATGTATTCTATTTTAATGATAGGTAAAGAGGTATATAATAAATATCATTACTATAGTAACTTGTTCTGAAGCTTGTATCACCTCTCGTAGGTAGCTACGCCTCTCGTGCCATCCTGATCTGGTATTTACCTACTCGAGATGATACAAACTTTCAGAAGAAGTTACTATAGTAATAATCCTATTGTATCAAACTATATACTGTAGACAGACTGCAGTCTTTCTATTTCTGTCACATGTTATATAGGATGGACATTGCTTATGCCTAAAATAGGCATTTTGTTGAACAATTAACTTGACCATACTGCCATCCATTTATGATTATGTTTTCAATTGACTGACCAATCGTCAATGTTAGGATAAGTAGACCCTGGCTGTAATTGTCGTCCCGCATTTCGGACAAATCTCTACATCTCCGAAACACTCCTCACAGAGAATATGGCAACAGGGCAGGAACACCATGTAGATTATCCGAATTGTGCACATGATACACATAACACGTTCCTTTAGAAGCTGATGCTCTCTGTGAAGGAAGTTGGGAACTGAAATCATATCACCGTCTGTAGAAAAACAATTCTTAAACAAGAGGTCAATGACCTTGAAGCTCTACTGATATATTTTGATAGCTAGGTCAGCATTCCTGCGAAGTTTCATAAAAATCTGTCAAGTAGTTTTTAGTTTAATGTCGAATAAAAATATTTTTCGACAAGGATCAACATCTTGTCATGCTGATCATTTTAGTAAAAGTCCCATATCAATATCACTAACAGTTTTCATGAAGTTGTCGCTACAACATTGTTTTTAAATATCTATGTTTAGCCGTGGTGGCCATCTTGAATTTCCAGCCGACCTGCAATTGTGCTAGGAATAACTAAATATCAAGAGGAACATTCCTGTGAAGTTTCATGAAAATCTGTCTAGTAGTTTCAGAGGAGTAGTCACTACACATTTTTACTATACAAACTCTATGTAAACAATGATGGCCACTGGTGCCCAGGTTTAATTTCGATTCAAAATAATTTTCGACAAGGATCAACATCATGTCATGCTGATCATTTTAGAAAAAGTCCCCTATCAATATCACTTACAGTTATCAAGAAGTAGTCGATACAAACTTTCTAAAAAAATCAGTTTTTAGCCATGGCGGCCATCTTGAATTTCCGGCCGACCTAAACAAATTATGGGATCAATTAGACATCAAGAGCAAGATTCCTGTGAAGTTTCATAACAATTCGTCAAGTAGTTTCAGAGGAGTAGTCGCTACAAGTGTTTACTATATACATCTATGTAAACAAAGATGTCCACTAGCGGCCATGTTTAAAGTCGCATCGAAATACATTTTGACAAGGATCAACATCATGTCATGCTGATCATTTTAGAAAATGTCCCATATCAATATCACTTACAGTTTTCAAGAAGAAGTCGCTACAAATGTATTGATTTTAAATCTATTTTTAGCCGTGGCGGCCATTTTGAATTTCCGGCCAGCCTGAATGTTTTCTAGGATCAACTAGACATTCAGAGCAACATTCCTGTGGAGTTTCATGAACATCCATCATGTAGTTTTAGAGGAGTAGTCGCTACAAGTCTTTACTATATAACTTTATGTAAACAAAGATGGCCACTGGCATCCATGTTTAACGTTGAATCAAAATAATTTTCGACTCGGATCAACACCATGTCATGCTGATCATTTTAGAAAAAGTCCCATATCAATATCAATTATAGTTTTCAAGAAGTAGTCGCTACAAACTTATTTTTTAAAAAAATATTTTTAGATGTGGTGGCCATCTTGAATTTCTGGCCGATCTGAAATTTTGCTAGGATCAATTAGACATCAAGAGCAATATTCTTGTAAAGTTTCAAGAAAATCTGCCAAGTATTTTCAGAGGAGTAGTCGCTACAAATTTTTACTAAATAACTCTATGAAAACAAAGATGGCCACTGGCAGCCATGTTTAATCAAAACGATTTTTAACAAGGACCAATATCATGTCATGCTGATCATCTTAGACAAAGTCCCATATCAATATCGCTTATAGTTTTTAAGAAGTAAGCGCTACAAACTTGTATTTTAAAAAAATATTTTTAGCTTTGGCGGCCATCTTGGAATTCACATCAACATCAATTTTTGCTAGGATCAACTAGACTTCATGTGCAACATTTCTGTATAGTGTCATGAATATCCATCCAGTAGTTTCAGAGGAGTAGTCGCTACAAATAAAAGTTAACGGACAGACGGACGGACAGACGGACGACGCACCACGGCATAAGCTCTGCTGATCTCTGATCAGTCGAGCTAAACATACTCCTTGTCTATTATGTGATTCCTAATTTTGCTGCATCTGAATTTTTGACAAAGGGTAGAGAATGATGTTTTGAAGTAAACAAATAAATGCAATACAAATTTAAAACAAGAGACACAAGAGGGCCTGTATAGCTCTACTGGCTTTATAGAGTCTGTGGCTGGGGGTGGGGGGGGGGGGAATATTAGTTGTTGTGGCACATATGATAAAACCCTTTGCTCTGCATTCAGCAAATGACAGTCGAACATAAATTACCATAAGTCCCCCAAGTACCCATGTAGAGGGGGCCCATTTACGTGGTAATATTTGTGGCTCTACTAGCAGAAGGCCAGCAGAGTTTATGGAATTAACTTATGGTATGGCGAGTTGTCCGTCGTCCGTATGTTCGTCGTCCGTCCGTCCATTAACTTTTACATCGTTAACACAATATTGCCTTCTAGTTTTCATTCGATCATTTTCAAACTTTACCAGATTGTTGATATCAAAGATAACTCGGACGAGTTCGAAAACTAGCTAGATCGGACCAGTAACACCGGAGTTATGGTCCTTGATTTAGTTAAAATAGCTAAATTTACCTCGTTAACACGATAGAGCCAGGTTATTGATATCAATGAAATCTCAAAAGAGTTTGAAAACCAGTTAGTTCGGACCATTTACGCCGGAGTTATGGCCCATGATTGTCTGAAATATGCTATAATTGGGCGTCGTTAGCACGATAGGGCCTCATTTTTATCCGATCTTTTTCAATCGTACCAGATTGTTGATATCAATGAAAACTCGGACGAGTTCGAAAACCAGCCAGTTTCGACCATTTACACCGGAGTTATGACCCTTGATTGTCTGAAATATGTTATAATTTGGCCTCGTTAACACGATAGCGCCTTCATTGTTGATCCGATCTTTTTCAATCCTTACCAGATTGTTGATATCAATGAAAGCTCAGACGAGTTCGAACACCAGCTAGTTTGGGAGTCATGGCACTTGATTTTCTAGAATTGCTATAATTTGGCCTCGTTAACACTCGGGCTAAATAGGGCCTTCATTTTTTATCCGATCTTTTCCAAACTTCACCAGATTCATGAAAGCTCGGAGGAGTTAATAAGCAGCCAGTTCAAACCAGATACACCGGAGTTATAGCCCTTGATTTAGGTAAAATTGTTATATTTTGCCTCTTTAACACGATAGGGCTTTCTTTTTTCTTTTTTCATCCGATCTTTACCAAACTGTACCAGATTGTTGACAATGAAAGCTCGGAGGTGTTTGAAAACCAGAAAGATTGGACTATTTACACCGGAGAAATAGCCCTTGATTTTCTGAAATATGCTATAATTTGGCCTCGTTAACACGATAGGGCCTTCAATTTTCATCTGATCGTTTTCATTCCTTACGAGATTGTTGATATTTATGAAAACTCGGACGAGTTCGAAAAACAGCCTGTTTGGACCATTGACACTGGAGTTATGGCCCTTGATTGTCTGAAATATGCTATAACTTGGTATCGTTAACACGATAGACCTTCATTTTTAATTCGATCGTTTTCAATCTTTAACAGATGGTTGATATCAATGAAAGTTCGAACGAGTTCGAAAACCAATCAGTTTAGACCATTTACACCGGAATAATGGCCATTGCTTGTCTGGAATGGCTACAATTTGACCTCGTTAAGACGATAGAGCCTTCATTTTTCATCCGTTCTTTTCCAACCTCTACCAGAGTGTTGATATCAATGAAAGCTCAGCGGAGTTAAAAAAACAGCCAGTTCGATCCAGTTACATTGGAGTTATGGTCCTTCATTTTAGAAAAATTGCTATATGTTGCCTCGTTAACACGATAGGGCCTTCATTTTTCATCCGAACTTTACCAAACTTGACCAGATTGTTACTGTCAGTGAAGGCTTGGACGAATTCGATAAGCCATTAGTAACAGCGGAGTTATGGCCCTTGATTTAGTTAAAAAAAGCTGTATTTTGCCTCGTTAAAACGATAGGGCCTTCATTTGACCGGATTTTAACAAAACATTGCAGGGATGATCAGTACAAAGCCTTGTTTTACAAATCGTCACCGTGTTCCGGTTGAAGAATGGTTTTGGCGGAGTTTTGGCCCTTTAAAGATTTTAATACACACATATTGTCAGGCCTAGTTCTCCTGAATCCCTGTCCGGATTTCAACGAAACTGTTTAGGGACAATCAGTACCAGGTCTAGTTGTGCATATTGTCGACTTGTTCTAGTTACATGATTTTTGGCGAAGTTATGGCCCTTTAAAGGTTTTAATACACAAACGTTGTCCGGGGACTAGTTCTCCTGAACCCATGGCCGGATTTCAGCGAAAGTTGGCAAGGATGATCAGTATCAAGCCTAGTTGTGCATGTGATCGCCATGTTCCATTTGAATGATTTTTGGCCCAGTTATGGCCCTTTAAATGTTTTAATACACAAACTCTGTCCACATAGTTTCTTCTGAACGCCTGGCCGGATTTCATCTAATCTTGACGAGGATGATGAGTACCATGTCTAGTTGCTCATATCATCGCCGTATTCCGGTTGAATGAATTTTGGCAGAGCTATGGCCCGTTAAATGTTTTAATACACACACTATGTACAGACTAGTTCTCCAAACCTCTGGCTTGAATTTAAAGAAACTTGGCATGATTGTTCAGTTTCAAGCCTAGTTGCGTATATCAAAATAATGTTCCGGTTGAACGATTTTTGAGAGTTATAGCCCTTATTCACACATTTTATCTTTAGCCAGTAGAGCGTCCACAGGCCCTCTTGGGTATCTTTTTTTTTTAACCCGATTACCATCTAGGGAACCCCAGTAGACGGAATCAAAATACGAAAACTTACTGTGCATCTACACATCCTTAACTTAGAACTAAATCACACATGAACATGAAATCTCTAAGGGTATGGTGTCAGCATCACAAGGCGGAAACTCCGTTATAATAAATTACCGCAATTTACCCAATTTGCACTCCTGTAGAGGCCCCGTTATGCAGGCGGTCAAAACTCGTTTTTATATAATTATGTTCTACATCAAGTCCCTAAATAGCCATACCAAATTAGAACTACAGGTTGTTTTTAATAAAAACAAATGTATCGCCCACTGGCGGAAATGCCATGAATCCTTCGAAAATCATTCAACTGGAATCCGACGATTGGATATGCGCAACTAGGCTTGATAATGATCATCCCTACCAAGTTTTATTGAAATCTGGCCAGAGGACCAGAAGAACTAGTCAGTACAAAGTTTGTGTATTAAAATCTTTAAAGGGCCTTAACTCTGCCAAAATATCATTCAACCAGATGATATACGCAACCAAGGTTCGTTGAAAACCCAATGGTGGTTGAGGAGAACTGGTCTGGACAACGTTTGTGTATTAAAACCTTTAAACAGTCACAACTCCACCAATAATCATTCAAACGGTTCACGACAATGATATACGCAACTACGCTTAGTACTGATAATTCCTGCCAACTTTCACACTGAAATCCAGCCAGCGGTTCAGGAGAACTAGTCCGGATAAAGATTGTGTATAAAGGGCTATAACTCTGTCAACAATCATTCAACCGGAACACGTCGATGACATGCGCAACTAGGCTTGTTACTGATCATCCCCACTAAGATTCGTTGAAATCCGGCCAGGGTATCTGGAGAACTTGTCGGGACAAAGTTTAGGTATAGGAACCTTTAAAGAGCCACAAATCCAACTAAAATCATTCACAGCACCAATATGCACAACTACGCTTGTTACTGATCATTCCTGTCAAGTTGCATTGAAATCCAGCCAGGAGTTCAGGAAGACTAATCCGGATTGATTTTGTTGCGATGGAACATAACTCTTCAAAAATCATTCAACAGGAACATGACGCTGATTTGAGCAACTAGGCGTTGTACTGATCATCCATGCCTAGTTTCGCTGAAATCCGGCCAGGGGTTCAGTAGAATTAGTATGTACAAAGTTGGTGTATTAAAACCTTTAAAGGGCCATAACTTTGCCAAAAATCATTAAATCATTAAACCGGAACACGTCGATGACATGCTCAATAAGGCTTGGTACTGATTGTCCCTGCAAAGTTTCTTTGAAATCCAGTCAAGGGTTGAGGAGAACTAGTCCGGACAAATTGTGTGTACTAAAACATTTAAAGGGCCATAACTCCGCCAAAATCAATCAAACATAACACGCCTGGTACTGATCATCACTAAACAGTTTCGTTGAAATCCGGCCAGGAGTTCAGAAGAGACAAATCTGGAAAAAGTTTGAGTTCCGGCTAAAGAACATGTGTAAAACCTTTAAAGGGCAATAAATCATTCAACCGTCATGCTCAACAAGGCTTGATTGTGATCAAATGAAAGCCCTATCGTCTTAATGAGGCAAAATACAGGATTAACTAATTCAAGGGCAATAACTCCATTTTTGCTATTCCGATTTGACTTTCGCAATTATCCGGGCTTTTATTAATATTAACAATCTATGCAAGTTTGGTAACGATAAAACAATAAATAAAGGCGCTAGAGTGGTCGCAAGGTAGAAAATGGCGTTTTCCAGCAAAACAAGGGCCATAACACTGGTGTTACTGATTTAATCTGGCTCGTTTTCAAACTTGTCTGAGCTTCCATTGATATAAACATATATAAACGGTTATAGTAGTCTGATATGCCCATGTCTGAGCTTACAAATGTAAAGTTTGGTAAAGATTGGATAATAAATGAAAGCCCTATCATCTTAACGAGGCAAAATACAGCATTTTTAACTAAATCAAGGGCCATAACTCCAGTGTTGCTATTCCGATTTAACTGCCTGTCGCAAGGTAGAAAATGTTTTTTTCCAGCAAAACAATGGCCATAGCTCTGGTGTTACAGATTTCATCTGGCTCGTTTTCAAACTTGTCTGAGCTTCCATTGATATAAACATATATAAACGGTTATAGTAGTTTGATATGCCCATGTATGAGCGTAAAAATGTGAAATATGCATTTGTCGTTTTTCACGATTTCAGCGAAAATTAACATAACATTCGACTTTGAAAATGAATAAATTGATAAAAACTTCTAGTTCGAAACATGAGCTGCAGGTATTGTTATGATTTTCTCCTCAAAAGAACAACGAGAAAAAAAATGAACAAACATGTAACTTAAGATTTAAGGGGAAAACATACACCTTTGCAAATAACGATGAAAAAATAGCACCACTGTCTGTTCTTTTTTTGTCTTAAAATATGAATAACATGCTTAGTTTGGTAAATTTATAAAATCATCCATAAAATACGAGTAAACTATCCTATTATTTGTCAATTGTTTCATATTGCGATAAAATTCGAAGTTTATATTTGTTTCTTAAAATAAAATATACGATCATATTTAAATAGCAAACACAGTTTAAAACAATTATGATATGCATTTAGTGAATTGTTTTGGTTTAAGGTAATACAAACTTATAGGTTTAAAAATGGAGAAAAAAACATGTACCTTATTCAAAATGTAATTTAAAACGGACCGCGTGAAACGAGAGGTAATTTTTAAATGCATACATTCTAAATAATTAATTCATGCATTTTTTATGATAATCACTTCCACTGAATAATAACATCTTAAAACAAAAGTGTTACGTTATAAGTTGAACACCTCTTGAAGATACGTTAAATTTGGTTTGTTAATGCCGCGTAATGTAGTAATGTAAACAACAAAATGGCTCAAGATAAAGTGTATGTATAAGGGGCCATAAATCTTTCAAAAATCATTCAACCGGAACATGGTGATGACATACGCAACTAGGCTTGGTACTGATCATCCCTGCAAAGTTTCGTTAAAATCCAGCCAGAGTTTCAGGAGAACTAGTCTTGACAAAGTTAGTGTATTTAAACCTTTAAGGACTCATAATTCAGCCACAATTTATTCAGCCAGAACATGGCAATGACAGGTGCAACTAGGCTTAGTACTGATCATCCTCGCCAAGATTCGCTGACATCTGGCAAAGAGTTCAGAAGAAACTAATCAGGACAAGGTTTGTGTATTAAAACATTTAAAGGGTCATAACTCTGCCAAAATCATTCAACCGAAATATGGCGATGATATGCACGACTAGGCTTCATACTGATAATCCTTGTCAAGTTTTGTCTATATCCAGCCAGGGGTTCAGGAGAACTAGCCCAGAAGAAAAAAATATGGTATCAAAATCCTTTAAAGGGCCATAACTATGCCAAATATCTGTAAACCGGAACGCGACGATGAGATGCACAACTAGGCTTGGTGCTGATCATCCCTGCAAAGTTTCATTGAAATCTGTCGAGGGGTTCAGGAGAAGTAGATCAGACAAAGTTTGTGTATTAAAACCTTTAAATGGCCATAATTCTTCCAAAAATCATTCAACCGGAACACGACAATGATTTGCACAACTAGACATGAAATTGATCACCCCTAAAACGTTTCGTTTAAATCCGGCAAGGGGTTCAGGAGAACTAGTCAGAACAAAGTGTGTGTATTAAAACCTTTAAAGGGCAATAACTCCGCCAAAAATCATTCTAACGGAACACGGCGATGATTTGCACAACTAGACATGGATTTGATCATCCCTAAAAAGTTTCATTTATTCCGGCCAGGGGTTCAGGAGAACTAGTCAAAACAAATTGTGTGTATTAAAACATTTAAAGGGCTATAACTCCGCCAAAATTATTCAGCTGGAACACGGTGACTATGTACAACTAGGCTTGGTACTGATCATCCCTGCAAAGTATCAATGAAATCCGGCCAAATGAAGGCCCTTTCGTCTTAATGAGGCCAAGCTATAGCATATTTCAGAAAATCAAGGGCCATGACTCCGACTAAATGGTCAAATCTGGATGATTTTCAAACTTGACCGAGCTGTCATTGATATTAACAAGCTGGTAAAGTTCGTAAAGATCGCATGAAAAAAATAAAGGCCCTGTCATCTTAACGAAGCAAAATATAGCATTTTTAACTAAATCAAGGGCCATAACTCCGCTGTTACCGGTCCGATCTGGCTGATCTTCTAACTTATCCGAGCTGTCATTGATATATACAATCTGATAAAGTTTGGTAAAGATAGAATGAAAGATGAAGGTCCTATCGTCTTAACGAGGCAAAATATAGCATTTTTAACTAAATCAAGGGAAATAAGCTGGCCATAACTCCGGTGAAATTATTCCGATCTGGCTGATTTTTTAACTTGTCCGAAATTTCATTGATATAAAAACACTGGCAAATTCTCGTAAAGATCCGATTAATATTGAAGGCCCTAGAGTGTTTACAAGGCAAAAGTTAACGGACGGACGACGGACGGACAACTCGTCATCTTATAAGCTCTGCTGGTCGAAGGTAAAATGGCAAGGTAAATTGACAACATTAAAATGAAACCTATCACGTCCTAGGTTATGTTATGTGATAAATAGAATCAACATGATCATAAGGAAGACTATGACACAAGGGACTTCCTCGTTAATGTCCCCATTCGATGGATGAATGAAAGAGGACATGTCTCGCCTAAGACCACACCACAGTAAGCCAGTGGTAACAGAGAGGTTTAACACATGATCACCGCATTCAAAGTTGAACAAGCGATCCACTGGGCCACGTGGTATTCGAAAGGAAGAATAGATGGAGGATACAAGTGTAAATATTTTTTTCATCTCTTGGTTGTGCGATGATCATCAATGTGTTATACTTATATTGCCTATTAATGCCGCCTTGTTAGTTAGAGAATATAAGCTGCGGGGACTTCCTTATTTACACTGACCCGTTTTATTGGGATGTCATAACGGTAAGCGTGAAGTTGGATGCACCCTTGAAATAAATTCAAGATGAAAGTTAATACTCGGACCATTACGGTAATGAAAAAAGTGTTTTTCTCCGACGAAGAAATGTTTATTGGTGATAGTAGAACCACTGATGTGCTCCATTTTGTCCTTAAATCCTATTTTCATTAATAAACAACATAACAGATAATACATTTCTGCTGCCGGTAATGGCATTATGTTTAGCTTACAGTATTAGTATAAATAATGAATAAATCAGTACAAAATAGAGCCGATTATGAATGACATATATGAAACAGAAGCAACCATTTACAATGCATAAGTGGCTAGTGCATTACAGACCAGTATATGGTAAAATGCGTTGCTAGATCTACTAACTCTTGACTGTTAGTAACACCATAAACATATAACGGAGAGGTGTGTTCAAAGAGACTTAAAAACCAATGTTTCGCGTTTTATTTTCAACTATTTGCCACTGACTTTCAAAGTTTTTTTTAACTATCAATTGGAATGCCCTTGTCCTCTGCAATAATAACATGAGAATAACATGATATTGCCTTAGAGACAAAGATTTGTTGACATTATTTTGAAAACTGAAAGGCTGACATACATTGATAAAATTTCAGTAATTGGAAAGAAAGATTGAAATTGTTGTTTAATGGGTCATCAAACCATTGTTTTGGTTATTTTGAGATACCCATAGAGAGGGGTAAAATACATGCTTCTTTAACGTGCTCGGAGGATAGACTCTGATACAAGGGACATCCTGGTTTACATCCTCATCCGACAGATGAAGTCAAAAAGACGTGTCTTACCTAAGGACACACCAAAGTAAGTCAGTGGCACTAGTGACGCTTGAATCCGTCATCACCAGATTCAGAAATGAATGCGAGATCCACAGGGCCACTGCGGTCCCTTACAAAGGCAGAAAAGATGAAAGATACAAGTGCACAATTGTATTTCTTACAAAGGTTGTGAAAAATCACATCTATTAATTTAAAACCAGGAAAGGAGACATAGTCAAAGATGGGTTGCACTCAGCTTTAGGCAAATAATGCAACCAATAAACTTTTGTGGCATTAAAAGCAGGACACTTAAATCAAACATGATAATTTAATGATCAAACAAGAGGCGCAAAAGGGCCTGTATCTCTCTAATGACTGTACAAATTTGTTTGAATTGAAAAGAACTATAAAGCTTCCATGCTCTAAACAAAATGGCCAAAATGACATTGCATCGCTCATCTGAGGATCTTTACAAAGAAGAAACATTTGTCAAACAAGCTTATAATTTCATAGCAAAATGAGATCACACAATCGATGACTTGTCATCGCAAATTCTCACGCGTGCCTGAAAGTGTTCAGGCCCAGTAAGTGTATATACGTCTTTTCATGTCCATTAAGGGTTTATATGGTTATAAAGTGAGGATCTCAAAGGTTTCCAAGTTGTGACCCAGGGTCTATTTCCCAAGGAGTGAATGCTGGTTGGAAGGTTGCATTTATCACACCTGGGATAATTGTAAAATGCTTACACCTGCAATAATTGTGTAATATTGTTCACACCGGGAATAATTGTTAATCTAGTTAAATATGCATATGGGATGCTGACATGTTATTATTGACAGCCCTTGTGATCACATGATAATAGCGATAGTACAACATTAATGATTCTAATCTGACAGAAGATATGTGAACGGATAAGATTACCAGGCTTTGTCTTTTCGATAACATTTAATGCCCCTTTCACAATTAGGGCAGAACAATATAAAACCTTTCACAGAAGTCCAAGTCAAACAATTATAGATACAATTTTATGTCAATTTCTAAAAGTATTTCCATATATGTATTACTGAAAAACATTCAGAATGTTTCAAAATATTTGAAGTAAAACTATTAGAAGATACAATTGTATGTTAATTTCTACAAATATTTCTTCTTTTATGTATTATGAAAACACATTCTAAACTTTTTAAACTGTATTTACCTAGTGTTTCATCCATCCTTCTTGATGAAGTTGTCGCCACTTGTGCTTCACCATTGTCTCTGACAAAGTTTCCAGGTCGCCTTTGTCGCTGTGTGGAGGAATTAGACGTGCCAGCGAAACTGCATTCATTGCTAACATCCTCACTGGTGTCTCGAAAAGGGATGTAGCCCTCTGGTTCTTCCAAGAAAGCCAACCTGTTTCTTTCTGGTCCAGCAGCTGGCTGTACTCGCACGTTCACTTCTGAATTCTTGGTTAAGAATTTGCAGTTTGAAGAAATTCTTCTGTGTATGTCGAAAGGCACATCGGTTTCTTCCCACCCATGGCGACGTAGCCCGCAACAGTAGCAAACTACCTCATCCCCATCAGCGGCATAATAAAAACCTGCCCCAGCAAGTCGGATTATGAAAGGTTTGTTATCCTTTGGATAGTTGCGCAGCGTACACAGTCGCAGCAGCTCGTACTGCATGGTTATTTCAGGGCCAAGTGTTTCATCCTGAGCCATTTTCTTGAAGATAGTATCAAGTGGTTCGAACACTCTGTACATTTGTACATCTATTTTTGGTACAGGTAGCTGATCACTTGTGAGCCATGTCAAATGTCTGATGGCCAACACATGGTCTTTTCCATTTGCTGATTTTTCTGCTGCAACTTTTGAATTATATCTCTTTTTTACCTTTTTTTGTTTTGTTTCGGCCTGTTCTTCACCATTTTCTGAATCACATGCATCATCTATAAATACTGTTGGCAGAAGTTTGAATTTTACTTTTTCATCTGAATCAACTATGGCCTCTTGTTGATTCCAAAAATGGGGATTATTGGATAAGGTACAGAATTTGATGTGAAACTTTAGTTTAAAGTTTTAATGCAATAGCTAGAGTAGTTTTGAAGTAATAAATCTATTGCACAAAAACGTTAAGGTGACATATATATCAAGTTCAGGGGAAATCTGATCACATTCTCAAGCGTTTCCATCCTTTCAACATTATCAAGGGAAATAACTCCATAAAATATAACTTGATTTTGCTCAATGTTGGAACTCGTTGAGGTATTATTGTGATTATTGGAACAAATCGTTAAATAATTTGTTGTGAAAACCAGAAGTATTTGACTAAAGTTGATGCAACACAGCCTTAAGATTTCTTATTTTATGATCAAAGGGCAACAACTCTGTAAAACATGTATGGTTTTTGTTCATTGTTAATCTTGTCCAAGAACTTATTGAAACAAACTTTAAAAAAAAGTTGGCGAAAATGAAAACAATTCAAAGGGACGGGATGGGAGATGATCTAGAAGAATGATGAGTGTCAATCCAAATACGAATATAGCCATCATGATGTGTTTCAGTCTCATATTCAATGTACATATGCATTCAACTAACTTGGAATGGATAGAGTTTATGATCAGTGGGACATGCATTCACAAGTACGTACGTATGTATGGACTATCAAGACATTATTTTAATATGTTGTTTTTTTTAGTTAGAAGAGGGTATAATTTTTTTAGATAACTTGCATTTGTTAAATCATTAATATTAATTATAAGAACAGTATAAAGCAAATTCGTTTTGCATATTATTAACTGGTGTTTATATTGCACCAATAATATATGGAAAGAAATATATAAAGGAAGAATAAGACAAAAAATGCAAACCAAAATGTTATTTAATTATGTGCAAACAGATTCAAAGTCAAAATGAAAGTGGATAAATAAATCGAGACGCTACTTTCAATGCCTAATAAACACTTCAAAATTGCAAACTTTAAGGGGTATTTTAGGAATTTATAAAAATAAGAAAAGTAACAGAAATATAGGCAATATATTTCGCCAATAGCACAGACTAAACTTTTCTTGTTTATTAACCCTTCTTTTTTTGTCGCATTTGACAACATTAGCATTGCATAGAGGAAGTGCCGTTTCTCTGATATCTTTTTCTTCAAGATTTTTTTCTCCAGAAAATAACAAACATTTCTGTTGCAATTACTTTGGCGTAGGCTTACAAGCTTAAACTGGACACTTTTTGTTGAAGTGCTTTACAAATTTACAAATTGGAATGTGATGTCAGATGATAAAATATTTTGCTTAATATGATCATTTCTAAAACTTTGTACATAACTCATTTGAACAAATTTGAGGAACAAATAAGAAAGATTTTACCTTTTTCACCACCATTTTTCATGATGCTTTGATGAAAATATTCACTAATCCATCCAGAAACGACTCCACATAGCAACAACACCAGAAGCTAATGAGAGACAATATTCAACATGATAATATGAATACAGTTAAGTGGATCATTTGGAAGCAAAAAACATTAACAAGAGTTTATCGAGTTTGTTCATGAGAGGTATTGTAAAGAAGCTACAAATTCCATAGGACCAGTAAATAATGTTACGAGTTAAATGTAACAAGAAAGGAAGCAAAACCAGCAACAACTATTTTTAAAACGTAATCAACAAATGTATTCAAATAGTACAATGCAATATATTCACTTACAGAATACTTACAGAATACACGTAAATTATAACTAGTATTTCTTCAAAATCAGATATATGAATGAAATCCAAATAATATTAAAGTTTAAAGACAGGGTGTGCAAGATAAAGGTGTGTGTTTGAAGTTTCATGAACATAGGTCAAACACTTTCAAGTTATGTCCAGTTATGTGCTTTGTTAGATAGCTGGTTAAAGTGTTTTATGAAAAGGGGCATAACTCTGTCAAAATGAAAATCAGAGTTATTGGACATGTGTAACGACATTCATTGAGGTAAGCTGAAGAAGTGTGTGAATTGTTTTGAACATTGGACAAATACTTTTCAAGTTATGGCCAAGGTTAGGCTGCAGGTTAAAGGACGACGGACGAGGACGGACGACTACAACGGACAAAGTGATCCCTACGTGTCTGCCATGCGGGGTTACGTCCGTCACACTGAATTAAACGAACGCTAGTGTGAATGGTGTACTTCGAAATTTGAATGATGTGATAAAATTGCCATCTACTTTCGCTGGATAAATTTTATATTCTATGGACCATTTTATTTCACATAAAAAACAAAACAACTTTGAGTAAAATTGCGCCATACCTTTCGGATATAAATGACACACTTTTTGCCATATAAGTATTATTTCTGATATCATGTTCACATCAATAGTGTTGACTTAGTGTCATGTACTATATGGTTGACATTGCTGATTCCTAAAATATGCATTTGGTTGAAAATTTCACTTGACCATATTTTGGATATTTTTTTAAGATGACCGACCAATAGTCCTTAATATATATATAGTATATGCAAACATACTTTTATTTTTGTTGGCATTCTTATTCAAACAAGTTTAATTAATTTTCTGCAAAAAGAAAGAAAAAGAAGACTTTTTTAATGGCACCAAAGTTCAATTGGATTTTATGTCACACTAACACAAAAAGGTTGGCGTCAACAGGTATGAACATTCCAGACCAACTCTCCACTTAAAGTGAAATGAAAACATGTGAAATGGGCCTAGAATCTTGTCAGAGTAAACATATTTTTCGGATTGATTACTTATTTATGATTACTTAATGTACCAATAATGATTTTTTTGGTAACTTCGTGTAGCAGATCCGAAAGAGATAACATTTCTTAAAATGTCAAACTATTAGTTTGAAGTTAATTTTCTTTTTTCTCATTAAAGTTTCATTAAACAAAATGCTCAAGTATTGCAGAGCAATACACATCTCCTACTGCTGGCATTTTTTTAGCAACAGTGACCTTGACCTTGACCATAAATTGCTTTTCATATAAGTCACATACACACCAAGCTTCAGACCAATATTTCATTACCATGTAAAGTTAATGAGCAGAAATGGTTGCTCTATTTTTAGTAACAGTGAACTTGACCTTGAACCCAATGACCCCAAATACAATCCCAAGTTTCCTTTTCAAATAAGCTACCTACCCATAAAGTTTCATTACCATATTTCATTCCTAACTAAAGTTATTGGTGGAAACCATGTTTCTATATTTAGTAACAGTGTTTTTTGTGTATTTTTTACAATTTCTGTTGCCATAGTAACCACAACTTTTGACTTGTCAATAAAACAAAATGATGTCCATGATCGCCTCACTCCCTTTTACCTACACACAGTTTCATTAAATTATCCTAAGCATTTCTTTTGTTATCAAAAGTTCATATATTTTGTGTATTTTTACTATGTCCGTTGCCATAGCAACAGTATTTTTTGTCAAATCAACAAAATGAAATAATCCCCTCATTGCCCTCTACCAACATGTTGAAGATGTGTGCAAAGTCTGATTGTTGTACACGTAATACTTTGAAAGTTATTAGCCACACTCACTGGTAAAAGGCAAGGTTAAGCTCCAGGTTAAAGCTTTTTTTCAAAGGAGATTAATTCAAACAAGAGGGCCAAGATGGCCCTGAATCGATTACCTGAGGATCTTTGCAATGATAAAAAAATTGTCCACTCGGAAATGCTGATTGAAGATGTTTTTAAGTCTTTCCTTATGTAAGTCTATGTAAAAACATGCACAATCTCTACATACAAACATTGGACGCAGGGGTTGAAGTCATCTTTAACCCGTAGGGACGACTTCAAATGAGCAAACTTGATAGACCAGGAGTAAGCGATCATTAATAATAATAAAGAAAAAGACGGCCTGTGGATGCTCTACACGCTAAAAGGCTCCTAATTCGACAACACCCTCAACCGAAATTTAAACCCACAACTCCATGCTTACAATTTAAAAAGAAGATTTTTTATGTTTTCCCTATATAAGACTCTGTAAAACATGCAACATCTTTATATACAAACTTTAGAAAAATTAACAAAAGAAAAAACGCATACAAAAAGGAAACAATAATAAGAATGATGAATTAAAAAAAAAGTTGGGATTTGAACCCATGGCCCTAGCTTCCCAGTGTACAAAAAGTAATTTAAAATTGTTCTATGCATCTTAGATGTCACGTCTAACTTATTTTAACAAATTTGAAAAACATTCATCTAAGGATCATGCATGCGAAGTTTGGTCAAAATTTACCCAGCTGTTTCTGAGAAGACGATTTTTTGAAGATTATCCCTATATAAGTCTATGTAAAACATGTGACCCCTGGTGCGGGGCCAAATCAAATGGTATCCCAGGATCACCACTTATTTGAACCAGCTTTGTAGAGGACCATCAGCGTATAGTAAATGCAAATTATTAAACCTCTAGCTCTTGAAGTTTCAGAAGAATATTTTTTAAGTATCTCCCTATACAAGTCTATGCAAAACATGTGTCCCCTGGGACGGGGCCAAATGTGACCCAAGGGTCATCATTCGAACAAACTTGGTAGAGGACCATAAGACTATAACAAACGCAAAACATTAAATCTCTGGCTCTTCAGATTTCAGAATTTCAGATAAGAAGATTGTTTAATTTTTCCCTTTACAAGTCTATGTAAAACATGCAAAATCTTTATATACAAACTTTAGAAAAATTAAAATAGTAAAAACGCATCCAAACAGGAAACAATAACAAAAGGCCGAAGAGGGTCTGTATCCCTCTACTGGGTACACACGAGGCGGTGCCCAAATTTTGACCCCAGGTTCACCATTTGAACAAACTTGGTAAAGGATTCAAAAGCTGATAATAAATAAAATATATTAAACGTTTATCTCTTGTAGTTTCAGAGAAGATTTATGAAGTTCTTCCCTATAACGCTATGAAACACTGATCCAACAAGAGAAAAAAATAAATAAAAAAATATTTTTTTGAAACAAAATTTCATAAAAAAAAATAAAAAAAGATATTCAAAAAAAAATATTTAAAAAATTGAACCCATAAACCAAGGTTTCCTGTGAAAAAATAGCCTCCAGTGAGATTTGAACCCACGACCACGACCCGAGTTTGGAGTGTGCATTACCAAATATTGAAAAAGGGCCATACCTCTTCGATCTGCCTGGTTCTCAAACTCAATAGAGCTCTCATTGATATCAAGAATCTGGCCAAGTTTTGGAAAGATCGAATACAAAATGAAGTTGCTAGAGTGTTCAAAGGCTGAAAATGGTATATTTCAATAACTCAAGGGCATACAACTCTGGTGTTTTCTGAGCTTTCATTGATATTAACAATACAATTTGGTAAAGACCGGATGGAAAATGAAATGAAGGTGCTAGAGTGTTCACAAGGCAGAATATGGCATTTTTCAGCAACTCAAGGGCCATAACTCTGCTGTTACTCATTCAATTTGGCTAGTTTTCGATCTTTTCCGAGTCTCCGTTGATAATAACAATCGGTGTAAGTTTGGTAAATATCAAATAATAAATGAAGGTGCTAGAGTTTTCACAAGGCAGAAAGTGGCATTTTTCAGAAAATAAACAAGGGCCATAACTCATGTGTGACTGATCTGATTTGGCTAATTTTCAAACATGTCCGAGCTTTCATTGATATTAACAATCTATGTAAGTTTGATAAAGATCAAGTAATGAATGAAGGTTCTAGAGTGTTCACAAGGAAGAAAATGGCATTTTTTTCAGGGAAAAAACAAGGGCCATAACTCTGGTGATACTGACCCAACTGGTTTTAGAATTTGTCCAAGCTTTTATTAGTATTAACAATCTATGCAAGTTTGGTAAAGATCAAATAATAAATGAAGGTGCTAGCGCGTTCACAAGGAAGAAAATGGCATTTTTAAAAATAAAAAAAGGCCATAACTCCGGTATTACTAATCCGATTTGGCTGATTTTTAAACTTGTCCGAGCTTTTATTGATATTAACAACCTTCGTAAGTTTAGTAAAGATCAAATAATAAATGAAGGTGCTAGAGTGTTCAAAAGACAGAAAATGGCATTTTTTAGAAACAAACAAGGGGCATAACTCTGGTGTTACTGACCCAATTCAGCTGTTTTTCAAACTTTTCCAAGCTTTCATTGATATTAAAAATCTATGCAAGTTTGGTAAAAATCAAATATTAAATGAAGGTGCAGGCTTAATATGGTATTTTTTAGCAAAACAAAGGCCATAACTCCGGTGAAATTAATCCGATCTGGCTGTTTTTCGAATTTTTCCTAGCTTTCATTGATATAAAGCCACTGGCAAAGTTTCGTAAAGATCCGATTAGCAATAAAGGCCCTAGAGGGTTCACAAGGTAAAAGTTAACGGACGGACGACGGTTGACGGACGACGGACAACTCGCCATCCCATAAGCTCTGCTGGCCTAAAAATGAAGAATAAAAACAAACTACCTCCAATGGGATTTGAAACCATGGCCTTAGCGTCCCTGTGTACAAGAAAAAATTTAAAGATTTTTCTATGGCGGCCATCTTGGATACAGTTTTTACCTAATTTTAACCAAATTTGAAAAGCATTCACCTAAGGATCATCCATGTGATGTATGGTCAAAATTGACCAATTTGTTTCTGAGAAGAAGACTTTTTTAAACATTGCCCTATGTAAGTCTTTTTAAAACATGCGACCTCTGGGGCGGGGCCAAATGTAACACCAGTATCATCATTTGAACAGGCTTGGTAGAGGACCATAAGCTTATAGTAAACGCAAAATATTAAACTCCGGCTCTTGTATTTTCAGAGAAGAAGATTTTAAGTATTTCTCTATAGAAATCTATGTAAAACAGGGTCACCATTTGAACAAACTTGGTAGAGTACCATATTAAAGCTTATAGAAAATGCAAAATATACAAAATATTATTGCAGTTTCAGAGAAGAAGATTTTTGAAGTGTTTCCCTATACAATAAATACTGATAAAGGTGATCCTTTGGGAGCAACACACATAATTAAGAGAATAAAGCAGCAGACTCGGTTTTATTGTTCATGAGAAGTAATGAAAGAAACAACGCCTCTCACGCCCCCTAGCACCGGCTTAAGAGGAATTCTACTTCATAGCCATCTATATTGGGCTCGTTGGTCTCAAAGGACCAGTAAAAATAACACTTTCGTAGCACGGGAAGACTTTTTACAGCCGCCACACTGCATTAAACGAACGCTAGTGTGAATGTTAATAAATACTGATAAAGGTGATCCTTTGGGAGCAACAAACACAATTAAGAGAATAAAGCAGCAGACTCGGTTGTATTGAGTCTGAGAGTACACTGGGGCGGGTCAAATGTGACACAGCTTATAGTAAATGTAAAATATTAAACCTCTGGCTCATGTAGTTTCAGAGAAGAAGATTTTTTAATTTCTTTCCTATATAAGTCTATGTAAACTGCGACCCCGGGGCGAGGTCAAATTTGTCCCCAGGGTCACCATTTGAACAAACTTAGTACTCCCCGCGCTTGCAATCAGTACTGTTATTCATTCGATCTTTGGAAATCGCTGAGCCCGATACTTATATTTATTTATCGGTGGTACTTTTTCATTTGTTTTTGTTTTCTTACTTAATTTTCGATTCAGTGGTTCCACTACTCCAGCCGATTAAAGGCTTTGGGTATTGTTTAACCACTTATAGGATATGTTGTCTGCTTTTTAATTTAGTCTTTTGACTGTTACTTGTGATATGCAGGCTTCATAACTGCTGCTCCCAACTAAATTCCATTATGTTTATTTCGCTCTTCGGGGCATTAATTTTTATTAGATACTGGGACCATACGCCGTACGACATGGAGATGCGTTACACTCCATATCCAACGCCATATGCATGCCATCTTCGGGATGGTTTAACTTTTTGTACTATTGATTTTATGAATATCGAAATTGACTTGTATTTTATGGTGTTATACCCGTGTACCAAATATTATTTAAATCCGTCGACCCTTTCATGAGTTATGGTCCGGACACCGTTTTTTGGGCATATTCTAAGTTGAAAAGGGGCCATTACTCCGTCAAAAATTGGTGGTTTGTAACCAAAGTCGAACTTGACTTTTATGTTATGGTCTTAAACCTGTGTACCAAAAATTATTTAAATCCGTCGACCCTTTCATGAGTTATCGACCGGAAACCGTTTTTTGGGCAAATTCTAAGTTGAAAAGGGGCCATAACTCCGTCAAAAATTGGTGGTTTGTAACCAAAGTCGAACTTGACTTGACTTTTATGGTGTTATACCCGTGTACTAAATATTATGTAAATCCATCAATCCTTTCATGAGTTATCTTCCGGAAACCAACAGACCGACCGACGGACAGACATACAGACAGACCGACAAGCTCACTCCTATATACCCCACTAATGTACTTTTATTTACCACTGCAAATTCCAGTTCTAATGATATATACTATTAATGTAAGTATTGTCAAAATTATTCCTGTAAATACAGAAAAAAACTTTAGCCGAAACACACGCCCTTAACAATTAATACTGTGATATATGCTACACTGTTTTTGTAGCAACCCGGTTATTCATTTCCCGGTCACATATTTATTTCTGTTAAGGCAATCTCCATTTTTATATCATCAAATCATTTAGTTTAAACTTATTTATTTTACATCGATTGTAAGGAAAGCTCTCTGAAATTATTTTAGTCACTCTCGATGTCTTTTTGGGGAGAACCAGTACTAAGCAAATGCAGATAAAGTGTCTTGCTCCGGACCGGAACACAATACATATGGTCATGGCAGGAATCGAACCCATGAAGAAAGTCATCAATGCCTGGTACTGTTGTCAATATTATAAACAGTCTCCTGTTTTAAAGAAGATGTCAATGACCTTGAAGCTATATTGATAGGTTTTGATAGCTAGATCAGCATTCCTGTGAAGTTTCATGAAAACCTGTCAAGTAGGTTCAGAGGAGTAGTCGCTACAAGTTTTTACTATACAACTCTTGTAAACAAAGATGACCTCTGGCAGACATGTTTAACGTCGATTCAAAACGATTTTCAGCCAGGACCAATATCAAGTCCTGCTGTTCATTTTAATAAAAAGTCCCATATCAATATCACTTATAGTTTTCAAGAAGTAGTCGCTACAAAGTTGTTTTTTAAAAAAAATATTTTTAGCCGTGGCGGCCATCTTGAATTTTCGGCCGACCTGTTATTTTTCTAGGATCAACTAGACATCAAGTGCAACATTCCTGTGAAGCTTCATGACTATCTGTCAAGTAGTTTCAGTGGAGTTGTCGCTACACGTTTTTACTATATAACTCTATTTAAACAAAGATGGCCACTGGCAGCAATATCTAATGTCGAATCAAAATAACTTTCAATAAGGATCACCATCATGTCATGCTGATCATTTTAGAGAAAGTACCATATCAATACCACCTATAGTTTTCAGGAGATAGTCGCTACACATTTGTTTTGTTTTAAAATCTATTTTTAGACGTGGTGGCCATCTTGAATTTTCGGCCAACCTGAAATTTTGCTAGGACCAACTAGACATCAAGAGCAACAATGCTGTGAAGTGTCATGAAAATCAGTCTAGTAGTTTCATAGGAGAAGTTGCTAGAAGTTTTTACTATATAGCTCTATGTAAAGAAAGATGGCCGCTGGCAACTATGTTTAATGTCGATTCAAAAAAACTTTCAACAAGGACCAACATCCTGTCATGCTGATCATTTTAGAAAAAGTCCCTTATCAATATCACTTATAGTTTTCAAGAGATAGTCGCTATAAATTTGTTTTGTTTTAAAATCTATTTTTAGCCGTGGTGGCCATCTTGAATATTTGGCAAACCTGAAATTTTGCTAGGACCAACTAGATATCAAGGCCAACAATCCTGTGAAGTTTCATGAAAACCAGTCTTGTAGTTTCAGAGGAGAAGTTTCTATATCAGTATCACCTATAGTTTTCAAGAAGCAGTCGCTACAAACTTGTTTTTTTTAATTCTATTTTTAGCCGTGGCGGCCATCTTGAATTTTCGGCCGACCTGATATTTTGCTAGGATCAACTAGACATGAAGAGTATCATTCCTATGAAGCTTCATGAACATCTGTCAAATAGTTTTAGTGGAGAAGTCGCTACACGCTTTGACTATATAACTCTATCTAAACAAAGATGGCCACTGGCGGCCATGTTTAATGTTGAATCAAAATAACTTTCGACAAGGACCAATATCATATCATGCTGATCATTTTAGAAAAAGTCCCATATCAATATCACTTATAGTTTTCAAGAAGAAGTCGCTACACATTTGTTTTTTAAAAATCTATTTTAGCCGTGGCGTCCATCTTGAAATTTCGGCAGACCTGATATTTTGCTAGAATCAACTAGACATCAAGAGCAATATTTCTGTGAAGCTTCATGAATATCTGTCAAGTAGTTTCAGTGTAGTAGTCGCTACAAATTTTACTATATAACTCTATATAAACAAAGATGGCAACTGGCGGCCATGTTTAATGTCGAATCAAAATAGTGTTCAACAATGACGACTATCATGTCATGCTGATCATTTTAGAAAAAGTCCCATATCGATATCACTTATATTTTTCATGAAGTAGTCGCTACAATTTTTTTTAATCTATTTTTAGCCGTGTCGGCCATTTTGAATTTTCGGCCCGCCTGAAATTTTGACAGGATCAACTAGACATTAAGAGCTAGATTCCTCTGAAGTTTCAAGAAAATGCGTTATGTAATTTCCAAGGAGTAGTAGCTACAAGTTTTTATTATATAACTTTATGTAAACAAAGATGGCTGCTGGCTGCCATGTTTAATGTCGAATCAAAATAATTGTCGACAAGGATCATCATCATGTCATGCTGATAATTTTAGAAAATGTTCCAAATCAATATCACTTACAGTTTTCAAGAAGTAGTCGCTACAATACTGTATCAATTATACATCAAGAGCAATTTTCCTGTGAAGTTTCATGAAAATCAGTCAAGTAGTTTCAGAGGAGTAGTCTCTACACGTTTTTACTATGTAAACAAAGATGGCTACTGGCAGCCATGTTTAATGTTGAATTAAAATAATGTTTAAAAAGTGCCAACATCATGCCATGCTGACCATTTTAGAAAAAGTCCCATATCAATATCACTTATAGTTTCGAAGAAGTAGTCGCTGCAATCATTTTTTAAAAAATCTATTTTTAGCTTTAGCCGCCATCTTGGATTTCACATCAACGTACATTTGTGCAAAGATCAACTAAATATCATGGGCAACATTCCTGTAAAGTTTCATGAAATTCCATCCAGTAGTTTCAGAGGAGTATTCGTTACAAAAAAAGTTTACGGACGGACGGATAGACATACGGACGGACAGACAGACAACGTACACCGCACCACGGTATCAGCTCCGCTGATCTTTGATCAAAAGAGCTAAAAATCTATTTCTACCCGTGGCGGACCTGAAATTTTGATAGAATCAACCAGACATCAAGAGCAACATTCCTGTGAAGTTTCATGAACATCCGTTAAATAGTTTCAGAGGAGTAGTCGCTACAAGTTCTTATTATATAACTTTACGTAAACAAAGATGGCCCCTGGCGGTCATGATTAATGTCGAATCAAGATAATTTTCGACAATTAACAAAATCATGTCATGATCATTTAAAAAAAAAATCCCATATCAATATTACTTATAGCTTTCAAGAAGTAGTCGCTATAATGTTGTTTTATTTACATACTTGCTTCATTTGAATATTTTCTGGACATTCCACTGTCAATTCACCAAGTGCTGGTGAAGGCAAATCGGAGTATTCATTTTCCTTGGTGTCAATCTGAGAGGTTGGACTGGGCCCTTCTTTATCGTGGATCTGCACATTAACTGTAAAAAACAATGTAAACACTTATTTTCTTTTCAAAATTCAAGTAAAGTATTCATATGTATTTAAAATATTAATAAAATATCTTTATGAAGTAACTGGCATTAACAAATTCAATAGTATCCATATTTAAAAACTGAAAAAGGTAAGATTTGCACTTATCTGGTTCAACCAAGGCTTCTAAGTTTAATATACGTAATATAATATATTAAACCTAGACCGTGGTTGAACCGAGATAGGTATATATAGATATATATAAATTTCTTATTTTAAATATATTTTAGAATAGTTGTTTGGGAAGTATATTTTTTTGACCAATAGTTTCTAAAATAATTGGTTTAAACAGTATTTATTCAAGAAATGTGATGAACAATGTTTCGATAGTACATGTACAGGATTAGAAAACAAGCTTTCGATGAAAATTTATGTGAATTCATCTCCTTAATAATTATATTAGTCCATAAGATATGGTTGATATTTTATGTGTTGTAAATGTTAGCATATGATGTAAAATGTTGTAAAATGGCATTTGATGGAATTTAACATTTAGAAATAGTGATTGTTAAACAGATACAGTACACGACAGACCAGGTCCTGTCATATTAATATGTTGTCCATTATTGTGTAGCTGATTAGTAATACGTTTAGAACTGACCTATCGATAAGTGACATGAAAAAAGAAACAAGCAAAATGTATAACAAGAATGATTTCACCAGTCACATCAGTCCCCTAGGAATCAGCTCGACACATTGCTATCTAGTTTGTAAATCGTTTCGTTGCTAATATGTACGACTGGACTTATTTGAAAACGTTGGCATTAGATTGGTCTAGAAGGTTATTTGACCCAAACAGGAAGTTCTGTTGAGATAAAACACATGGTAAGTGTGTAAAAAAAAGCTCGTCTTTGATCAATATATCTCGGACAAATAAATAAATAGTGATATACTCTTTCTATTAGACCGCACGGGCAGTTTAGATTGTCTATTAGAGAACGCTTGTGTAAATGTTGACCAAGGGAACTACATCTAAGTCTGAGTCTAACATGTAATACTTGTCCTTGGCGGTCTCCAGTATAATAGTATGTTGGGGGATTGGATAAGTTAGAGTTTAGGGATGACTTGAACATTTGTAAGGTGGCGATGTTCCTTATGTTCTTGTGTAGGGTGTTGCAGTTGCGAATAACTGATGGGAGAAAAGAATCCCGGTATATATTAGTCCTAGCAGGTACAACTGATGATTTATGAGGTTATAACCAGTTCGATCGTGCACCTGAGTCGGAATCAGTTCACAGTAATTCGCAGTAAGGCTGTTACGCATTTTGTAAAATAATATGAGTTTGTGTTTTTTTACGTTTATCAGCGAGAGTTTCCAATTTCGTTTCCTCATACAGTTTAACTATACTGCATAATTTGGTTGCAACAGTCACTATTCGCGCTGCCTCGATTTATATTGCTTCAACAGATTTATTTTGCTCTAGGGTACAGTTATCCCAAATAGCATTACCATACTCTAATAGTGGACGTATAAATGAAATGTAAATGCGTTCTAAAGATCTTCGGTCAAGGGAGAATTTCAAGCTTCTAAGTATGCCTATTCGTTGCCAAGCACGAGTAACACTATTATCAATTTGAGAACGCCATTTGCCATCGTTATCAAAAGTTAATCCCAGATGCTTGTGGTTATCGACTTCTTGCATAGTACTATTGTTCATGATTAGGTCTGGGTGTAAAAGTTTATCAAGTTTTCGTGTAATTGTAAGGATTTCAGTTTTGTTAGGGTTTAACGACTAGCCATTGTTTTGACCATACGTCTAATTTAGTTAAGTCAGAGTTAAGAATATTGGCTGAGGTTTGTGGGTCGTCAACGATTATGTATAAACTAGTGTCGTCAGCAAATAACCTAATGTTGCTGTCAATGTCGAATTAATATAGATTAAGAACAATATCGGTCCTAAAATAGAGCCTTGTGGAACACCAGCTTTAATGTGTGACCATGCAGAGTTAGTGTTGTTTATGATAACGCGTTGTTTTCTGTTTGAAAGATAGGAACAAAACCATTTTAGGAGATTATCCCTTATACCTATTGATTTTATTTTGTGCATAAGACCTATATGCCATACGCGATCGAATACACTGGATATGTCGCAAAATACTACACGAATTTCTTTACCATCATCAAGGGCATGGCAGAAGGCGTCGTAGATAAACGTTAGCTGATTAATTGTTGAGTCGCCTGGTATGAAGCCGGATTGAAATTTTGTGAGGATACTATTCCTGATAAGATAATTAGGCCAAGAAAAAGAAATAGTAGTGTTTCAGGTTTCCGACCGACCCTATATTTTGTCCCGACCCTAACCTTTTTTTCCCTATTTCCAAAAAAAAAAAAAAGCAAAAGAAAGCAATAAAATCTCGATCTCTTATGCCGCGATGATGACGATATTGTTTTCGTTCTGTATTCATCAATGCTTTAGTCCGACCGAAATTATCTCGGATGTTATCTAGACTGCTATACAGCGTTTAAATATAAACGACTGTAAAAATCGGCCATTATGTTTACTTGCTCGTTTTATAGGCGTAGCCATTTTCACAGTTGATAGATATCCCGCCACCTAACTTCCTTTATGTAAGTGACGCATCTGCATTATGTAAACAATATTGAGTGAAATCCCTATACATGTATATCTTTTTATAGAACGCAGATCAGACGCTTGTCCACGATCGTGGTTGGAATCGGTGTTTGACTGTTGCTTGTAAAGTGAAACGGTATATGCGCAGTGAAGCAGTCTAGTTTTTACATGACAATGGCTCCGCAGCAAGGCTGATGACCTTCAAGGTCAGTATAAGCGACCACCAAGAGGCCAGGAGTTTTTATTAGCTGTATTTCTATTGACAAATTTGATGGCCGATATTATCAGGGAGGTTCATCCTTATGAATATAAAGGCTACGTCATTACTGTCACCGGTACTGCATGTATTTTTCCTAGCAACACAATAAAAAAAAAGTCAGAAATGTATTCTCGGGCTCACACGACGAATGTTTATAAAATATCAAAAGTAAAAAAAAAAGTATTTTTAAACTTTTATGTACGCTGCATGTGTTACTGAAACAATATTCCAAACAAATGCATGTTTGTTCTGCTCTGTGACGTTTCTTTCCCATCTTCATGTGATGAGTTCAAAGTCCATTTCGGAGCAATTTTGAATTAAATATATTAATGTATACATCCTTGAGGAACTCAAAATCAGAGTTCAGAATTATGTTTTCTGGTTGTAATTTTTACCTTCGTGTAGTAAAAAAAATATAAAATAATCGAACTACACCCTATTTCTTTTTTGAGCAGGAAACCTGAAACAAGACTGATTTTTTTCTTGGCCTTAAGTACAACTTTCAATACGAGTAAAACTTTTAATAATACATTCTAAAATAATTACTTTTTGTTTAAATTGTTACATATTTTGAGAGTTACCCTCCCTTTATATGAAACACATAGCATGAATCGAAGTCCGCTTAAATTGGTTTGAATTTTTTTTAAATAAAAAACATAAAAGTATCTTACATTTCCTTTCTTTTAATTGAATATCGTTTTAAAGTAACACTAATTCAGCGCTTAACAAAATCCTATGTACCCAGTTGTATAAGTGTTATAATTTATTTCAACAGTTCAACTATATCTCTGATCAATCGTTAAAGATACAAAACAACGAGAATGTTATTGGCATTGTCTAAGGTGGGTACTTAGACATTTTGACTAGTATATTTAGCTTTGACGCCCTGTGAAGATTCATTAACATCCATCAAGTAGTTTCAAATAAGTAGTCGTTAAAAGGTTTTACTATATAACTATATGTGAACAAATTTGGCCACTGGCAGCCATGTTTATTGTCGAAGCAAAATGTTCAAAGACCAAGACCATGTAATGCTGGTTATCTTAGAAAAAGTCCAATTTCAGTATTAAGTTATAGTTTTCAATAAGTACAACCCCAATATTTGCTTTTGCGGCCATCTTTGATTTCACATCAACATGACTTTTTACTAGGATCAACTAGACATTATGGGCAACATTCATTTCAATCATCCAGAGGTTTCAGGTGAGTAATCACTACAAACAAACAACAGTTTACAGACGGACAGACAGACGGACAGACGACGGACAACGCACCACGGCATAAGCTGATCTTTGATATGACGGTAGAGCTAAAACAAGAGAGAAAACTAGTAAGCTTATGTATATTGTAGTCACGTAACATGTTTCTGTAGCCACCTCATGGGATAACATACTTGTTTTCGACTGTTTTCTAATATGTCCTACAAATTCTAATACTTAACTTTAGTCACAAAATCCCTATATGTGGATGCGGATGTACGAACTGGACAAATGGGACGGACGAGCCGAACGCTATCATTCGGTGACATTGGCCTTCAAATTGTTATTACCTTTCCCAATCTCGCTAAGGTGCAGACCAACAGTTGCTCTATGCAATGTCTTGGTTGTTTCGTCACTGTTGACACTGGACTGGCAGACATTCATCGCATCAGTGTCCGTTTCCTTTGACAAAGCCATCGTGTATGAAGTGTCGTTAAAGTCACTTTAAAAGTTAATTTGTGCAAGCTATATAGTAATATTTAGCAATATCAATATATCTGAAAGGAAAACATTTATTAACATTTGATCTATAGAAATTCAATAAATAGTGTGGTACTGTAAACTGATTGAATGCCTACAACTGTTTAACTACATATTACTTATAATATCTATAACTCTAGAGTGAGTTACAAATTAGTCCATAAACAGAGTTTTAAAACATCTTACTGTCTCACAGAAATAAGCAGATGTTCCATTCGCAAAAGCAGCACATGTTTATGCAGGTACTCATCGGTAGGTTAAATCAGAACAGGTTTAATTAGTTCATTTTCATAGAGAATGAGCTAGGCAGTAGATAATTATCTTAAGAATTGATCTTCACCAAACAGAACAGTTCCTATAAGTAGGACAAGGTCAGCCGCTGTCCTACTTTAGGCATGTTTGTGCCCCAAGAGGTTTGAAAGTGTCTACGGCATTTACATAAACATAACAATAATAATTTCATTTAATAGGTCAAGCTCAGTCATGGTGACTTACTTGTGGTATTGACTATTATTACGGGTAAAATCTAACAAGAAAGGAACTGCAAAACCAGATTTTTTTAAAAGTATAATAAAAACATTGATTCCAATATTACAATGGAAAATATCCATTTATAGAATACACATAAATAAAAACCAGTATTTTTTTAAAAATCTAATTTTAGAATCATGTCCTGCATGATTATATTGTCGTTTTATCAGAAATGATCAAGTTTCCCTTTAAACCAAATCGTCATGTTGCCTTTTAACCCAAAGTGACAAGTATCCCTTTAACCCAAATTTATGTAATTCTATCCTGGTTTAGTTCTCCAAAATATTCCAAATCATATCACAATATATATTTCAAAATCGTCCACGGTCTCTTTTACTTTAATTATATACTGAACTACAACCAATCTCGCAAAGCATTTAAGTTATTTAAATATTATAATATAACTTTCTAGAAGTTTCTGTCCCAGACAGTTGAGTCAACTGGGGCTTGACAGCGCAGATCATGTGGCGCCAACAGAAATGAACATGCCAGTCCCACTCTCAATTTACGTCTAGATAAAAAATGTACAAAATGTATGGAACACCATGACTGACTTGTGATCTTGTCGATTAATATATGCAGTGCATTTCCATTTATATGTGGTAGACATTTCATGATATGCAGTGCATTTTTAATTATATGTGGTAAATAAATATTTCTATGCAGTAGATTAATCATAATATGCGATAGTTAAGCCATTGTATGTAGTAGATAAACCAATATATGCGGTCCAGTTATCATTATATGTAGTACATGTATTACTATATGCAGTAGTTTATCTACTATATGTGGACCTTTGAACATTATATGAAGTAGGTTTGTAGTTATACGCAGTGTTTCTGTTGACTTTATATGTGGTACATATTTTAAAATACGTAGTGGATACGTCTTTATATTCGGTGGTTTAAATTGCATTATATTCGGTACAAACGGCTTTATACGTGATGCATTTCTTATGATAAGCAGTGCTTTTCCAATCATATGTTGTGGTTTTTGGACTAGGGGTTTTTCAAGTCCTAGTCCTCAGCAGGCGACAAAAGTCGAGCACGCTAGAAGCCGCAACAGATCGTCACTGACGTAATGTATCACTACGCTAAAAGACAGAGCGTCAGCTGTCATTTTGATTGGGTGTTCATTCGCATAAAAGAGATAAACACATCCCACTCACTGTATGCATATTCATAGGTTCCTGGCCTTGTGTAGAGAAGAAATATTTCTCCGGATCAGATAAATACCATCTAAATCGTAAATAAGCTGTGGGAAATGGAAAGAAAATTGAAGAATGTGATGTTTGGGCCTATACTTTTTCTACCAAGACAAGAAACAAGATGATATATTTGATCTCGAAATATTATAAACCCCGTTTGGACCCAGTACATCCAGCTTTGCAAACCTGGGATAAAGTAACTCATTTGTACATTAATGTCGAAAGAACCAATTCTTCCGAGCAAAAGTAGTTATTTTTCCGCAAAAAAAGAATAGAGGTAAACATTTACGATATCAGCAGGAAAATGGAACATCCGTCACTTAATGGAGACAATCTTAAAGAAAGTCTTCGTCAAAATGTTATAATTGCAGAATTTACAAATTGTATTACTATGCTGTAGAAGCGGCATTTCAGACGCAACATATTGAACTGATCACGCTTTGATTTCGAGTGGTGAAGATTTTTTTCGAATCCGACTTTCTACATATATGAATAATGTTACTCCGAAATAATAAATGATGGAATACATAGCACAATAAAAAAAAGTATGTAAACAATAATAAAATGTACACTAAACAGAACTGTTCAATTTCCAAAGCCCTAGTCCATCAGTGCTATCAGCACTTTGATTTCATTATGATGATGAGATCAATCGGAAACTCATTTTTAAGATGTTGCGATTTTATAATGAACGTGAAGTTGGCAGTAGCAGTAGCAGTAGTTACTGCCAGTAATAGCAGCAGTAGCAGTAGTTACTGCCAGCAGTAGTTACTGCCAGCAGTAGCAGCAGTAGCAGCAGTAGCAGTAGTTACTGCCAGCAGTAGCAGCAGTAGCAGTAGATACTGCCAGCAGTAGAGCACCATCTCAGTAGGTATATTCATCGCAAGTTTTTTCTTTGCGCATTATGTTGTTTCTACTTTCCCACCATCATGTTTAGCAGACAACCTCTTTCGGCATCTTACGCAACCATCATATGTTTGCTACTGATATTGCTACTGTTACTGCCATCAGTAGCAGCAGTAGCAGTAGTTACTGCCAGCAGTAGCAGTAGTTACTGCCAGCAATAGCAGCAGTAGCAGTAGGTACTTCCAACAGTAGCAGCAGTAGAGTCAATAGTCATCTTAATTACGACGATATATGATCATCGATATATGATATTTCTTTGCGCAAGTATGTTGTTTCTACTTTCCCAGGCGCGCCGCCAATAATGTTTTGCTAAATGATCTGATTGTAACCCCCTCAAAAAAAGAAATTGGCATCTCAAGTTAAAGGATTATTGCAACGAACAGGATTTAATGGAGTTAGGTAGTTTCAATGAGTAGAAAACACAACATACTTCATTAATATATTTAAACAACGAGTTCAGGACAAGTTTATACAAAATTGGAATGTCAAATTATTGGCTTCCGCTAGAGCTAGTACGTAAAGAATAAGATCAGATTTCAGTTTCAAATATTATTTAGACATACTCCAATATAAATAAATGTAGGACTTTCTTTTTACAAAACTTAGATTCTCTAGTCACAGGTTAGAAATTGAAACTGGGCAATGGCTTTCTAGAAGACGAATTCCACTTTGTATTCGAGTTTCCACTATATCATGATATAAACAAAGAATATGTTAACACATATTTCAGGAAACGGCTAAACATACCACAATTTATAGAACTTATGACAACAGAAAACACGAACTTATTAAAAAAACAGTCAGTTTTCGTACTTATGAGCATTCAAAGAAGAGACAATATATTTTATAAATAACTATCACTTTTCTCCGTGTTTTGTCCACAAACATAATGTACTTTTACCATTACTGATGATTATTCGTTTCAATATAAGTATTTGTTGTAAAATATTGTTAAACTAAAAACATAGGCCTTGAAACTTGAAAAACATACACACTGTCATTAACTGGAAATGTTGATTGTATTTCATATACATGTTTATATATGCATTTACTATTTGCATGTAAACTGTTGGCCGTAATGCCTTTTGTGTATGTGTGTAATATTATTTAGTCTAGTAATTATAGGTTTTAAGGTCAAACAAATTCCAACAGAAAGTATTTTAGGATTTTTAAAATCACTGACATGTAATGATTTTCAGCAAAAAGCTCCTCAAGATAAAGATAGTGGGAAATGTTAAATTTTGGGGTAAAAGTTGCGTTTTTAAGAGAAAATCTCTGGAAACTGGAATAATTTTATAAAAAGAATTTTCTAACAGTGCGGAAATGCTCTTCCAAATACATCTCCATGTAAATCAGGGTTTTATAGATGGATATTGGGTTAATAATATGAGATTTTGGGGCAAAACTTGGAAAAAATGAATAAAATCGTTGATTTCTGTAATATATTTAGTGTTGCTAGGCTATAAATTTAAAAAAATACTAAATGAGTTGTAAAAACTTAGCTTCTTACTGTTTTGCACAGTGAAAGGTACAGAGATGTGCCAGAAAAAAATCCTTGAGCATACGACGATATAAATTACTTTATTTTTTAGTCTAAAAATGTGTTTTTCATAAAAAATCGCTGAAAAGAGGAATCATTTTGTAATAAGATGTTTGAACATAAACTTATCTAATGGAAGTGATAAAATGGGGCAAAATGTTGAAACAATTAATAAAATCGTTGATTTCTGTAATACAGTCTTAGTACAGGCCTTAAAGCTAGAGAAGTAGGGAAATGAATTATAAAATGATAATCTATAATGGTTTTCCATAGAGCAAGATGCAAGGATGTGCCCCAAAAAGTCATCTTGCGTATACTGTTAAAAAATGCATTATGTTCGGGTGGCAAAATGTTTTTTCATAAAAAAATGTTGCAAACAGAATCATTGTTAAGATGTATTTTGAATATACATAATATACTTGAAGTGATATTATCCTATATATGCATATATCCACATTTTTTATAGTATCAGAAATTTAGTTAGATGCTCAATTTTAAGGTCTGTAGCAAACAAAAGGTCCGTTAAATAAATGTCTAGTTTCAATGGTCACGACCATGGATCATGTATACATCATTTTGAAATTTTATATATAAAATAATGAATGAAAAACATGATGTAATTGCATACATATGTATATATAACCTTTTGATACACATATTGTATACACTTCATTGAATATGTGGTGAAAATATTGTTCAAGCAATCATTACAACAGGGTTTATAATCATTTACATAGCATATATGGTAACTTATATTAAAATGATGAAATATGTTTTATCTTTAGGTGTGATGATTACATTTTAATGAAAAAGATCACCGGAAACTGTAAGATAAGTTTTAAAAACACGTTCAAAGTAACGGTATGAAATGAAATTTTGAAATTTTGCGCAATACTCATGTCGAAGTTGTAGGAGCTTTTGTTCAAATCACCTAATAGTATTGCTTGTTTATGTAAGAAAAGAGCGATCAAATAACTAAACAATTAATTTAAATGAATCTCAATTTCTATAGAATTTATAGAGCTTACATTTTGGCACTGCATACATGAGATTCCATGCTTTCTACAAAAAAACCTGTTACACATTCAATGCTATGAATGTACACTCAGATTACATTGTTTTGGTTTTTCATAATGTATATAACCTTTCATTAACATGCAATGCCCACACTTCCGAGAAGCAATTATTTGTTGAAAACACAAAGGTATATACATGTATGTTATTTAAAAGATGATGATTGTGATGGAAGACTAGTGTGTTATTAGTGGGATAATCCATAGATTTAGCTAACTATCAGACATCTCTTGTACAAAAATGTTTGGTACAAACTTTGCACAACTGGTGTTTTCAGCTGTAGCACTAATATTACTACATTTGTAAAACATGCATATCCACCACTATTATTATTTTTCCAAAAGTACTTTGTATGTTAATATAAACTTTGTGTTTTGGACTAAACGCCTCGCACTCTATAAAAAAAAGTACATATATAAGGCAAAATTTCATAACTCCCAAAATATTGTTTATACTGCTCATATGATCGGTTCATGTATATTTTGCTTTTTTTTTCACCCAAATCATAAAGCCTCTTATGTGTGTGGACTTATTTCTGATACAGTAGTGCACATGCGCAACACGTATAATGCGCCAAACTGATACAAGAAAATGATCTTTCTACACTTTTTTTAGTTTATAACCAAGTACTTTGTGTATGAAAAGGTTGATTATATGCAGTTGTTAAGCAAGTCATCAAAAAAAAATCACGATTTGAGCATTCTTCTTAATATAAGCTGAAAGAATGATCAAAATGCAATGAAAAATAAAGGAGATATGACCTATTGAAAATTGCAAAGAAACATAACTGGAGGTGGCCATCTTGAAACGATGACGACGGCATATTGACAAAATGTATTTTAAAGCAAAGAAAATCACTGCAAATTGATTAAAAATAAATATACAGATGTAGTATATTTATTTTTAATCAATTTGCAGTGATTTTCTTTGCTTTAAAAGATATTTTGACAATATTTTGACAATATTTTGACAATATGCCATATATGGTAACAAGGCGCGATGACGTCATTAGGACTAAGGACCACTAATGACAACTAAATGACGAAGAAGGACGACTAAGACATTACCAAGAAGGAATTAGTTTGTTAAATATATATTTTATTGATATTAAATAGATATTTTATCGATAAAGTGAAGTACTCGCGCACAAAAACGCTCGCACAATAACGCAAGCGGCGGGCGGACTGCCACAAAGGAACCACTAAGGACCACTAAGTGACCACTAAGGACAACTAAATGACCACTAAGGACAAGTAAGACACTTCTAAAAAGGAATAAGTATATTAAAATATATTTTATGATATCTGTTAGGTTAAGTACACGCGCAAAATGACAAAGTGGTATGTTATGAAATCATCGGCTACATGCATCAACAATGATAAATGAGCACATAAATTCAGGGTGTAAATTCATGACATCTGATGCTTGTACCCAGGACTCGGGAAGTGGACCCTGCTTTCTATGAGTCCCATTTTTTTGTTGTAACTTTTTCCATTGTCTTTTTGTTTTTGTTTAATAACCCGCAAAACCACCAAACCATAACATTGTGCATACAATTATAAGATATATATTGGGCGCGGCTCCAAATAGCGGGCAGCCGGCAACATATACATATTAAATGGCAGCCCTAAACATGTAAAACAAAAGAGGGCATGGCCCATAAGCCTGATACCCTTAAAGAAGCCTCAATAGGCTTAAACAAGAGATGAAGCCTCAAAAGGCTCAAACAAAAGCGGGCATGGCCCAACGGCCGTATACCCTTAGTGAAGCCTCAAAGGGCTTTAATAAATTGTTTATTCAAAACTCTAATGCTAATGTAAAATGTTTCTTCATTTAATCACTTGAACGTTATTTCTTTTGTACATAATGTTTACAATAATGTGCACGACCGAACTAGGCATGATGCACCATCAATAAGCCCCAACAGGCTTTAATTTTCATGCTGTAATCCCGACCCTGGGAAACAGTGGTCAGTATTACATTGAAATTTACTAATTATAACATTGCTAATTGTCATTAAATTTGATTTCACTGAATTGAAGGATTCGCTGACGGCATCTTCTGGGGCCGCACCGATCTCATAGTATATCGTTCCGCTTCTGGAGCCGCACCGATTATCGATCTTCTGGTATATCTTTATCCTGTCAACTCCGCGCCTACACCGTTCATCAGGTATATCGTTCTGCTTCTAAATCCGCACACACCGTTCATCAGGTATATCGTTCTGCTTCTGGATTCGCACCGATTACTGAGCCTCCGGTTTATCGTTGTGTTTTCGAATCCACGCTTGTTTTGTAACGTGGACGTTCCTGAAATGATATGCGAAGACAGCAGTATTTTGTCTTAACGGAGGATTTACAATTGTGGCCAACAACAAAAACGAAACGGATGGAAGTGTTGAATAGTAGTGGATCAACTGTTTTAACGAGAATGACAAAGATCAACCTCACTAAAAAAGAAAGGGCGAGGTAGGTGGGGAAAAATCAGTTTTATACTCAAATGAAAATGTACCGACCTCATGTGTGCTTCAACAAGATAAAAGGAATTAGATAGACAGCGCATGCGCAATTAAACGAAAATACCATAGCAGATCTAGGTTACGAAACATTTGGTCCCTCCCAATAACTATAGCTATAACTAGTAATAGCTCTTATTATTGGGAAGGCACCAACGGATAAACACATAAGAAAATATTATCATTTATTAAATTGTATGGCAAATATTAGGCGCGGCTCCAAATAGCGGGCTGCCGGCAACACATACATATTAAATGGCAGCCCTAAACATGTTAAACAAAAGAGGGCATGGCCCATAAGCCTGATACCCTTAAAGAAGCCTCAATAGGCTTAAACAAGAGATGAAGCCGCAAAAGGCTCAAACAAAAGCGGGCATGGCCCAACGGCCGTATACCCTTAGTGAAGCCTCAAAGGACTTTAATAAATTGTTTATACAAAACTCTAATGCTAATGTAAATGTTTCTTCATTTAATCACTTGAACGTTATTTCTTTTGTAATGTTTACAATAATGTGCACGACCGAACTAGGCATGATGCACCATCAATAAGCCCCAACAGGCTTTAATGTTCATGCTGTAATCCCGACCCTGGGAAACAGTGGTCAGTATTACATTGAAATTTACTAATTATAACATTGCTTATTGTCATTAAATTTGATTTCACTGAATTGAAGAATTCGCTGACGGCCATATGGCAGCGATCAAAATGAATTTTGATAATGCCACAGAGCAGCAATCAAAAGAAATTTTGATACTGCCACCGCCAAAAGAAAATGATTTTGGCAAAAGCGAATCCCTCACTGCCGAAGAAAAGAGGATATATCATTGTATGAATATGTAACTCGCATACAGTACTGTATATTGTTAAGAATATATATTAATATATATCATAACTTGAGCCGCGCCCTACCATAATTCAAAACGAATGCGCTTTATATAACTTGCAAAGGAACATTGCTTGTACCGGCCACATTAAGTAACAACTGGTATATCGCTGGTAATGAAGTGCAACAACATTGCAAGTGCTAGTTGGACTGTGCACAACAAACTGCAAAACTGAGTTAAATGAACCAAAATTAAAGTGGGTTGGACTGACTTCAATCATCCCCTGACTTTGAATCCTAGTATATAGCACCATAGCTGTGCAATCAAAACTGTACATCGGACTCTAGGTTCAAACTTCTATGTCGGCTAGGAGCCGCTAAACCTGCTCAATGTCGTAAACGGGGCGGGGGTGGGGCGGGGGTGGTGGCTAGGAGCCGCTAACCTGCTCAAGGTCGTAAAGGGGTTGGTCACCGCTCACCACACGACACGCTGACCAATGTAAAATACTCTTTCGGTAACAACCTGAATATGATCCTGTGAATAATTAGATTAAGTGACATATAAGTATACAGGTGTATAGAGTATTAAAAGTTGCGCTTTGATAAATAATTAGGTAAATTACCAGGTGTCTCCGGCAAGTCTATCCTCCATTATGATATAGAAGAAAAACAATTGTATACCAGTGTACTGAGTGATGGTAAACTCGTAAATGAGTGTCAATACTGAATAACGCATTATGACCGCTTAGATGTAGACAGTGGAGGTTAATCCCGCCCCCATTCTAAAAGACTAGTCGGTATCGTGAATTGGAATCAACCATACAGTACGGGTCAGACTTCCCATCCGCAAAAGGAACTCTAATTATGACCAAATATGTTAGTGGAACATGGCCCACATACTTAAAGTCAGCAACAACAACTGTGTTATCAGGGTTATCCCTCAAATTTAAATTCATTCGTCCATAAAACAAGCGTTTCAAAGATGAGATATCAAACTCAAATCGCATTTCAAATTCTTAACCAGGGCAATCGGAAAAAACATTAGTGAAAGTGGCTTAATATGAACATCAGCCGATTGAATATTGTGTTCCAGATAAAGCCATGCTTGCACCTATTACTGAGATGGGACCAGTCATAAACTCCTCGTTTAATACGATAACATCGTAAAAGGGTAGGATAAAAATCTTGAACATCGACATTACTGAGAGTTTTTGCGGATTGACCAAACATGAGAACCCTGGTTACAATGCAGGCCGTCCAGTCAAGAATTAGATTGGACGAAGTCATGCGGGCCCTGTGAAACACATGCTCGCGCTTGCTTTCCACTACATTACCGTAGATGATACTTTGAACGCTGCTTTGTCGGCGCCGCTAACCAGTACATCAGCTGATGATTGTGAACGGCAGTAAGGTCCGGACATCGAGCAACAACTACGTATAGCCTGTTTTTACACTGGCCCATCACTTTCCTGCCCAGATAGCACACGCTTGACAAGCTCGGTACATGAAACAGAATACAATTGTAATCAGTAACGAGTTTCTAACATATTGGGTATTATTTAAAGTAATTTAAATCTCCCTTTAATTATGGTATTATTTGTATGATAATCATGAGTAGAACTATTATTATTACTGATATTGGTATTATTATTAACGCTATAAGTAGTAACCGTATTATTATTATTAATTCAAAATATTTATTTTATTATTATTATGGTTATTATTATTGTGTGTCCATTCATTGTACGTCTATTAAACTGTAATTATTTATGGATTGTTTATCGTATTCGGTGATGGATAATTGTTTTTATTTGTTTTGTTTTATTTATTTTTTAAATGGTTATTATTATGTACTGTGTGTTTATGTATTTATTTTATTTTATTTCATTCCCTACAATCTTAAGTTTATGACAGCTAAAGCTAGAAGCCAGTCTGTATTTATTAAATAATTACTGCTTTGATTATCTACTAAGTATTTAAATACGTATCTTCTTTCTTCTTCGTCTTCGTCACATATATAAGGCATACATCAAGGTACATGCTATAATGATGTTTACCTATAACCTGAAATTTGTTATTCTAAAATACTAACTGCCTCTGCAGAAAAAATCGACAGTCAATGATACACTCGCCGAGTCATTTTACCATATCTCCCATATCAAATATCATTACACTGCCTTTACTCTGTATACTGCAATTATGAGTCAGCCACTATATTGTTTAATGGGAAGGAAAATGAATCTGCCGACAACAGATAGTAGTTACCACTTGACTTGATTTATTCGTATCTTATTTTTAATATGTTTTATTAATTTATTTGTTTATTTATTTTTTATTTATGATTATTATTTTTTTATTTTATTTTTTTTTATTTCTTTTTTATTTTATTTATTTATTTATTTATTATTTTTTTTATTTCTTTTTTATTTTTTTTTATTTTTTTTTTTTTATTTTTTTTTTTATTTTTATTTATTTTTTTTTTTTTTTTTTTTTTAACAAAAGCATGTTAAATAGTTTGCATTTTATTAATTAATTAACTGATTGATTTAATTTTTATTTTTTATTTATTTATTTTATTTATTTTTTTTATTATTTTTTTTTTTTTATGTTTTTTTATTTTTTATATTATTTCATTTTTTTTTTTTTTTTTTTTTTTTTTAACAGATAACAGAGTATAAACGTCGCCAATGACTGCATAACCGTCCCCCGTTACGCTGTGTTAATTCTAGGTCATTCATTTGTGAGAAAACTAAAGGATGCCGACATGTGAATACTATTGAGAGCATACCATGCCCTGATAAAGTACTAGCCCAATGAATCATGGTCCGCCAGACACACGATAAAGATGACTTGATCTAACGATTTTAATTGACGTACTAAGCAATCACGGATACTCCTGCAATATCGTTCAAACCCTAATGGTAACTCTGGAAACAAATGTACGACGTCAGATTATGGATATATATGTATGTAGTTCTATGGTCAGATGCATAAATAATCGCACCAGGATTCCATAATCCCGCCCTTTTCCTAAAGGTATACTGAGTGCTCATCACATGCTCTTGCAGATTAATATATTCTTTCTTTCTTTCTTTTTTATTACTTCCTTTATTTCATATTATTATTATTATTATTATTTTATTTTATTTATTTATTTTTTATTATTTTTATTATTATTTTTTTTTATTTTTATTTTTTATTGATTTATTGTTATTATTATTATTATTATTATTGTTATTGTTATTATAATTATTTATTTATGTTATTTTATTATTAATATATTTTTTTTTTTTTCCAATTATTTATTTATTTCTTCATTTATTTATTATTAGTTAATATGCATTTTACTGTTTGTGTACATTTGAGAAAACCTTTTACCGTACAAGGTGACTAGAAGTATAATTAAAGTTGAGGAAAGATGTAAAGAAGCAAGCAAGTGACGTTATCGCCAAGTGTGAACTGTTATAATGAAATACATTAAAGGGAATGTAGCGCCACAGCCAAACAAGCCCTACCATTGAGAGCTCCGAAAAACTTGGAAAAGGGTGAAAGAATTATCAAAATCGGATGACAAACAAAAAAGACATGACCATCCAAAGGCTGCCCCAAAACGAACATGGGAGCCGCCATTTCCAGAACCACGACGTCACAGTTCCAAATTACCATATATGGAATATTGATCAAAATCATTTAAAGCAAAGAAAGTCGCTGCAAATGAATGCAAAATCCTTTACTGGTCATATAAAGCATTACTGCCATTAAGTATACATATTTTTCATACAGTAGCTGTCATTTTTTCCTATTAACCAGTAATTTTTCATATTTATAAATATTCCATATATGGTCATTAGAACCGCGACGTCACAGCTCCCAAAATGGCAGCCTCCATATCCGCCCCAACAGAACCCCCAAACAATCACAACTCCCCTGCCTACCATCCGATCCCGGAAACTCCCTCACCCTCATTCATTCTCCTTCAGAACTCTCAACAACAAAGATAGCTTGGCGCGGCGCCACATTCCCTTTAAAAGGGGGCACATCATAATTATTCTAGAAACATCTAAAATTATAAAATTGTTCCAGGTCATGAGAAAACACGTTTATCAATCCAAATATGATGTTAGAACCATAAACTTTGAATACACCATATAGCTAGGATGGAATCATACGCAAAATGCTGACATTAACCCCGGTGTGTCACCTAGGATAGCACGCATTACTGTGCAGAATAAATTTCTCTGCAAATAAGGGATAATTGTTTGGCTCATTAATTATGTTTTGGCCATGTAGAATAGAACATATTAATATTGGTCGATTTTAAGTCGGACAACTAAACCCCCATGAAAAGCCTGATGTATTCCATTTAAACTCAATAATCGTGTACACGGATTTATGGCCAAGTCCCAATAACGCCCTAACTGGGACATGTGTACTGATAAATGTGAGATATTCGGTCACAGTAAGCTTGGTGTCGAATTACCTACTGCCTCCCGGATCTTAATGAGTTCAGCTGCAAACTCGCAAGCAAATAAACGAAAAAATAATAAAGTTAACACATGCATAAAAATCTCTACACCAGATATACGGTCAAGAATTATCAAATATTATGAAAACAGAAATGATCATAACAACAAACAAACAACAATACCAAAACAGCAACAGGCAATAAGTGGATTTGCCTCCCTAACGAGACAGCAACATGCAATCGACGTTAAATTCCGCGACTGGCGAAAGTTATATATACAAAAAAAACGGACCAACTTCAATGCATCAGGAGAACAAACTACGGCGAAACACCACACAACAACAGGGCACTAGGACAGAACAAACAGAAATAAGAAGACAAGTAGATAAAAGTTTGAAAAATCAGTTTTATACTCAAATGAAAATGTACCGACCTCATGTGTGCTTCAACAAGATAAAAGGAATTAGATAGACAGCGCATGCGCAATTAAACGAAAATACCATAGCAGATCTAGGTTACGAAACATTTGGTCCCTCCCAATAACTATAGCTATAACTAGTAATAGCTCTTAATATTAGGATAAAAGCATACACCTATAGCACTCGGCTACCACAATGGCCTAACGGCTGGCCACTTGAGGTGACCAGCCTGTTACCGAGGACCTATAGGCGAAGTTTGTATCCTAAACAACACAATAATTGCAGATACAATATAGCGGAAGTTTATGAAGGTTTGTTTTTTTTTGTTTTTTTTTCATTATTTTATTTTTTTAATTCTTTTTCTTTCTTTTTTTTTTCAACCATTTTTTTTTTTTTTGGTAAAACTAAATCAATTTGTATTTCGACACGCGACAATTTTAAAGGAGTTATCAAGTATGAACAGTTGCATATATATATATTAATTGTGTTTCATATTGGCTTAAAATCTGCTTGTATATAAATTAATACAAGGTACTACAATTTGAAGCTGTTTATATTCTGTCGGTATTCTGTTTAAGTTTCAAATATAATATTGATTTGACAATGAAGCGTGTCCCTTTGAAATTATAAAATAATAATATGTGTTTACTCTAGACGACAGTTAGCGGTATACGTTCTTTAAAGTGGTGACTGAATGTCATTTGATGCATCAGTTAAACATATAATAATGAGTGTTCATGATTTTCTTGAGAAACATTCCTTCCATTTAAAAGATGTTATATAAAACATAACTGGGGTAGTGTAAATGTTGTCTAGTGGTTATATGCGAGTAATATTCATACGAATCATGATATCAACCATTGAAAAAAGAAATTATCATGTAACATGTATTGTTAAACATATCCAAGTGGAAACAACTCACCAAGGGAGAATCAAGAATAAATAAATATACGATGTATTTACGACAAGATATATATAAATAAATGAATACAAATGACAAAGTAGAAATATCAACGTTTTAAATCATGTTTAATTTACAGCCGGTACAGTTCCCGGCACTAATACTTCACTTCCGCATTATATTGCAATCATTAGCGGTACCACACATACTTCCGGTGACGTAATTCACACGCGACGCCCACTCGCACGATCCTTTCCGGCAATGGCCCAAGTCATCCGATGACGTTGTCTGCGTAGCTATCTGCGTAACCAGGCCCTCTTGCCTAGCGTCACCGTGGCTACCGTCTGGTCTGTCGCCCAAATAACGAATCCTGTCGTTCCCGTGTCCTATGACGCGTTCCCAACCTACGACCCTGATACGAACCTATGTTCTATATCATATAAGTATGGTGGCTGATATGTGCCATCTCGTCTTTTCGTTATTTCGAAGCGAAATAATGCCGAGCGAAAAGACGCGCGAGATAACGAAACGATGAAAAAACGCCGGGCGAAATAACGAAAAAACGCCTTGCGAAAAGACGACAAATAGTCAAAACGTCATGCCAAAAAACGAAAAGACGAGAAACCGGCACGCGAAAAGACGACGTTTTATACATTTAAATTTTCGTTATTTCGTGTGAAGTTTATTCGTTTTTTTCGTTATTTCGCCCGGCGTTTGTTCGTTTTTTCGTTATTTCGCCCGGCGTTTTTTCGCCCGGCGACTTATCGCTCGGCGTTTTTTCGTCTTTTCGCATGGCGTCTTTTCGCCCGGCGTCTTTTCGCGTGGCGTTATTTCGCCCGGCGTTATTTCACCCGGCGTCTTTTCGCTCGGCGTTATTTCGCGGCGAAATATCGCGGTGAAATAACGAAAAGACGAGATGGCACATATCAGCCACCATATATAAGAATTCCATCAATTTATTGGGCCCGCACTGGTAAATACTGGCAAATTTACTCATAATACGCAACTTGTAAAATCATAACTTTCTTAATAGTGGATGGATTTTGATGAAAAACAACTTATTCTTTATCAATAGAATGAATCATTTATTAGATATAGGCATCGATTAAAGGTGATGCGCTTGGCAAAAATCAACCAAAATTCCTATGAAAAATTCGGGGAAATGAGGTCCCGACAAGCACAGTTAAAAACTTTAATAAATATGCACTCATTTTGTTACACTATAGAAAATCAGAAATAGCCTTTAAGACTTACTTTTCAAAAAAATAAAAAATAAACGCTTCAATGTCTCCCTGTTTTCTGGTTTTATTCTATATGGATTGCAAGTTTTTCAAGTGAAATAATACAAACAATTCAAATACTTTCTTATTTAAAACAGTTTTGCAATTTAACAAGTTGAATGTTAATGTATGTTTTCTGGTGTCATTTCCTTGTTTTTACATGGTAACTGTTTATATTCAGTCAATAAAAAATTTTGTTTTTTAATTTTAGAGGTACGCGAAACTATAGTAATCTAGAATAGTTTCACGTGAAACTTCTCTACTAACGGCACCCCCTTGAGTTTGTTTATCTCATTTTTTGTGCTACTGCTGTAGTACTAAAGTGTGTACTGAATTGAAAATAAAACATAAAGAGTATTAGTAGGTTGGCCATCAGGCTTTTAAAATTCCAGTGAGGCTGCATGTCAATGATGATGATCGTCCCGCCTGCAACACTCGTTATCCGACGACCTTTCCGCCGGCAACTTCGGTAATACGACAAAAAACGCATGTTCAAGTTTACCGGAGTACAGAGGTCAGTACTATAGCAAAAGAACAAAAACTGCGATAAACAATCTTAAGTGGGGTGGTATTAGTAGGATGGCAATCAGGCTTTTAAAATCCAGCGAGACTGCTTGTCTATGATGTTGATCGTCCCGCCGGCAACACTCGTTATCCGACGATCAGACGTCTTTGTTTTACTACTTTCGAACTTCCAATCGTACAGCAGTAGAACCAAAATGGTGATCAACGGTCTCAAATGGTGTGATTTTAGTAGCACTATCAAAAGGCTTTAAAAAACCGCTGCGGCCGTTTGTCTATGTGTTTGATCTGTCCGCCGGCAACATTCGAACGACAAAAACGCCATTTCGAGTCTATTTCAGTGCAAATATCAGTAATACAGCAGTAGAACTAAAACGTTGATGACGAATTTGAAATAGGTTGATTTTAGTAGGTCGATCAGCTTGCTTTAAAAAATCGCTGAGACCACGTATCTATGAGTTTGATTTTTCCGCCGGCAACACCTGTTATCGGACAGAAAACGCACGTTAGAATGTACCGCTGTACACATTTCTGTACTACCAGTAGGAACGCCACGTACCTATAACATATCAGTTCTGTTCGCATTTTAACTCCGCGAACATGGACTATTTCTTTGTATTTTAGGACTATTTTATGAATTTTCAATTTAAACAGACGCCATTTTTTTACACCCGAAATTGGGCGCGCTACGTCGGCGAGCACTACGGGTACCTATGGAGTCTTACAACACGCGTACAGTGTTTTATACCGTAGATTATGTAAAAACTAATACCTTACCGGACGAAATAACGTTCCATTATGTGTAAACACGATGCAGTGTTAGTGACCGACAGGTCACCGTGACATAACTTGACACGTGAAATTGACATGTTGGTGCAAATTGGATTTGGGATTACTGTCTGCTGCTAGAGGTCCATTATCAAGGCATTTGTTTTGTCATTAAAATGTGTTTGTTAATAAACAGTACACACCACTTTTAGATCGTACATATTTAGCCAAATATAGTGCTTAAAAGTGGTATATGCTGTATAATAGAAAGTTCATAATCACTGTAAGTGTTTTTCGTGTACTCCGATCTTTCCAGTAACTGGATGTACTGTAGAACGTATCGTGGAATAAAACAATCACTAGAAGAAATGCCATCAATGTCCCCCGCAACCCCCGTCCCCACCCCACACCCAACCAAGTGCGTGTGTGGAGGGGGGCGGAGGAGATGGAGCTTGCATACCGAAAACAAGGAGGTGGTAGGGAAACTAGAAACCCCCTTCACCCCCACCCCTCAGATGCATGAATGTAAATGGTTAGCGTTGTCTCTATATCGTTACGTTATCCCATTTTCTCGCACATTCGTGAATACATAACCCGATACAACTACCATTGAAACAATGTAAACAATGTAAACATGATTGAAATCTCGGTCAGATTCATATTTATGTACAGCCGAGTTTTGAGACAATGAAGTGATTTTGAATTTACATTTAATTACATTTACTAAATACTTTCTGTTGCGAAAAAAAAGGCCAACTTTCGAGAAAGTATACTTCACTTAAAAGCTTTTAAGGAGGTGGAGCTACTACACTTGCATCCAGTGTGTCTCAAATGAAATGACTATTCCATGGGCTGGAAATATGCTGTGAAAGTGGAACAGTGTTTTTAATGGATCACCAATTCAAGCTACATTATATTTTACATGTATAATGAATGATGAGAGATGTTTTTATTACATTAACCGTGTAATTGAGCAGAGGTAGTATTCATGCTTTGTTCAGTTTAGTTCTTCTTTTTTTCTTTTCTTTTCTTTTTTAAATATGTTACATTATGTATAACAAAGGATAAACTATGTCTGTTTGATCACTGACATTGAATCGATGTTGTTTTTCAGAGAGGCCTCAAATGTGAATCGTGCCCTTGAGCAGCTCTAAGTGAATTGATACCGACGACTTCAGAATGTCAAGCCGCAAATGGAGGTGGGAGCCTTTTCAAAACTTGTTTGCACTTGTGTAGTTCTTTAAATGGAGCTTGCATTACCACACGTGTTATGCTTGCACGGTGCTGTTCAAAGTTAGAGTAAAAATGGTTTTCAGTTATAATGCAGCGTGATTGTCATATGAGCTCGTGTAAACTACATGTACTGGATACATGCGAAAGCAAGTTGTATTAAAGGGACGCCAGGCAGTCTTTATTTGTTTAAAACTTCTGGAGTTCGGTAAATATTTCTGCATAATTTGCATTTGTGCAATTTTTAATATTATTTATTAAAATAGTTCAGAAGAAATTGTTTTACACATTACTTAAAGTTGATAATAGTGCACCTATAATATAGTTAAGTATTTGATAGAATAACGAAGACAAAATGAAAACTGACACTTTTATTTAATTTTTAATGCAAGCAGGTTAAAATTTAAATTGTTACTAGGTTAACAAATGGAGATGCTAATGTTAATGCTTGATAAATACTTCAAGATTGCCGTGTGTCCCTTTAACATCAACAAATTACAATATGATTATGTTCTATGTGATGGGTCCACAATTTATTAAAGGGACACAAAGCAAATTTCCAATCTTTTGTCTGTTTTACACATTTTCACATCAGAACAGACCAAACATCTACAAAAGTGTCTTCTCAACTGCCCTATTTAATCGTGTTTTATTTCTAAAACTAGCGGCATCACCAGGTTTTGAGAGAGAAAATAATTAATTGTATATTAATGTTTTCTCCCCATGAAAATTGACCTTACTAAGTCATTAAAGTAAACTATCCTATGAACAAAACGTGTAAAATTTAACTATTTTAGATTTTTTGGTAAGAGTTTTTTTTTTATTCCCCTTCTAGTAAAGATTGGTTTTTAGAGCAATGCACCCTCTGTCAGATTTAACTTTCCTTATAATAGATTCTTGCTGTACTGTTGGGTGAAAAATACATTAAAATTGTTCTGTAATCATGTCAGATCCATCATATACTCATATGATACACAATATAATAAGTATTGACCCTTTATTTGATGTGGCATTTACTCAGTTTTGGTCATGGGACGTTTATAGAATATCGGCTTTAAATCCAGTGAACACGGATTCAAGTCTTTTTGGCGCCACTGGGTTACTTCGATGTGTCCTGCTAGCCTCGGAAACGTAAACCGGGTTGTCCTGTGTATCGGAGTCTTTGGGGCGGCTCGAAATAACCTAAACAACGTGTTGATGAGGCATTAAACAATAATTAAATTTAAAACTGTCCCATTCCCCTAAACATGCCCTAGCCCTCGCAACACCTGATTCAAATTGAATACTCTGCTTGACTTATATTTACTTTTTTTTTCTTTCAGGCTGCACGTCATGTGGAAGAAGACTCCATGTACACCACTGGCCAGAGTCAATGCTGAAGTTTATGTTCGCTCAATTATTTGCTTAATAAAGTTTACATATGAACTAAAATATTGTCTTTATAATTATGTCTTCCACCACAAAGTGGTAGGTGAGACAGATTATATTTGGCCTTTCCGTTCGTCCGTCACAAATCTTGTCTGCGCTACTTGTTGGATTTTGACAAAACTTTGTACGAAGCATCAGTATGTGCATATCAAAAATTGAAGGTCAAGGGCGCCGTGACCCAATAATGATTATGGAACACCTTGTCTGCACTGTCCATTTCCCCAGAAGCAAATCTCATCAAAATTCATGGTTTGAGTGCATTTGGTGAGAGAATGATGCCTTTTGATTTTAGGTCAAAGGTCAAGTTCCCTGCTGACATTCACTATCCAAGGATAAGCATATGTTACAACACACATGTTATAATATTAATGGTATAATATACTGAAAGGAAAAAGAAACGCAGGGTGCGTATTTAATATGCTACTGCTAATCGAATGGTACAGGGCGACATTAGGCCTGTCCTTTTAGAAAGAATTGAATTGAATGAATCGAATGTTGTTTAACGGCTCATCAACACAGTATAGGTTATATAGAGCCGCCCCAGAGAGAGGGGAAGGATACATAGGAATCCGGGAACCGTGCCCTACTCTTATTATCGAATAGATTCCTATGGTTCTTTAACGTGCTCGGAGGATAGACCGATACACGGGACCGCCCGGTTTACGTCCCCATCCGACGGACGAGGCTAAGGGAAAGTGTCTTCCCCAAGAACACACCGACGAAACTCAATGGCACCACGGAGGATTGAACCCGGGGCCTCCGGTTACAAATCCGCCGCGCTACCGACTGCCCCACGCCAGCCTTTTAGAAAGAAGGTTTAAACAGCACTGAACACACCAATGGTTACCCCTTTAAAGTTTCATTATCGTCAGAATGCGCATTTGGCTGAAGAAGGTGAGCAAACTTAGGCTTTAAATGTTGCAATCACTTAACATTAAATACAGTCCTGAACTGGCTCAATTTTTCAAAGAGTAACTTCAGCATTTATGAATTTCTTGTTACAACGTGTACTGTGATTAAAACGTCTACAACATCACAGTTGTGTCCTTTCTCTAACTAACTGCACTTTTTCTTTTACAAAACATCTTGGGATTTCCTTGGAATATATATGGAATTAAGTGTGCAGTATATGCAATATATAGCGGAAATACGCACCCTGCGTTTCTTTTTCCTTTCAGTATATATGAATATTTTATGCACAATGTTGAATCCAGTAAAACAAGTGGTTTTGTTCACCGATACTGTCGCCTGTGAACCAAACCACTCGTTGTTAAATTACAGGATTCAACAGTGTGTAAGACATATTCCGATCATCCATTTTTTTTTAAAAATCATAAATTAAAAAAATAATAATATTAAAACAAACAAAACATGCTATTTGATGAAAACAGACGTATTCAAATTTTCAAAGTAACAATATTCGCAGAATATAGTAGATATCAACTGCTGAAAACAAAAATGTATTTTTTTTTTCAGGAAAAAATAATTCTATGAATATAGTATTTATCATCGTTATATATATTTCAGGGAAATGTTTAATATGTCTGTTTTTAAATACTACAGATCGTAACGCAGAGCACATATATACTCAGTATTTACTTTCAATATAGTAGTGAGTATGACTGCGTTCTGGGACCATAAAAATAAATATAAATTAATAATATATATAAATATATATATAAAACTGTATAATTATGCCCTATAAATATAACAGACCCGCACTTTTTGGATTCACGCGTACAGTGTTTCACAACACCACAAATCTGGCAAGTGCTCCATTGACACAATGTCATGCCCACATGTTTATGTTATGCAATCTTCTACACAAAATCATGTTTGTTACTGACAATAGCATGTCTGTTACTCGTCAGTCATTTATTTACTTGTTTAAAGGGACACACGCCAATCTTGCTTTCTTTAAAACTCGAGTCGTACTTTTTTCTGCCTTTTAAACTGTTATTAGTCTATCGCTTTTTCTGATTTCGAAAATTAACTCTGCAACGTATGTTGCCGCCATCATGATTTCATTTTCCGATATACCGTTGCAACATTGTTTGTTAAAATAAATTGGGCACTCTGACATAAACCCAAAGCATGTATAGATGAAAAAAATAGTGTAAAATACATGGACACATACATTTTAAATAAATATGTTTACATAACAAAAGTATTTAATTGTTTCTGTAGCCGGTCGTCTTTCTAAATGAATATGAATGTTGCCGTCTTTGGGTCGGAGGTCCAGTTACTTAATTAGTACTTGTCTCCGTTTATTGAAATTCTACATATATACAGAGGAGAGATGTATCTATATGATTTTGTTTTTATTCTCGCTTCTAGAATGACGAAATAAATCGATTTGAATGAAAGGCGCATTCTCAGCAATACACAACGTATTGTATGAACGGGTTTGAGGGGGGAAGCCGACGGGGTTGGAGGGATACTACCGTAATGTTGCTCTCATAAATACTGTGAACATACTACATCAATAATATAACAACTATTGAACAATGCTGAAATCGATTTATCTTTATAAATGAAATCATAATTCCACAATTTTATTCCGTGCGAACATAGATTTGGAACGTCGATTCGGCGTATTTAAGCGATTGCGGTGTACTTCGTTAATTTTCGGGGGAAAAAGTACTTCCCTCTGATTTTTTTTTTATATTTTACATATATACAGAGGAAATATGTATTTACGCGTATATGCTTTTGTTTTTTTCTCTCGCTTCTAAAATGATGAAATAAATCGAATTTGATTAAAACTGCCCATTCGCAGCTATATACAACTTAATCAATACGGTATGGAGGGTGGTGGGGGTGGGATGAGGGGCGGGGTTGCAGGGATACTACCGTAATGGTGTCCTTGAGAAAAACTGTGAACATTCTACTCTAATAATTTATTAAATACAGAACAATATTGAAATCAATATATCTCTTAAAAAGGATTTCATAATCTCATGGTTTTATATCCAGCGTGTACATTAACTTCGAAAAGCGATTGTTCATATTTTAGCGAATACGGTGTACTTTGTTAATTTTGGGGAAAAAAAAGTACTTTTTTCTGATTGACTTTAAATTTTGGTTTTTAATAGTAGACATGTCAATGAACACTTTCATGAAAAAAAATTCATTCTCGCTGTTAAAACTTCATTTTTTCGCTATGTTTTCGGATTGAGAAAATTAGCACTGCCACATATATTTTCACCATCCTCATTTCCTTTCCCGACGTACCGTTGCAATTTGGTTTGTTAAAACCTATTTTGAGCACTCCGGCATAAACCAAAAGCATGTATAGATCAGAAATTTAATCTGGAATGCAAGGATACATACATTTGAAATATATGTATTGAAATAATGGAATTATTTCATTTCTTGTGTACCCGGTCGCGTCTGTAAATGTATATGCATTATGCCGTCTTTGCGTCCGTGGGTCATGTTAGTTAATTTTGGGGAAAAAAAAGTACTTGTCTCCGATTTCATTAAAAATTTGCATATGGACAGAGGTAAGATTTATCTACGCGTACATGCATATGTTTTTATTCTCGCTTCTAAAATGACGAAATAAATCGATTTTGATTTAAAAGCGCATTGTTGGCAATTTACAACTTAAAACCACCTAAATTCATCCCTTTGAAAAATACCTTTAACTATTAATGAGAATTACACGAAGTCTACACCAATTATGTTCGACCAATGTAGTTTGTGAATATTATTACTTTAACAACGATCTGTGATTGTGTTTTGTCATAATCACAGTTTATAGATAAGAGGTGTATAAATCTGACCAGTGACAATTTTCCCAATAATGTCATTTTCTTATCGATTTTATCACGTGATCTTGTTTGATAAATATTACTACGCCATAGGGCTGGCGTTCCTACTGTACAGCAGTAGAACAAAAACTGCGATAAACAATCTGAAATGGTGTGATTATAGTAGCACTACCAAAAGGCTTTAAAAAAACGCTGCGCCAGCGTGTCTATGTGGTTGATTTGCCCGCCAGCAACACTCGTTTCGAACTTTTAATCATACAGCAGTAGAACCAAAATTGAAGCTCAAGTGGGGTGGTATTACTAGGCTGGCCATCATGATTTTAATATCCAGTGAGGCTGCTTGTCTATGATGTTGATTTTCCCGCCGGCAACACTCGTTATCCGACGACCAGACGTGTTGTTGACTACTTTCGAACATTCAATGATACTGCAGTAGAACCAAAATTGTGATAAACGGTTTCAAATGGCGTGATTTTAGTAGCACTACAAAAAGGCTTTAAAAAAAACGCTGCGCCAGCGTGTCTATGATGTTAATCTGTCCGCCGGCAACACGCGTTATCCGACGACCAGACGTGTTTTTGACTACTTTCGAACATTCAATCATTCAGCAGTAGAACCAAAATTGTGATAAACGGTCTCAAATGGTGTGATTTTAGTAGCACTATCAAAAGGCTTTAAAAAGCGCTGCGCCAGCGTGTCTATGATGTTGATCTGCCCGCTGGCAACACGCGTTATCCGACGACCATACGTGGTTTTGACTACTTTCGAACTTTCAATAATACAGCAGTAAAACCAAAACTGTGATAAACGGTTTCAAATTGCGTGATTTTAGTTGCACTATCAAAAGGCTTTAAAAAAACGCTGCGCCAGCGTGTCTATGTGGCTGATCTGCCCGCCGGCAACACTCGTTATCCGACGACCAGACGTGTTTTTACTACTTTCGAACTTTCAATCATACAGCAGTAGAACCAAAATTGTGATAAACGGTCTCAAATGGGGTGATTTTAGTAGCACTACCAAAAGGCTTTAAAAAACGCTGCGCCAGCGTGTCTGTGTGGTTGATCTGCCAGCCGGCAACACTCGTTATCTGACGACCAGACGTGTTTTACTACTTTCGAACTTTCAATCATACAGTAGTAGAACCAAAATTGTGATAAACGGTCTCAAATGGTGTGATTTTGGTAGCTATACCAAAAGGCTTTTTAAAAAAAGCTGCGCCAGCGTGTCTTTGTGGTTGATCTGCCCGCCGGCAACACTCGTTATCCGACAACCAGACGTGTTTTGACTACTTTCGAACTTTCAATCATACAGCAGTAGACCCAAAATTGTGATAAACGCATTCAAATGGCGTGATTTTAGTAGCACTACCAAAAGGCTTTAAAAAAACGCTGCGCCAGCGTGTCTATGATGTTGATCTGCCCGCCGGCAACACGCGTTATCCGACGACCAGACGTGTTTTTGACTACTTTCGAACATTCAATCATACAGCAGTAGAACCAAAACTGTGATAAACGGTCTCAAATGGTATGACTTTAGTAGCACTACCAAAAGGCTTTACAAAAACGCTGCGCCAGCGTGTCTATGATGTTGATCTGCCAGCCGGCAACACCCGACACCCGACAAAAACGCCATTTCGAGTCTATTTCAGTGCAAACTTCAGTAACATAGCAGTAGAACTAAAACGTTGATAAAGAATTTCAAATGGGTTGATTTTAGTAGGTCGGCCATCTTGCTGTAAAAAATCGCTGGCACCTCGTATCTCTGAGTTTGATTTTGCCGTCGGCAACACCCGTAGTCGGACAGAAAACGCATGTTCAAATGTACCGCTGTACACACTTTAGTACTACAGCAATAGAACAAAAACTGCGATAAACAATCTCAAGTCTGGTGATATTAGTAGGTTGGCCATCAGGCTTTTAAAATCCGTGAGACCGCATGTCTATGAGGTTGATCTTCCCGCCGGCGACACTCGTTATCCGACAACAAGACCTATTTTTGATTAATAAGTTTCAATTGTACCGGTTGAGAACGAAGTGCGAAAGAGTTTGTCTATGATGGTGAGAAATGGAAAGTAGAAACAACAATAGATGTTGATGGTAGTGCTTCTACAGCTCTACTGCATCTACTGCTAGAAGTATATACTTCTACTGCTACTGATATTACTTGTAGCATTTACTGCTACTGCTCCTACTGCTAGCAGTAACTAAAAAGTCACATCATTAACGGTAGGGAAACAGATAAAATATTATTTACTTGATATTGGCGAAAGGGTTGTGTTATAAAACATGATGGTTGAAAATTGAACTTATATTCTTGCGATGAGTATATCTATTGAGATGGTGCTCTACTACCTACTGTTACTGCTGGCAGTATCTACTGCTACTGCTGCTACTGCTGGCAGTCGTTAGCAGTAGCAGTAGCAATAGAAGTAGCAAACATATGATGGTTGCGAAAGGGGTTGTCTGTTAAATATGATGGTGGGAAAGTAGAAACAACATACTTGCGTAAAGAAAACGTATATTGTCATAATTACGATGACTATTGACTCTACTTGTGCTACTATGGCAGTAGCTACTGCTACTGCTGCTACTGCTGGCAGTAGTTAGCAGTAGCAGTAACAATAGCAGTAGCAATAGCAGTAGCAAACATATATCGATGATCATATATCGTCGTAATTAAGATGACTATTGACTCTACTACTGCTACTGCTGCAGTAGCTACTGCTACGGCTGCTACTGCTGGCATGAGTTATCCGTAGCAGTAGCAGTAACAAACATATAGTTGTTGCGAAAGGGGTTGTCTGCTAAACATGATGGTGGGAAAGTAGAAACAAGAAAGCACTTGCGTTGTATATATCTACTGAGATGGTGCTCTACTGCTGACAATAACTACTTCTACTGCTGCCACTGCTGGCAGAAACTACTGCTACTGCTGCTACTGCTGGCAGTAACTACTGATACTGCTGGCAGTAGCAGCAGTAGCAGTAGCTACTGTAGCAGTAGCTGCTACTGCTACTGCCAACGTCACGTTCATGATATCGGAAATCTAACAGGTAGGTGATTTTAACGCACCGTCTAGTCTAACTTCCCACACATCTGTCTGTAATGTCTTCTGCAAAACTAAAATATGCACTGGAAAAAAATGGTTCAGGGACAAACAAAACAGACCAATACACATTATCAACAAGAAAAACTTGATGCAAAGCATCAATTCGGCGCCAAAATTTTGAAGAATTAAAACATACGTTATTAAATAACAGTACACGTGTTTATCAGTTATTTTAACTATCTTATCATCAGTCCTAAACCTTGGTATATTTAGTGGTCATGGACATAATATTAACAAACGTTGCTATTGACTTGATTTTGAATTAACTAGGTCATTCAGACAATTTTCCAAACGGTTTCGTTGCAGGACTTTCCTTAAAATGTGTTAAATGAATTGACTGCATTAGGTTTAAATAAATAGTTTATGGAAAGATAAGGTGATGAATGCCGAGTGATTACAAAGTCGTTGTTGAAACATTTGGAGAGAAAGCTAAGTAAGCCAAGAATTAATGGACAATGCACGTCATATATCTGTTTGAATTTTTAACGTCGTTTTTATGCCATGAAGGGCCAACAGACGATCAGTTTTAGACTAATTGTTTTTGTTTTGTTATTAAACCTAGTACTGTATCACATGAACCATCTATACAGGTAAATGATAATCTACTCATTTGAATTAGTGGCTGGAGACGAGGGACAATAAGACACAATGTTGCATGTCAATCATTATAAAGGGTGTACGCTATAGAAATAGTGTCATGTTTAAAGACAACATGGTACTGTCTGAGGATCCAACTGACCTCTGGATTCAAAGCCCAGTGCGCTACTAACAGTGGTAATGCCGACTTTTTCAGTTGTAATTTGAAATGAATCTGCTATTTAATAGCACTTGTGAATATGATCATGATATTTTTATTTATACCCGTAAAAAAACCTCAAAAAAAACACACAAAAATATACAGTTTTATAAAAAAAATTGGCACAGGAAGAAAACAATTTAATAAAATTGGTATTCAAGCACATGGACAGGTAAAAATTTAACTGAGATTATTGAAATTTTAAAAAGAAAATTGGTAAATGTTTATATTTATGTTTGTCGGTCTGTCCTAAGGGTCTGGTGCTGATTCTAAGATATCCAGGCACCAAGTGCCTATTGGACTGCTACAGTTAGGATGATGTTCGACATTTCCATGAAAATGGGAGTAATGCAGAAATGACCGCGCTCGACATCTCCATAAACATGAGAGAAATGCAGAAATGACTGCGGTCGACATCTCTATGAAAAGGAGATAAACCAGGAATAACAGCACTCGAAATCTCTGTAAAAGTGAGAGTAATGCGCAATGACAGCGCTTGAAATCTCCATAAAAATGGGAGTGATGCAGAAATGACAGCGCTCGACATCTCCATGATAATGGGAGTAATGCAGAAATGACAGCACTCGACATCTCCGTGAAAATGAGAGTAATGCAGAAATGACAGCTCTCGACATCTCCATGAAAATGACACCGCTCGACATCTCCATGATAATGGTAGTAATGCAGAAATGACCGCTCGACATCTCCATGATAATGGGAATAATGCAGAAATGACAGCGCTCGACATCTCCATAAAAATGAGAGTAATGTAGAAATGACAGAGCTCAACATCTCTATGAAATGACTGTATTGCAGGAATAACAACGGTCGACATCTCTGTAAAAGTGAGAGTAATGCGCAATGACAGCGCTCGACATCTCCATAAAAATGGGAGTCATGCAGAAATGACAGTGCTCGACGTCTCCATGAAAATGAGAGTAATGCAGAAATGGCAGCGCTCGACATCTCCATGAAAATGAGAGTAATGCAGAAATGACAGCGGTCGACATCTCCATAAAATGGGAGTAATGCAGAAATGACAGCGGCCGACATCTCCACGACAATCGGTGTAATGCAGAAATGACAGCGGTCGACATCTCCATAAAATGGGAGTAATGCAGAAATGACAGCGGCCGACATCTCCACGACAATCGGTGTAATGCAGAAATGACAGCGGTCGACATCTCCATAAAATGGGAGTAATACAGAAATGACAGCGGTCGACATCTCAATGAAAATGAGTGTAATGCAGAATTGACAGCGGTTGACATCTCCATGAAAATAGGAGTAATGCAGAAATGACAGCAGTCGACATCGCCATGATAATGGGAGTAATGCAGAAATGACAGCGGTCGACATCTCCATAAAATGAGAGTAATGCATGAATGACAGAGGTCGACATCTCCATAAAATGGGAGTAATGCAGAAATGACAGCGGTCAACATCTCCATGAAAATGGGAGTAATGCAGAAATGACAGCGGCCGACATCTTCATGAAAATGGGAGTAAAGTAGAAATGACAGCGGTCGACATCGCCATGAGCACATGTAAAACACTGGGCGTGAGACATACACCCGTGAGGAATTTCCTAACTAGGCATGGGACCCTTACGAGACATTTTGAAATGTCAACTTTGGTCGGACAACCGCAACCCCCCATAACAAACCGTAAGGATATACTTTAAATCGAGAGAATTTATTTAGTGTAGATTTATTTAAATCGTTTCCATTTATTTAAATTTGGTGCAGTCCATGTTAAATAGTGAAAAAAAAATCATGTTTTTGATCTAAATATGTTTTTTTAAAACAGCGCACTATTGTTCCATTTCATAATTTCAGTCCTTATTTATTTTGAAGAACTTTGCCGCGATGTGTTGGCGAACATTGCCGCAACATTGCAGCGAAGATCACCACAAGCATCGCCAGAACAGTGCAGAGAAACATTTTATGCAAATGAAGTTTGCTGCAAAGTTGCAGCGAACATCGCCAGAAGATTACAGCTAAAAGCATTATGCAAATGAAGTTTGCTGCAAAGTTGCCGCACACTTTTACCATGCAAATGAGGTCTGCGGCAAAGTTGCGGTGAACATCGCCGGAACATCACCAGAACCTCATTTGCATATTTGTTCGCTGCAACTTTGCCGCAGACCTCATTTGCATGATAAAAGTGTACCGCAACATCGCCGCAAACTTGTTCGCCGCAGCTTTGCAGCAATGTTTGCCGCAGAGTTGCAGCAAATAGTCGCCAGAAGCCTATATTTTTGGTAAGGGTAAGGTTATACATAAGTTAATTTTATAACGTAAATGACATGATCCACCCAATTTGAACAAACTTGAAAGGTCAATGCTAAGATGCTTAACATAATGTTTCATGAAAATTTCAGTGTTGGTTACTGAGAAGAAGACAGATGGATGACAGCCTATGGTAACGCTGATCTTGCACAAGCCAGTTCAGCTTAGAAAACAATATAAAATGCAGTGTCCAATCTAGGATCTAAAAAGCAGGGGGGATTTTTCCCCCTTCCTCTAAAAATGTGGGGGGATTTTCAAAAGTAAAGGGGGATGGGTTCAAACAAATCTATTACACCCTTTCCATAACACCATTTCGACTGGAAGTCGCATAATTTTGAATATTTTTGATTCCGAGCCTGCGCTCATAAATCTACTTTCTTCTCTGTAATACTCAACTATCAGTCCTTTTGATTCCCCATGCCCCATGCCTAAGGTCAAAGTACTACCACAGTATGTCCGGCGCCCTCAAGGGGCGCCAAACAATAAAGTTATCACAATTTAATTAGGAAATGTACGAATCATGATTTCATGATTAATCCTGTGTATCACCCGTGCAACGAATTTTCGGTAGGCGGGTACCTGGTATTTTATATGTAATGTGTAATCCTTCCCCTCTGTAATGTGTCACCCGTTTTCTCTGCAATGTGTCACCCTTCCCCTCTGTAATGTGTCACTCTTCTCTGTAATTTGTCGCCTTTCCCCTCTGTAATGTATCACCCTGTCTCGTTGCAATGTGTTACCCATCCTCTCTGTAATGTGCCACCCTCCCCTCTGTAATGTGTCACCCTTCCCTTCTGTAATGTGTCACCCTTCACCTCTGTAATTGTCACCCTTTCTATCTGTGATGTGTAACCCTTCTCGTCTGTAATGTGTCACCCTTCCACTCTGTAATGTGTCACCCTTTCTCTCTGTAATGAGTCACCTTCCCCTCTGTTATGTGTCACCCTTCCCCTCTGTAATGTGTAACCCTTCCCCTTTGTAATGTGTTACCCATTCACTCTGTAATGTGTCACCCTTTCTCTCTGTAATGTGTCACTTATCCTCTCTTTAGTGTATCACCCTTCCCCGCTGGAATGTGTCACCTTTCACTTTGCTATGTGTCACCCTTCCCCTCTGCAATGTGTCATCCTTCCCCTCTGTAATGTGTCAATCATCCTCTCTTTAATGTGTCACCCTTCCCCGCTGTAATGTGTCACCTTTCTCTTTGTAATGTGTCACGCTTCATTTGTATTGTGTCACTTTTCCTCTCTGTAATGTGTCATCCTTTCTCTTTAATGTGTCACTCTTCCCCTCTGTAATATATCACCCTTACTCTGTAATGTGTCACCCTCCCCTCTGTAATGTGTCACCCTTCATTTGTAGTGTGCCACCCTTCCTATCTGTAATGTGTCACCCTTTCTCTTTAATGTGTCACTCTTCCCCTCTGTAATATATCACCCTTACTCTGTAATGTGTCACACTTCCTCTGTAATGTGTCCCCCTTCCTCTGTAATGTGTCACCCCTCCCCTCTGTAATGTATCACCCTTCCACTCTACAATGTGTCACCTTTCCCTCTGGAAACGTGTCACCCTTTTTCCCTGTAACGTGTCACCCTTTCTCCCTGTAATGTGTCACCCTTTCTCCATGTAATGTGTCACCTTTCCCCTCTGTAATGTGTCACCCTTCCTCTGTTATGTGTTCTTCGTTTTTTTAAATCACACTCCCTGATATATTTTCGATAATATCGCAACATCTTAAAAACCGAGTGTTCCGATTGATCTCATCATCATAATGAAAACAAGAGGCCCAAAAGGGCCTGTGAACGCTCTACTGGCTATTATACCATTGATGAGTCGTACTACATGGTGTCTAGAGTGTACACAAGGTTTTTCAAGTATTTGACCTAGTGACCTAGTTTTTGACCCCATGGGACCCATTTTCGAACTTGACCAAAATATAATTAAGACAACATTTCGACAAAGTTTCATCAAGATCGGGTCAGAAATATGGCCTCTAGAGTGTACTAGTGACCTAGTTTTTGACCCTGTGTGACCCATTTTCGAACTTTAGCAAGCTATAATTGAGACAAATATTCTGACAAAATTGCATCAAGATCGGGTCAAAAATATGGCCTCTAGGTGTACACATGGTTTTTCCAAAGTTTGACCTAGTGACCTAGTTTTTAACACCATGTGACCCATTTTTGAACTTGACCAAGATAAAATTAAGACAAACATTTTGACAAAGAGTGTAGACAAGGTTTTTCCAATATTTGACCTAGTGACCTAGTTTTTAACCCCTTGTGACCCATTTTCAAACTTGACCAAGATATAATTAAGACAAACATTCTGACAAAGTTGCATCAAGCTCGGGTCAAAAATGTGGCCTCTAGAGTGTACACAAGGTTTTTCCAATATTTGACCTAGTGACCTAGTTTTTAACTTCATGTGACCCATTTCCGCACTTGATCAAGATATAATTAAGATAAACAATTTGACAACATTTCATCAAGATTGGTTAACAAATATGACCTCTAGAGTGTACACAAGTTTTTTCAAGTATTTAACCTAGTGACCTAGATTTTGACCCCACATGACCCATTTTTGAACTTGTCCGAGATTTCATTGAGACAAACATTCTGACAAAGTTTCATCAAGATCGGGTCAAAAATAGGGCCTCTAGAGTGTACACACGGTTTTTCCAAAGTTTGACCTAGTGACCTAGTTTTTAACACCATGTGACCCATTTTTAAACTTGACCAAGATATAATTAGGACAAACATTTTGACAAAGTTTCATCAAGATTGGGTCAGAAATACGGCTTCTAGAGTGTACACAAGGTTTTTCAAGTATTTGACCTAGTGACATAGTTTTTAACCCCATGTGACCCATTTTCAAACCTGACCAAGATATAATTAAGACAAACATTCTGACAAAGTTGCATCAAGATCGGGTCAAAAATATGGCCTCTAGAGTGTACACAAGGTTTTTCCAATATTTGACCTAGTGACCTAATTTTTGACCCACATGACCCATTTTCGAACTTGACCGAGATTTCATTGAGACAAACAATTAAGATAAACATTCTGACAAAGTTGCATCAAGCTCGTATCAAAAATATGGCCTCTAGAGTCTACACAAGGTTTTTCCAATATTTGACCTAGTGACCTAGTTTTTAACTTCATGTGACCCATTTTCGAACTTGATTAAGATATAATTGAGATAAACAATTTGACAAAGTTTCATCAAGATTGGGTAACAAATATGACCTCTAGAGTGTACGCAAGTTTTTTCAAGTATTTGACCTAGTGACCTAGTTTTTGACCCCACATGACCCATTTTTGAACTTGACCGAGATTTCATTAAGACAAACACTCTGACAAAGTTTCATCAAGATCATGGCAAAAATATGGCCTCTAGAGTGTACACACGGTTTTTCCAAAGTTGGACCTAGTGACCTAGTTTTTAAAACCATGTGACCCATTTTTAAACTTGACCAAGATATAATTAAGACAAACATTTTGACAAAGTTTCATCAAGATTGGATCAGAAATACGGCTTCTAGAGTGTACACAAGGTTTTTCAAGTATTTGACCTAGAGACCTAGTTTTTAACCCCATGTGACCCATTTTCAAACTTGACCAAGATATAATTAAGACAAACATTCTGACAAAGTTGCATCAAGCTCGGGTCAAAAATATGGCCTTTAGAGTGTACACAAGGTTTTTCCAATATTTGACCTAGTGACCTAGTTTTTGACCCCACATGACCCATTTTCGAACTTGACCGAGATTTCATTGAGACAAACATTCTGACAAAGTTTCATGATGATTGCATCAGAAATGTGGCCTCTAGAGTGAACACAAGCAAAAGTTAACGGACGACGGACGGACGGACGACGGACGGACGACGGAAGACGGACAACACACCATCCCATAAGCTCTGCTGGCCCTTGGCCAGTAGAGCTAAAAACACAGCATACGGCATATCATAAGAAATGCACCACGTATAAAGCCGTTTGTACCGAATATAATGCAATTGAAACCACCGAATAAAAAGACGTATCCACCACGTATATTAGAATATGTACCACATATAAAGTCAACAGAATCACTGCATATAAATACAAACCTACTTCATATAATGTTCAAGCAACCTCATATATTAGAAACTACTGCATACAATAATAGATGCAATACATATAATGAAAACTCGACTGGATATAATGGTTTATTTACTACATACAATGGCTTATCTATCGCATATAATGATTAATCTACTGCATATAAATACTGTTGTACCACATATAAAGATGTATTTACCACATATAATTAAAAATGCACTGCATATCATGAAATATCTACCCCATATAAAGGGGAATGCACTGAATATATTAATCGGTAACATCATAAGACAGTCATGGCGTTCCATAAGAATGGGCCTAGAACCTTCTTATATGGAACGCCGTGACTGTCTTGTGATGTTGCCAGTTAATTTATGCAGTGCATTTCCCTTTATATGTGGTAGACCGTTCATGATATGCAGTGCATTTTTAATTATATGTGGTAAATAAATATTTATATGTGGTAGAAAAGTATTATTCAGTAGATTGATCGTTATATGCGATAGTTAAGTCATTGTATGTAGTAGATAAACCATTATATGCGATCCAGTTATATGTAGTGCATTTATTACTATATGCAGAAGTTCATCTAATATATGAGGTCCTTTGAACATTATATGAAGTAGTTTTTTAAGATGTTGCGATTTTATCGGTAACCTAACAAGGAGTGTGATTTAAAAAACTGATTTTTCTTAGCTTGACCATTTTGAACGTGTTTTGAACGTGTTTTTTTTTTCTTCTGGATAAGGCATGTATATTTTATGGAAGGGTAAACTTTTTTTTCTCAACTAAACCGTACCTGTTGATGATTGCAAGTAATAACATACATATTGGAATTATGTTTAGGGTAGTTTTTAAGTGGATTATGATTTTGATTTTAGCAAAAATATAAATATTTTAACTTCGACATTTTGAAGAAAAAAAAGAAGATCTTGAGACAACATGTATATTTTATGGAAGGGTAACCATATTTTTATTTTTATTGATACATGTGTGTTTGTTAATTACACAATCGATATGCCAATATAATACATTAATCACACGATTCTTAATTGCTCACACAATGCAGTCGAGGTTATACCAGTTGTTGTTAACAAACATCTATAGAAAAGTTAGAAAATATAATTTAATTTTGCTCACTTTATAAATCTTTTAAATGTATTGTTATCTTCACAAACGTTATCTAGACTAAAAAAAGAACCGCTTGAGAATTGCGGCAACGCTTTTATTTTGTTTACCGACTCGAGATTCTCCTCGGTCATTTACTTTGAAGAAATTGTTCGAAATAACATCAATCAATAGAAAGGTTATTTATTTGGCTTTCTAACCATGCATCTTATGTAAAATTCATTAAACAATACATGTAACCAAAACAATAAACACACGGTGATGTGCGTTAACACTTTAAAAAAAGAAAAAATGCGATATATTTCCTTTCCAACTCGAGATTTTACCTCTTTATTTAACCGTTATTTGGAATAAATTACACCATAAGAAAGGTTATTTATTTGGCTTTCTGGCAATGTAAAATGTATAAAAAAATCAGTAAAACAAGGACATATATGTCATTTTGCAGTGTAGATGGGTGTGCCGTATATCGAGGCCTCTCGCAAACTACCACGATATCGATACATGCAGCGTAAAAATCGATAAACATGCATACCTGGACAACACGTGTTTTCAGTTGAATACAGCGTTTGTACTGCCGTGTCATATCCCCGTCATATATCAGGCCTGCCATTTTCAGGCTTTTCTCCGGTAATTACCGGCTTTTTGATTAAATTACCGACTTACCCGCTTTTCTGTTAAAATTGCCGGCTTTTTCAAAAAAAAAGTCGTACATTTTACTAGTACCCAATTATTAACAAAAATACCAACACGTGTACCCAATACTCTACTGCGTGTGATCTGCTGATGGCAGCCAATCAGTTAGTCCAAATCGCCCGCGGCGTCTTATGTAATTCGAGTTCTGCATATGATAAACAGGAAATTGATATTTCACTTGCTTTTTATAGTGTTTCTAAAGTTGACTGCTTTTAATGTGGTAGTGTTACATTTCGGCCATTGTGTTACATTTTCGGTCACTTGTATATTGCAGTTGAAGTATTTTTTTCTAAATCTCGTCATTAAAACACATAAGCATAACAAATAATGGATAAATCCTTGCACATACTAATCTGTGAATTAGGTTTGTGGTTTAACACATTTAAAATGCCCAAATACCAGGATTCAACAATTAAATTACAAGAGACTATGAATATCCAGCAGATTCATTTTTTATATACACCTATAGAAAATAAGATAATACATGTTAAAGGGGTTGATGCACTGTTTTCAAACAAGGTTTATTTTAAAGGGCTCTAAAAAATTTGAAAAAAGCTGAAAGAATTATCAAAATACCATGAAAAATAAAGGAGATATGACCTATTGCATATTTGCAAAGAAACATAAATGGCATATATGGCCCAAAACTACAATTATTTTCACACAGTTCATTTTTTGTACCCAGCCACAACTGGTTACAATAAAGCTTGTACCGTAGCAAGTAACATACCTTATGGAAACATTTGTGTTTTAGGAAATATCATGTACGGCCCAGAACTATACTTTTTTTTCACACAGTTCGTTTTTTTGTACCCAGGCACAACTGGTTACATTGGATACAAAAAAAAAAATAAAAAAAAATAGCCCAACATTTTCACGAGATCATTTTTTGTACCCATGCACAACTGGTAACATTGGATATAAAAGTATTGGACATGTTTCCATTAATAATTTATATATATTATTATATATTGTTTTAGGACATACCTTAGTTTTGGATAAATGGTTACACAGGGCTACACCAGGTACAAACTGGGTACAAGTGGGTACAACTAATACTATTAATATATTTGGGGCACATTATTTTTGGGTACATGGTTACACAGGGATACACCAAGTACAAACTGGGTACAAGTGGGTACAATTTATATTAATAGATTTGAGGCAGATCATTTTGGGATCATGGTTACACAGGTTTACACCAGGTAACAACTGGGTACAAGTGGGTACAACTAATAATATTAATAGATTTGAGGCACATTAGTTTTGGATACCTGGTTACACAGGGCTTGAAGCAGACGAAATACTAACTCAGTAACTGGTTACAGCGTATACATACAAATAATACACCCCCACCCACTCGTAACAAAATGTTTGTTATTTATTTTTTACATATTTATGTGTTGTTTTTGGCAATTCTTATACATATAACTATGTTGCCCTCCGCCCCCTCCTTCACTAGTACGTACTTAATCCTATATATATATAATATATATATAAAAACTCTTAACCAACGCTCAAATAAGTCAATTCCCACAGAGGATGTACTAAGAATGATGGACACTGTTCTTGAAAATAATAATATCTCCTTCGGTGATAAGCGATATGTGCAAAATGAAGGAAACGCCATTGGGTCTCACCTAGGAATGAATTACGCATCAACCTACCTCGGCGAGTGGGAGTCAGAACTTTTTAGGCGGACGAACAAAGCCCCTCTTGCTTATTTCCGGTTTGTGGATGACGTCTGGGGATTATGGACACACGGTATAGAGTCACTGCGTGACTTCCATTCATTAGGCAACCAAATACACCCAAGGATCAAGCTGGAGCTCAGATTTTCTACTGATCGCCTTGAGTTCCTAGACGTTCACACCAGCATCGTTAATGGGGTAATCAGTACTGATCTCTTCACCAAGCCTACAGACAAGCACTTATACCTCCACAAAGAATCATCACACCCTGAGTCTACGAAGAAGGCCATACCATATGGCCTTGGAGTCCGCATAAAGCGTATATGCTCCGATGAAGTACGGTACCAAACACACAGGAGTGAAATCAGAGCGCAGCTACAAACACGCGGATATGATGGAAACTTTGTGGAGGGAGAGCTAAAGAAGGTCGATAACAAACAGCGGGAAGATCTTCTTCAATATAACAGCGATAAGCAAGCATCTGAGCGGGTGCCACTTGTATTGACTTTCTCCCGAGGTCTACATTACGTGGGTGGAATTCTGAGAAAACACATGAAAACACTATATACATCGGACAGAATGAGAGCAATTTTCCCTCAGCCACCGATAATTGCTTTTAAGAGTGACTGTAATATCAAAACATACTTGTCCATAAAAAACACAATAAGCTGTTTTTTAGTAAAAACAACACAAGCGCACCATGTCGAGCGAAACGCTGCGCCCTGTGCCCGCACATGATGGAAGCAGATAAGTTCCAGGGCAACGACGGAAAGGTATACAACGTCCGTAACTATATAGACTGCAAGCCTACCAACGTTGTATATGCAGTATTTTGCAAGACCTGCAATAACTACATGTATGTTGGAGAGACGGGAGATACACTATATCAACGCCACCTACTAAACATATCCAGAATCAGGACCAAGCACGACGACCCGGTAGCTGCCTATTTTTATAGTGAAGGCCATAGCGTTGATGACTTTATGGTGATGGGCCTCGAAAAACTGCATGGGGAAGACATGTACCGAAAAACAATCGAGGGCTTATGGAAGAATAAACTCAGAACTTATAAGCCGTACGGCATAAATACGAAGGAATAGCGCGCCAAACGACGTCGCTTAATAACGTTACGTCAGTTCCGTTTTACTGTGTATATTTATTGTTTATAAATACGCCACTGAGGAAGGCCGCAAGGCCGAAAGCTACGGCATAAATATAATTGCTACAGTTTATAAATATATATATATAAATATATATATATATATATATATATATGCCTACATATATATAGTGCATATAGTTATGTATACATTGCTTGTTATACTAGTATAATTCGTATGGCGGTTCGGAACTATTTGCTAGACTGCAATAGTCCCGACTAAAACGCCCAGCGCTGCTTCAAAACGCACCTTTAAACCCTCCTTTAGACGCCTAGAGCACCTTTAAAACGCCCACCGCGCCCACAAGTGCTGTAAAAACAGAACACTGAACATAATTGACAGGCTCCATGAATCTGAGAGAGCAAACCCCAGTCAATTAATCCAGTCGACTTACAGGTGTCAAAAAGTGTATGATAAGACAACAATACAGTCTAGGTGTGTCAGAGTAGTGTAACCATTTGTCAATTGATTGATGTGTTGGTGTTCATTTCTGCTACATTTCCCGCCAAATGCAATTGTATACTGAGTTTACCTGAGTGCAATCGCAAATATTAAATTTGCTGGAGACATTTCGAAAGAATACTAATGTGTACCAATACACGTTAAACCATGATATTGTGTTTTAGTTGCATTTAATTAAAACGAACGGAAAAAAGAAACAACAACATAACATAATGCATTTTCCTGCATGTACAATTTGCGTGTACATATGGTCTTGCGGTGTGCACATGTGATTACACTGCATGAATTGAATTGAATAGTGTTTAACGGCTCATCAACACAGTAACGTTATTTATGTGTGTGTATGTGTACATGTGTGTACGTGTTTGTACATGTGTGTACTTGTCTGTATGTGTGTGTTTACGGGGTGTGAGTGAGTGCGTGCATGTGTGTACATGTATGTACGTGTGTGTACGTGCGTGTATGCGTGCGTGATTGCGTACGTGCGTGCGTACGTACATGCAAACATGTGTTTATGCGTTTGCGAGTGCTTGTGTGCGTTCGTGCGTGCGTATGTTTGTGTGCATATGTGTACGTGTGTGTACACGTGTGTACGTGTGAGTAAATGTGGTAACTTGTCTGTCCGTGTGTGTTTACGTGTTGTGAGTGCGTGTATGCGTGTGTGTACATGTATGTACGTACGTACGTACGTGCGTGTACATGCATGAGTGCGTGCGATTGTGTGTGCGTGTGTGTGTGTTGCGTGGTGCGTGCGTGTGTGTGTTGCATGCGTGCGTCCGTGTGTGTGGGTGTGTGTGGGTGTCTGTGGGTGGGTCTGTGTGTGTGCGTGCGAGCGTGCGTGTGTTTACGTGTGTATACGTGTACGTGTGCACGTGTGTACGTTTTCATGTGCGAGCACGTGCGCTTATGTGTGCGTGCGTGCGTTCGTGCGTGTGAATTATATTGAATTGAATAAGAATCAACATGGGCCACCTTTAAGCGTTCAACCACATACAGTTATGTTGAGACAGTGACAATGAAAGGTGCCGGATCTGTGAATTCAGTAAATTGAAATATATTAAAGGGAGATAATTAGAACTCACTACTAATATAGATATATATGTATGTATGTATATATATATAATTTTGGTTTGGGATTTTTTGTAGCATTATGCATCTTATTCATACTTCACATAATGGTTCAGACAGAAAGCATTTGTCCCGATATCTAATATCAAAATTACTTGTGTATAAATCATTTTAAAGTGTTTTCATATACATCTACTTTAAACAGATTTATGATACGAAGCTATAGTGGATGAAAACCCTTTTCGCAATCAAAACTCATACTCGTGGTAATAAAATAATAAATTAGCGAGCGCCTTTTTATTGCGCACGTAGGCAAATAAACTTCTTCCGAATGAAGTATCATTGAAGTTTCATAAATTGTGCAATAAACGGACACATAATTTACCTTTTTTTTATTTACAGACATGGAAGTGGTCTCCTAACCAAGCGATAGTTTGTCCTAGGTATTCATAAATTATGTAACCATGTATTCAAACCAATTTGATAACTTTGCAGTGATTTTCTTTGCTTTAAAGTATATTTTGTCAATATACCATATATGATTAAAAAAAAAAAGCGCAATGACGTCATTGTTCCAAGATGGCCGCCTCCATGTGTGTTCTATGTAAATTTTCAATAGGTCATATCTCCTTTATTTTTCATGGCATTTTGATAATTTCTTTTATTTTTTTCCAATTTTTTCAGAGCCCTTTTAAATAAACTTTGTTTAAAAATAGTGCATCAACCCCCTTTAATCTTTATTATGCAAGATCGACGTAATATGACCGGACAAAATATAACACTGTAAATAAAGTAACAAAATCCTGTATGGCCTACTGAAATAAGGTGAAATCTCAACATCTGGGTAATGGAAAAGTATGAATAAGATACAACAGATTGTAATATGTTGCATACACATTGTAATTTATTTTTTTGTCAGTCGATTTGGAAAGTGTCGATTTTGAAAATTTCGTTTCGCGCGCTCAAATTCAGCATTTCCAAAAAATCTCAGGCATTTTCTTAATTGTATTATGGTAGCCCTGATATAAAAAGCCCTGTGTTTAGTAAGGGTTTATAATGGACTTTTCTGAAATATAAAACTGCAGGACTATATCCTATATTTTCCTTCTGTTGGCATGCCAACCCGAGTTCTGGGTTGATTGCCAGATTTTGAATAACATTGAGAGATAACCACACAGAAATCGTTCCTGTGAAGTCTTATGCAATTTCGCCCAGTGGTTTCAGAGATGTTGTTTAAATGTTTACGATAACGAATTGAATTGAATTGAATGTTATTTAACGGCTCATCAACACAGTATAGGTTATTTAGAGCCGCCCCAGAGTGAGGGGAAGGATACATAGGAATCCGGGAACCTGCCCTATTCTTATTATCGAATAGATTCCTATGGTTCTTTAACGTGCTCGGAGGATAGACCGATACACGGGACCGCCCGGTTTACGTCCCCATCCGACGGACGAGGCTAAGAGAAATTGTCTTGCACAAGAACACACCAACGGAACTCAGTGGCAACACGGAGGATTGAACCCAGGGCCTTCGGTTACAAATACGCCGTGCTACGATGACGACGGAAGGCACCAGAGACGGACGAAGTCTGACGACGGACAAAATAGCGATAAAACATAGGTTTTATAAAGTTTTAGATAATTGACAACACAAAGGATTTCACGGTTTAGCATAAAATAATCGACTTCACGGATTAGCATAATTTAAAAATGCATTAATTCTTGCGAACTGGTTCTTTGACACAAAACCCTTTCGCTTACCTGATGTGAAATAATATTGTGGAAGTTTTCGTGATAAAAACGGGGTATATGTATGTATTTTGTTCATAATATTCGCAAAATTAAAGTCTCGTGTCATGGATTAGCAATTTGTTCTGGTGCATTTTCAGAAGTTTTCCAAAGTGTTTTTCAAAAGGAACAATTTTCACAAAAAAATAATATCAGTCGAGGGTAGCGTACATTTTTTGCGTTCGAATGCGCTTTCTTTGGTAGAAAATGGTTAAGAAATAAAATCTTATCGTACTCTGAAGCTTTCAATGTGGGCGATGTTAACATTTTTTTCTTCAAGAATTAGCAATAATGACGTCATAGGCCATGCGGTATAGTCACCCTGGAGTTGCTGCAAATTCTATTGTAAACATGCCTTGCTTTTTATTAACATTTTAATTGTTGTTTGTTTTAAAAGTAAGTAATAGTAAGTAATATTTTATTAAAGTGTCACATATCAAATACAGTTACATTTACAAATATTACACAACATTGTTATTTGATATCCTGCCATCATAGGCATATGAGACACTGTAAAACACAATAGTACGTATTAAAACATAATAAAAGTTACAAATGTATTGCGTTAAAATATATATTCAATATTTTAAAAATTATTATTTAGTATTCGTTGACATATAATTAAAATGAAGACTACAATTAAATTTCAAACTTTCATTTAAAAAACAAACAAAAACAAATGAAACATAACCTTTGTTTTAAACTTCATTCCTTATATATAGATTTTATTTTATAACACAATTATGCATATTTACAATGCTAAAGAGCGCCGTTTAAACATTTTTAAAAGTGCATTTAAATCGAATTTGGTTGAATGTTTTCTGTTAATACAATTTCATACCTACTTTGAATAACAATTTGTTCGTTTGTTTGAATGGTCGTTTTAGCACATTTTAGGCCATATATGACAATAATGTTTTTGTGGTAGAGGCAGACCACCCCATTTTTCTTGGTTAGAACCAGTACTGTATACCTCCCGCGTCCGTAAGAAAATCATCAACAAACATGCAAACGCAACATTGTAAATGAAAACAGCCATAGAGACAACACTTTCACTCTTAAAGACAAAGAATGCATTATTACATAAATCATTCGTTTGAACAACATGTAATACGCAATGTAGGTGTGATCCAAAATTAGACTTTTGCTATAAAATCTTTATTAATAAATAGTGAACAATACAAATTTACACACAGTATAGTTGAACTTATAATTACAATTATATAAATGCATTGTATACGTCGTCATAGTAACCCATTAGCGCGAGGGCGGGGCAGTCCAAATTAAGCTATTTTTTCCAAATATAAAATCAATTTCATATTAAACGCGCGAACATCTATGCCATTTCGTATGTTACTACACTGATGCCAGTAAAGGTTGCACGTTAAATGTTAATGTCACATACCTTATATCTAGTAAACATGGTAAATAGCTAACACTGATATATAAAAACATTCAATCAACATTCGGTAAATAATATCTAGCATTAATTGATGCATTGAACGCTAATAATATGAAAAGGCAACACTTACACAATTTAATGTCCACTAGTGGAGTTTTTACTGTCAGTGAATCGGCAATCCAACAATGAATGACTTCTTTCAGCACACGTCCTGTTTATTTAACGATGAACCATTTAATTTTTTTCAATTCACCAATAACTGACAAATAAATTAAATTACCTATTTACACATCTGGATGCAACTCCTTGTATAGGAAAATACTCATTTTTGCTAAAATCAATCCCGTGATACTCTTATATTAAGAGTTTAATTGAAAAAGCACTACGAATTAATTTAATCTGTTATTTTGCGACAAAAGTATACCCGTAATACGTTTGATCACTATCACTCGGACTATTGGTTTCCCAGGCTTTAAGTTTTGTTAGAGTTTCTTAGATTGGATTGTAAATAAACATGAGTAACCAGATAACATTGTTTAATATGAATGTATGCATTTTTTTATGGCTGGTTTAAAACCCGGCAGTCATCTCGGCCCGGAAACATTAGATTAGTGCACTGCTGGAACTACTTTTAAGCACAAACTTTCCTTAGATTGTGTGTGATGGTGGGTGAGAAGAGTTAAGATAAAAGGACATTTTGGGTTCGTTGGGAGGGACAAGAGGATGGAGGGTAAAACAGTTTTGGAGTTTTTTCCGAGGTCATAGGGGATGGATTACGTTTGTGTGAGGGTTCGGATGGGGGTGCGGGTGAAGTGGACGGAGTAATTTTCCGTTTAACACACGTAATGCATATCACGACGGAAACCCTAACACAGCATGATATGATCTGCATATCAAATATGTCAATACGTCTTCCCGAGTCTGCCTCAGACTCCTTCTGTCAGTTTTCGTCCGTCTATATGTCCGTTCGTTCCTTTTTTCTTTTCTTTTTTTTCTTTAAAATAGGCCACTACATCGCACAGCGTCATTAAATACCACGAAAACATCACACTTTTACAACCATGGCAATGGTACATATAATGTGTTAACTTTGTATCAAACACAATCATTCGATTTCAGATAGTCGTGCGTTTTAATTAATTTCTAAATGAGTATTTAATTATACATTTTATGCAAAGCTGAAACGATTCAATAATGTCCAAAACATGTACATATCGAACCATGGGTGTATTCGCCTTATCTGCCGGTACGGCCACGGTTGCACCAATAATTGTTATTGGTGCGGCTGGCCGTACCAATAATTAAAGTTTCGCGGCCGTTTCCAGTCTTAATATCAACTTCCGTCATTTGTATTCGGTCAGACCACGTCAAATATATTTTTAAATTGATTGTCATGATCTAGACCTTGGGCCAGAACCCCAAAATTGACAATCCGGTACCATTTTGGTGGGCAAATTCTTACTATTGTCAATTTGGGGGCAATTTTATGGAGGTAAGGAAAATACATTATAGCAATTTCAAAGTTACAGCTTAACATGATTGTTAATGCGTTTTTAAACATAACCCCCTTGAAAAAACTGAAAATCAGAGAATGTCATAAAATGTGACTCAAAAAGTTATATTTAATAATTTCTGTATTTTCACTATTAATAATTATGTAAAACAGTTAACAGCCCCGAAATATGACAAGTACAATCAGTTTAAATGACCTTGTTTTCTTCTTTTTAGCCAAAAATCTCAATTCTACATGTAAATTTACCCCACCCACTTTTAGAGACTTTATACTTAACTTACAGATTTTCTGTTTGTTACATAAGCAATACACATATGTGTTATTTTGAGACAATTCAATATATACTAAAAGAAAATAACAAAAATTCAAGTGTTTGTAATACATTTTTTAAGTAAGCGATGGATAAAAGAACCCATTGAATTCTAAAATGAGTGCAATATTAAGTGATATTTTGGCATTTATAAGATATTACTTTGACATATATCACACTTGTAGTATTTTTTCGTATCTCAGTGATGAAATGTTCTAACAACAGATAAAAGTATGTTCAGTTTATTAAATACTGTTCTGTTTTATGGTCAATTAATGACTTTTCTTTGTTAAATTTGCATATCAAATTGCCCCACCCACTTAGGATTAAGATTAAAAATTATTCAAACGGACAAAGGTAAACATTGATACCAGTTTTAGTGTCAAATGGAAACTATTATCATGTTCTGAGTAAATGTTCAGGTAAATGGAAATTAAAAATGCTTGACAATAAATCCTAAATTGCATTACTTAGTGGTATAACAGCTTTACTTGATTTCAAATGTGTTTTATACAGTGTACATGTATAGGGGTAAAATTCCAACTTTCCTCAAAAAGTATGTCTTCATTTATAAGCAATTGTGGATATATGATTAGAGTTTAAGTGTAAAATGTCAGATTTCTTACAATTTCTTTATAAATAGTATTGTGGAAATTAAGAACCTGTGAAAAGAAAAGGAATACTTTAATAAAACCATTTTGGGATATTTGCTTTTGGTAACATGGATATATTGATGATGGCATGACACTACCAATTTCCATATTTACACAATACTATTTATATAGGATCATTCCATTGTATACATGTATATAAGTGGTTTATTTGATTTATATATTTATTCTAAGTAGAACATGATTAACAATATAATATGTATTTATTCTATATAAACATATTGGCTGTTCAAAAAAGTAATTTTACCTAGCTGTGGAATTACCCCACCCACCCAGTTTATAATGGGGAAGCTCAAGTAAGTGTAAATGTGTATCACTGATTCATTTGATTTATATTCTTCTGTTAAACAAATTAAATTACAGATGCAATTGATTCTTATTTTTATTTTTTAACAACTTTAAGCACAATTAAACATCAAATTATATTAGAATTACAATATAAAGTCGGTGGGGTAAATTTAAGTTGTTTTCTTCACAAAAACATTTCCTTTTGATGTAAATGACAGATGTTTCTATACATTATAAAATCTTTCCAATTTCATTATTTTAACCAATTAACTTTATTCTGAATACCTTGTCAGTTATTACTATTACAAAAAAAATCTTTTATGTAACTTTTACAATAGAATGGGGTGTTTTGTACTTCTTTAAATTCGAACGTACATTTTGAAACCTGTTTTGCCATTTGATTATCTTTACAGCTATTAACATAAAATACTTCCGCATATTTTTTTCTGTGAAATGTAAAATGAATAACCATGTTTTGTATGTTTTTACGTTCAACTTTTGCATTTAGGTCACTTTTTCACAAACTGTATGCACTAGACCTTTCAAACTTTGCTTATAGTTGTATCTTGGGTGATATATTGCAACGTGACAAAAGCAAATGTGGATGTGACCTTGACCCTCCAAGCAAGGGGCATATAACTTAATAAGTTTTACCATCAACTTTTGCGTTGAGGTCACTTTTTCACGAACTGTATGCACTAGACCTTTCAAACGTAGCTTATAGCTGTATATTGAGTGGTACATTGCAAAGTGACAAAGCAAATGTGGATGTTACCTTGACCCTCCAATAAAGGGGCAGATAACCTTATAATTTTTACCTTCAATATTATTTTGCGTTAAGGTCACTTTCTTACAAACTGTATGCACTACACCTTTCAAACTTTGTTTTTAGTTGTATCTTGGGTAATACATCGCAACGTGACAAAGCAAATGTAGTTGCGACCTTGACCCTCCAAGCAAAGGGCAGATAACCTTATAATTTTTACCTTCAACTTTTGCGTTTAGCTCACTTTTCACAAACTGTATGCACTAAGACCTTTCAAGTGGTACATTGCAACTTGACAAAGAAATGAGCATGTGACCTCGACCCTCCAAGCAATTGACAGGTAACTTAATAATGTTTACCTTCAACATTTGCGTTTAGGTCACTTTCTCTCAAACTTTATGCATTAAACCTTTCAAACTTCGCTTATAGTTGTTTCTTGGGTAATACATCACAACGTGTCAAAAAGCAAATGTGGCTGTGACCTTCACTATCCAAGCAAATGGCAGATACCCGGTAACTTTAATTGTTACATTTACATCATTTTCTCATAGTGCCTCAGCAAACTGTAAGCTCCATTGTTTTTAGTTATTGAAATGTTTACAAACCTTCGTTAGGCGAGACATGTGAATCCGCGGATTTCTTGTTTAACCATGTTTGTACATCTTTATTTTTGCCGAAATAAATCTATCTATGTATCGTTTTCTAAGATGTTAGGATTTATATTGCTACACAGCCTTAAATTGACGACTGTCAGCACTCACAAAACGTGATCAAACTAGAAGGCATTCACTGGTCAAACATTATCGGGTGAGACACGTCATACAATTCATCTGCGTCTATTACATGTATTAATAGAATGTGTATGGAGATGTGTATGCGTATTTATTTGAGATTGAAGCTATGATTTTGCAACTGACATAGCAAATACTAAGTTTGATTTATTTTTAATTGATTATAAAAAGAAAATAGAATATAACTGTATTACCCTATTTGAATTTTTACTTTTAAAATGAGGGATTGCGAGGTGGGGATGGGGCGGCGGCGGTGGGACTAACTCACCGAGGATTTGACAGAAATTAACTCCTGTTTGAAAGCAATGAGCTGTTCCAGCCAAACTATTCGCACTACCACCACCCCAATGCCACCCTCTGGATTTAGACCCCCCATATAGAAGGTCAACAAAATACCATTTAAACTTTTTTCTTCAAACATATCCTCAAACAAACCTACCCTGAAAAGAGCGTTTATTCAAACCTCGAACCACTAGAAAATCTACAAATACCCCCATGGTGATTTTTATATAAAACAAATCTCTGAAATTTCGGAAATACCTCCCTGGACCTTTTTCCTTTACCGCCACCCAACACACCTCAAAAATCCCTACCAGCCGACCTCATTACCTCGTTTACCTAAAAATCACCTCCTATAGAAAATATTTTTTTACAACACCCCAGTCCCCTGGAAAATTTCGAAAATATCCCACTCACCAAAAAACACTCGAAAACCGGACACACCCATCACCTCACCCCGCCCCACCCTTAATGGATGATGTTTCCTATGAATGAGTGTTTATAATGATGATGTTGATATGATTTAACATAAAATTGGATTTAAGGGACACTGTACAATTAAGATTAAAGGGGCAAGTGCCAATAATTTTGGACTTTATTCTAATAGCGGATTTTAGAAGTATTTGATATAATTTATGTGTATTCTGCAAGTGAATATTGTTCATTGTACAATTTAAATAAATGTGTTGATTATAATTTAAAAATTGTTGTTGCTGGTTTGCACTTCCTTTCCTGTTACTGTTTACCCGTAACGGTTAGGAACGGATATTGCGTGCAGAGCCCAATTAGACCAACGATATTTACACCGGGGTACTGACTTAAGACAGAACCGGTACAGTACCAACATTGAGGACTACCCTGTAAAATGTTGCTCTTAGGGTAGAAATTAAATATTTCTCTATTTCCCTGGGTACTCCCGTTGCTGCCACAACCCCATCCCCACCCAGGTGAGTGAAATAAATTATAAGTGCGTACTTGCTTTTACGTGTACTCTCCCAGTTATTACTTCTATCCTACAACATTTTAAAAAATCTAAAAGAGCACAAAAAATGGAATGGGTGGGAAAGGTGGTGGGGTTCGGAGGGTTTTGTTATCACATTATTTTTGTTTTTCTAGATCTTTTTATAGAACGTAGATCAGACGTTTGATCATCATCGTGATTGAAATGCGCTTTACGTATTATGACGTATTTACCGTTTCAAAAATCGGCCTGTGACTGTTGCTTGTTTGAGTGAAACGCAGTGAAGCAATCTATAAAATCGTATCATATGAAAATTGATTGATCTCATCATAATAATCATAATGAAAAAAACCATAGCATATAACAGAAAAAGAACTTCATATCATAAGAAATGCACCACGTATAAAGCCGTTTGTACCGAATATAATGCAGTTGAAACCACCGAATATAAAGACGTATCCACCACGTATATTAAAATATATACCATATATAAAGTCAACAGAAGCACTGCATATAAATACAAACCTACTTCATATCATAAAATGTTCAAAGGACCTCATATATATTAGATAAACTACTGAATATAGTAATAACTGGACAGCATATAATGGTTTATCTACTACATACAATTACTTATCTATCGCATATACTGATTAATCTACTGCATATATATACTTTTCTACCACATATAAAGATTTATTTAAAACATATAATTAAAAATAAACTACATAGCATGAAAGATCTACCACACATAAAGGGAAATGCACTGCATATATTAATCGGCAACATCATAAGACAGTCATGGCGTTCCATACAAGTTCATTGATCAGTATGGCAGATCATTAACACATCAATACATGTTGTGTATAACTGTATAAATAAACGTTTGTATACACACTTGGTTTTATATTTAATATTGTCATATAATGCTCAAATTGACACATGAACATCCTTCAAAAAAACTTTATCCAACCCATTTACTCAAATATTTCGTCTTCCTCTTCAATGTATTCGTCATCAAAATCTACCTCATGATCAAAGTTCATATCATCTTTTCCTTGGTTGGAATATTCGCGTAGTCTGCACAGAGAAGTACATGTTCTGTTATGTACCTTTTATTGTAAAGTCTAATAACAATAAAATCAAATCATAAAGAACATTTTTATTTTAAAAGAAACGCAATGAATGATTAATCCTATTTCATAAGCATAATATGTTAAAAAAATCATTAAAAGGAAATCACAAGAGATAACCATTTTCACAATTTCCTCAGGTGGTTGTCTCCCTCGGATGAAAAAATCGAGCAGGACTTACCCTATATTATTCCACTGACTAATTTCTTTGCCAGATAGATACCAGTACAACACAGTTTATACTAGACTGAGATTAAATTTTTTTAATATGGTAGAGCTACTATTTTAGATTTCATTTTCTGCAACACTACATTACTAACATTGCAAATTCATTGACATTAGCTAATGTTCACTTACCTTTACAACAGATAAGGTCACTTTGGGTTAAAAACAAAAGATAAAGTTATGACATTTAATAAGAAAATCTTTACCTTATTTGCTTGCTGTCTTTTTTTTATTTCATGTTATTTTCTGCAATTGTTTACAGTTTTACTCTGCATAATAAATGGTGAATTTGTTAACAAGGGAAGTAACTTTTCAAATACTTATTAAAATATTCCTTATATTTTCAAAGGTTTTTAATTTCCACAATACTATTTATAAAGAGATTGTAAGAAATCTGACATTTTACACTTAAACTCTAGTCATATATCCACCGTTGCTAATAAATGAAGATATAATTTTTGAGGAAAATCGGTATTTTACCCCTATACATGTACACTGTATAAAACTCATTAGAAATCAAGTAAAGCTATAATACCACTAAGTAATGAAATTTAGAATTTATTGTCATGCATTTTTCATTTCCATTTTTTACCTGAACATTTTCTCAGAAAATGTTAATAGTTTCAATTTGACACTAAAACTGGTACCAATTTTCATCTTTGTCCATTTGAATAGTTTTTGATCTTAATCCTGAGTGGGTGGGGCAATTTGATATGCAAATTTAGCAAAGAAAAGTCATTAATTTACCCTAAAACAGAACAGTATTTAATAAACTGAACATACTTTTATCTGTTGTTATAACATTTCGTCACTGAGATACGAAAAAATACTTCAAGTGTGATATATATCAAAGTAATGTGCTTATAAACGCCAAAATATCACTTAATATTGCATTCATTTTAGAATTCAATGGGTTATTTTATCCATCGCTAACTTAAAAAATGTATTACAAACACTTGAATTCTTGTTATTTTCTTTTAGTATATGCTTTATTGTCTCAAAATAACACATACGTGTATTGCTTATGTAACAAACAGGAAATCTGTAAGTTAAGTATAAAATCTCTAAAAGTGGATGGGGTAAATTTACATGTAAAATTGAGATTTTTGGCTAAAAAGAAGAAAACAAGGTCATTTAAACTGATTGGACTTGTCATATTTCGGGGCTGTTAACTGTTTTACATAATTATTAATAGTGAAAATACATAAAATATTTAAAAAAACTTTTTGAGTGACATTTTATGACATTCTCTGATTTTCATTTTTTTCAAGGGGATTATGTTTAAAAACGCATTAAAATCATGTAAAGCTGTAACTTTGAAATTGCTATAATGCATTTTCCTTACCTCCATAAAATTGCCCCCAAATTGACAATAGTAAGAATTTGCCCACCGAAATGGTACCGGATATCGTTCTGGCCCATGGACTAATCTTAATCACGTAGGAACACGTGGAAAAGACTGCATGCATTCAAACGTAGTCGTAAAAAGCAATCAAGTTCATAGGCGTAATTACTATTATGCCATATAGGCCCAGACCTATACATCAATTTGAAAAATGGAAAAAAACACTGAAAAGTCCAAAACTGCAATAAAATCAGGCCGGAAGGGGTGCGGGATTAAGGGTTAACATGTGTTTCTTTTTTTATTTTACAGTGTAGGTAATTCAACATGTCCTGTACCACCGAACGTTTTTGCTGACGACACAAAACTGTATACATGCATAAATAGCCTACAGGGTGTGATGGACCTACAGGACAGTATATTCACTGCATGTGGGCTTAAAAATGGCAAATGAAATTTTAATGCTAAAAACTGCAAACACCTACATATTGGCAATAATGATGATGAATCCAATGTATTTTATACCAAGGACAATGTGAATAAAATAGAAGAAATTACCAAGGTAAAAAGACCTAGGAGTAACATTTGACTCAAAACTGAAGTTATCCAATCATATAAATGGTAAAGTTTCTAAGACCAATAGAAACCTTGGCCTAATTTATAAAACTTTCACGTACATGGACAGAGAAATGTTCCTGTCTTTTTACAAAGCCCTTGTTAGACCCCACCTGGAATACGCCGCGGTGGTTTGGGCCCCCTACTTAAAAAGGATATAATTGCTATAGAACATGTCCAAAAAAGAGCAACTAGGATGGTGGAAAACCTCAGTAACATTCCGTACCATGTAAGACTCACTATGCTAGGGCTACCCTTTAATACAGAAGAGAGCGGGCTGACGTGATTCAGTTTATAAAATCTTAAATAATATCGATACAATTGACAAAGGTAAACTGTTCACTCAGGCCACTGATCTTGGTACAAGGGGAAACTCGAAGAAACTATTAAAAAAAGAGCAAGAATTGATATTCAGAAAAAATTCATTTGCTTACAGTGTCGTAGAATCTTGGAACAAACTCTCAGACACAGTGATTGAGACATTTAGCATTAATTCCTTTAAAAGTAGGCTAAATAAACACTGGGCAAATCATCCTAATAAATTCAGACCGAAAAGCCAATAAGGAACCGGAAGTCATTTACTTATGAAAAAAACAAATCATAACCAGACTGGGAAAACAACCATTTCTAAACGGGCCTAAGCAACCTATTGGTTTACACCGGCTTCGACTACAGTATAAACAGTATCCTTTGTCAAATGTTAATTTTCAAATTTCTTCGAGTGCTCTGTCAGATATACGCCAAAACGCACCATTACATAGCTATTTAAAAAAAAAACGCCACGGGAAAATGCCGCCGGAGCCCCTAGTTTTTCGGGCCTATATATGCATTTCAGTCAGCTACGCCCCTGGAGTTAGTATTTTTGGCAGTTTTAACTGATACACCAATAAAACAAAGACATTATCAGTACTGAAGGTTATGATGTGACCAAGTTATTGGATACAATAAACTGATGAAAACGAACAAAACTGTGATAAATATGAGTATAATATATACTAGTTAATATTGTTGTGTCGTCAGGGGCGTACCTGGAGCATTTTGAAATGTACGCCAGATATGAGAAGCGTAGCTGCGAACCGAGCAGCGACGCTGCGAGTGGGGGGTAGGTGTGGGAGGGGGTCCCGCCGGTGGGGGTTTGGGGCCTCCCCCAAGAAAATTTTGAAAATTAGGAGGCAAATGATGCGTTCTCAAGCTATATTTTAGCATTAATATGGCATTTTGAACTTTTATTTTTTCACTTTTGCTGACGAATAGTACGCATTGGCGTACGTGCGTATGCCTGGATACGGGCCTGGTCGTTATTTATAGTTTTCTTATGCTTTTTACAACAGTCAAGTGAATAATCTTTATTTGAAACTCTGTCTCCAGAGGCCTGAAATATACGCAAGAAAGAATGATTTGGGATCTTGAAAAAATAGCAACTCGCGGCTTACTATTTGGCCGTACTTGTAAGTGAGGAAATGTCGATTTCTTACGGATGTCGGGAGGTGTACTGTACGGGTTCTGCCCAGGAAGAGTGTGTGGTCTGCTTCCACCACAAAAAAAATCTAATAATTAGTCATAATTATATAAACTTATATGTGTTGAAAATGACGTAAAAAAACATACAAACAAACAAATATCATATCTTTGACCGTACCAATACAAGATCAGTGGATACGCCACTGTCGAACGCTGTTTCACTTAATTTATGGCCAAGACCATATACACATATGTTAAACAAGCAAGCGTCGCAGATGATCTAGACTATACAAACATTCTACAAGCGCATGACCAGTCTAAGGTATTTATAGAAACGTCTCTCTCTTTAAAAATAGAACACAGCGCTATTTTTACTTGTGGAAATCCGAGTTCATGTTATTATTAGACTTGTAGGTCAAACCTCATGCACTAATATGAATCACGGTGGGGAATCAAAGGCACCATAACGCTATTGTTATGAGTTAAAATTGTCACCGTGCATTTTCCGTTACGGTGCCCAGCGCAGAAATTGTCGTCACAAGGTGAGTGTGAAATTGTGTTTTTTTTTTATCAAGACGTTTTATGTCCAATTCCCCAAAATCGGGGAAATGTCATTCCCTACAAATATGTCCAACCTTTATTTTGAAAGCAAAATAATTGAAAAAATGCCAAAATCTAATCGTATAGAGCGTTTGGACTTTGCAAGAGTTCATTCTTGATTTGTCAAAATCAGAATTTTGTGACCATTCTTCAACGATATGCAGGTCTACGCTAATATTTGACCTTCATATAACTGTGTAATGGACAGACGGATGCTCTGGTACAAAAAACTGAATATTATATGCCATATAAAATGCTATAAACCCATTTTTTGAAACGTCGTGGTACCCAGGTCGAGACTATGGTGCCCATGTCGCGACATGGTGCCCAGTGCAAGTAACTTTAAAAGAAAAAAAAACGGTCACATTTATCAAGTACTGGTTTGGCTGTCCAATTCGCCTTATAGTTATGTCCTATAGAGACTATTTGGTGGATAATTAATAGGAACATGAACAGAGTTCGAAACAAAAAGCAGGGATTGTGGGGGGATGGACTAATGGATAATTTAGTAGTTTGAAGTTGAATTAAGTTTCCCCACAAACACATTTTAACACAGGTCAAGTCAATTCAAATATTTATTTAGTGGATACCTGTGTATATTTGATTAAATGTGACCGTTTTTTTCTTTTAAAGTTACTTGCACTGGGCACCATGTCGCGACCTGGGCACCATAATCTTGACCTGGGCACCACGACGTTTCAAAAAATGGGTTTATAGCATTTGATATGGCATATAATATTCATTTTTTGTACCAGAGCATCCGTATGTCCATTACAGAATTGTATGAAGGTCAAATATTAGCGTAGACCTGCAGATCGTTGAAGAATGGTCATAAAATTCTGATTTTGACAAATCAACAATGAACTCTTGCAAAGTCCAAACGCTCTACACGATTAGATTTTGGCATTTTTTCAATTATTTTGCTTTCAAAATAAAGGTTGGACATATTTGTCCGGAATGACATTCCCCGATTTTGGGGAATTAGACATAAAACGTCTTGATAAAAACAAAAACAATTTCACACTCACCTTTTGACGACAATTTCTGCGCTGGGCACCGTAACGAAAAATGCACGGTGAAAGTTTTAACGCATAACAATAGCGTTATGGTGCCTTTGATTCCCCACCGTGTGAATAAGGCACTGCCTCATAGCGAGCTCAAATCCAAAGCCACCGGACTTCAAATGAAAACAAATTATGGGTCAGACACCAACAGGTATGACATTTACATGTGTTGAAAATGACGTAAAACACCAAACAAACAAACAAACAAACAATCAGACATTGACCTTAACATTTAGACCCAACATTTGGTTGTGTGCACCCTAACAAGTAGTTCTGGTTCATGCCAGAAAGCGGACTGGTAGTTCGTTATGTCTGGATAGGGCAGTTGATAGCAAACTTGCTTTTTATACGCCCGTAAGGACATGACGTTGTCCGTCCGTCTGTCCGTTAACTTTTAGCTGACAAATGATTAAAAGTATTTAAGGCATAAAACAATGAAACTGTGTAAACATCTTCAGCATGATACATCGGATAAAGGCAGACAGTGTTTGCTTCATCGTCTCTGCATTGCGCATAATAGTCATCCGCGCCATCCAGGGTGATTCAAATTGTTTAAGGTGTGCCGCTTTTTTATAAGCGAATTGTTTTAATTATGTTTTTGTTTTCTGCGATAATAAAATTGCTTTTATTCTTTTCTTTTTTTCAAGTATTTTACATATTTCACTTATTAAAGGGAGACTCAGTACAGTAGGCTTTGGGGCTAATTTGTTTAAAAAAATAAAAACTTATGAAATGTTCAATTTAAACTGTGAAATAACGGTTCATAGATATAGATGGAATATTAACCGTTTCTTATAATACAGAGCAATAATTAACAATTATAATTTACAACCAGGGGATTAGCTATGTTAATTGAATGTGCAGGCTCCGAAAGTGAACGTATGTTAGGCGGATCCGGGGGCTTGCATCCACGGCAATTTTGTGTTTACCTATATTTAAATGTGTGCATTTTTTAGTACATCATGTTGCCAAATGTGTATAAATACTGTTATGCACCCCTCCACTCTCACCCCACCAACCCCTTCCATCCTCGCTTTAAACTTTGCTCTTGTGGAAATTAAAGAAAATGCGGCAAGTTAGTGATAACATTACAGATATAATTTCGTTTCAGTAACACTTGTTTTCTTTTGTGGATAGTTTAAAGTTGTCTAGACACAGGGTCCCATTTTATGAAACAACTTACGACAACTGTGATCGTTTTTATATTTCTTAAATGCTTAACTATGAATTACACTTTACAAATAAGCTCAATTTCAAATCATTTTCTTATACATGTGATTCACTACGAGCACACTTAATTGTCAGCATTTCAATGCTTATGTGGACACATGTAGACGATTTTAAAAGTTGATTTACGATCATAATTATCGTAAGATGTTTAATAAAACGGGTCCCTGGCAGGTTTTTTAACATTTCAGAATGATTATGCAATGGAAAATTTAGTAGAATATGTCGCATAGTTAAGGTCGCTCTATTGAATTTAAAACCAGATCACTGGTTACGAATGTCATTGTCTACATATTGAAAGGATTGTCGGTAAATCTTGTGCAGTTGTAAATGTGGGGTGTCAATGGAGATGACGTTACACTGTAATTAAGTTTTGAATAAAAAAAAATAAAAAAAATATTCCATTTGAATAATTGTTTACATAATAATTACAAGTAACCGCTGATATACGAGATAAGGACATACAGCCAATGTTTTAAAAAGCTTTTTGTCGCATACATTGAAGGTTTGAAAAATTCTATCGGTAATTGGACTGCAAATATAAGGCGTTTCTATTTCAATCTTAATTTTTCAAAATCACGAACAATTGCGATATAGTGTACTGTCTAGCATTCGCCATATCATTGAATACATCAAGTGGGTTCAATTACTGATTTTACAGCCATATTTTAAAAATCACTAGGACGGTTAATAGCATGTCTGTTAAAATAAGTAGCTTAACATTTAAGAATTTGAGCTACTATCAATATTTTGTTAAGAGAAAAATATCCAGGGTTGGGATATGCAACATTCCAGACAGACATTTAATGGCCAGGATATAAATAAGGGAAAATTGATGTAAACAGTATATATGTTTTGCCGTCACACTATTGTTACAGATGTGATTGGTATTACTTAGATCTATTATAGCACTGAAATAAGATTTAGATATTTAGATATTTAATGTTGCATACGGATATCCCCCACACCACCTCTCCCATATGTTATATCAATCGCTTCAGAATATTTTTTCAATTTTATTTGCAGGCCCGGGCCTACGTGTAGCTACGCGCTTGAGTCAACATGTTTTAAAATTCCATAGAGGGGTAAGTTCTGTTGGGTGTTTTATGGTTCATTTACTTTATTTTTTCAATTAAATATATAAATAATATATTTGAACAGCTCTAAAAATACCGTCCTGATGTACTCTTCCTTTAAAGGACTAGTCATAATGTCTTGATTACCAAATATCACTACTTCCCAATTGTATCCACCCAACCTCCGCGCAGGGATAGTGTAGAAAGGGGAAGTAACCACTGCGGGGAGTTTGGAAACCTCCGCGCATGGATATTGTAGTCACTAATCCCTGCCACCACACAAAGCATGTAACAGCTGAGGCCATGTGATTACAAAAAAAATGGCGATACACTATGTAATGTTTGGTATAGCAAACTATTGCCGTAACCAACAGGCAATTGACAATAACATCGATCGAAGATGTTGAAAACATTCAACCTGGTTTTGGCTTGAATGAATTTCTTTATTAAATTGACGCACAGCTTCTGTAACGTTCTCAACGGAATACATGTTTGTTTACACATACTGTAACTTAGTATCCGGTGTGCATGTTCGCTAAAAAAAATATATATAAATAAATTATTTTTGTACCAAGACACCGTTTTTCACACTATTTTTTCTATATTATGAACAAAGCAAGTTGAAATATTGGCCCAAAAAAAATCTAACCAAAAGATTAAACTTAGCTGGATTTCAGCTATAAAATATGTGTGGTGGCAGTGATTACTGTAACAGAAAGGGGAAGTAACCACTGCGGGAAGTTTGGTATCCAGCTACCACAGAAACTGCGCATGTGTTTACCTAATGACGCGTTAGTATTATGACGTCACTGCCAAAGAACATTGTGACTCACATTAACCCCCTTTGTCTAGTAACCCGTCCAAACGAAAGCGAATGCAGGTGGCCAGGGTCAGACGGAGATGGGAGAAAACTGTGTTTGGAACGACGATAGGAGTGACCTCCCCTGAACAAGGGAGTTTACTGTGTTTGGACTTTTTTAGCACTGTTTCCCCCTCCCCTCCCCCCACCCCCCACGCACACTTAGTATTTGCTACTCGCCTTACCGTAAGGATCGCTTGCGCGTTACCGTTATGATCGCTTGCGCGTCGCGTATCGCTAATACGAATAAGGCATTGCCTCAGTACGAGCTCCACTCCAAAACCCACTGGCACTGGATAAAATGAAAACAAGTTATGGACCAGACACTGACCTTAACATTTAGACCCAACATCGATCTTGTTTTGTTCATACTGACCCTATAGTATTGCATGATATATAAACACTTACAGTTTTATCTCATTATCTGAAATTACCTTATTGGAATGAACACAACAATACATCACATTGACATTTCATCTTGAACTTGTAAGTAACTATTTACAAATAAACATAGGTTAAAACGTATTTCTTGTGAACTCGTACCATTTACTTTGACCGTCTCCTCTCCCGACCCGACAACCGCCTTCACAAACTACTGTCAATTTATAGGGTTGGAGGTGTCCTGGCCACCTTGTTCCTACGCCTATGATCCTTTCTAAAAGAGGTTGCAAGTTGATTGTCAAACAATCCTTTGCAGGTTAGTATCGGGTACTACAGAAAAGTACCCGGGGTACATTTATATATACAAAAACGTACCCGAAAATCTTTGAATTCCAGAACGGCCCCCAAATATACAGAAACGTACCCGGACAAACAAGATCTCATTGGCGGATTGAAACAATTTAGAACTTGATAAAACAACTGCTTATACCATATTGTTTATCATTAACTATTGAGCTATTGTTCTTAAAACATATTTAGGCTGCCATAGTTAGTAATATAATACAGAACGTATTTTTCGTAAAACCGGAAGTTGCAAATCAGCAAACCCCGCGCAAAAAAAGTAAACAAATTACAGCTCGTCATTCAAGAAGAGTTGGTCAAATATTTAGACCAACTGCATTCCTTTAAGGCGGAGGCTACTGCTAGCGGCTTTTAAAACGTGAATCGATTAAACTTTGTAAACAATGAAAGTTTCGTTTCCGTGAAGTAACAGAACGCGTTACGGACGCGTTGTACGACATTGTATTTTGTCCAGTTACATTTATGTATATTTGGGGGCCTTTCTGGATTTCATAAATGTACCCCGGGTGCCTTTCTGTAGTACCCGGTACGACAATGACCCAATCAGTATTAATGCTGAGCTCTACTTAAAGCTGAAATCAGTCATAAACAACCAAAGACAATGGAGTCAAAATATCTGTTGTTTTCTTCGACATCTAAGGCGTCTTGGCATGCAGCTTATCTTAGGCAAAAAAGGCACTCAAGATATATAACAGATATATAAAACAAAGGTACAAGAATCAGCATCCGCTATTGATAGCATTTGCAAATTCGAATCCCACGTAAAAATAATTGTTTGACGTGTTGGAATCTTATTGATTTTTTCTCGCTTTTCTCTAATCTCATTCATTTGACGTCTTGAGTGATTTTTTTATTTTTTTATTTTTATATTTTTAACACATGGACGTTTATTGTATGCATCCCGTCGCAGGACGGCGCAAGCTGTGTATCCGTTGTGTACTCAGAGTAGGAGTGTTTCATATATTTAAAGTATTTGATAGCGTATTTTTTGTGTGTTTTTTTTTGCTTTGTTGTGTTTTTCTTTTGTTTGTCAAGACATTTGAATAAATGAAATAGCAAATTTCCTATGTTAATTGTGCTATTTTTTTCCTGTGACTGTAACATTTCAGGATGTAAAGACATTTTTTGGAGATCAACAAATTGTTTGCAAAATATTGGGGTGAAGGTGGGGCATACACTGCTCCATCCTCTCTCAGAAAATTAGGAGGAGCGGTGCAGAACCCCATGTTCCTTTCTCTTGTTACGGTACACACTTAATTCTGATTATCACGGCAACCTCGTTTCTTGTGTCATTGATTAACATAGAAGCTCAGCGAGATCTTAACAAGCATACTGCATAAGGTATGGCACTCCATGAACACGGGGCTGGTGGCCTTACATGATGTCATCCCCTGCGATGTATCGCATACTTTCATATTGCCTTGCCCGAAAAAAGTACTGAGTCCGAGGGAGAAAGGTTACGACATCAATTCTCGTGTTTGGAGAAGTTACCCACTGGGATCTAGAGCCTGAGGAAAATATGCTAACCAACTCCACTCGGATCGAGAGGAAAATTTATTTGCTATCCACTCGACCACACAGCTCTTTCCTACGCATCCTACGCTTGTGTGAAAATATAAAAGAGGTGAATCTTTAAATACCCCCATTTGGTAAAGAACTATTTATCAAGTATCTAAGATTATCGAGAGAAATATATGTTGTTATTTTTGACATCACTCTGGCATTAGTTTACCTAATGACTATGGAACGCCAAATTAACATAAACTCAATTATTTGAACCTCTCTTCAGTTATTTGAAGAGAGGTCTAATTCAATTGATTAGAGGTTCAATTCATTTGAAGAGAGGTCTAATTCAATTGAAGAGAGGTTTAATTCAGTCTTGGAATTGAACCTCTCTTCAATTGAACTGAACCTCTCTTCAAATGAATAATACCTCTCTTCAATTAAATTAGACATTTCTTTAATTGAATTGAACCTCTCTTCAATTGATTAGACCGCTCTTCATTTGAATTGAACTTCTCTTCAATATAATTAGACCGAGGTTCAATTCAGGTTTAATAGAAGAGAGGTCTAATTGAATTGAAGAGAGGTTCAATTCAATTGAACAGAGATCTAATTGAATTGAAGAGAGATATAATTCAATTGAAGAGAGGTTCAATTCCAATACTAAATAAGACCTCTCATCAATTGAATTAGACATCACTTCAATTCAATTGAACCTCTCTTCAATTAATTGAACCTCTCTTTAATTGAATTAGATTAATTAATTGAGTTTATGTTAATTTGGCGTTCCATAAATGACGCGTTTACCTATTGACGTCACAGCAGAAAAACTATTTGACGTCACGTTAATCGCTTTTGTCTGGTAACCTGTCCAAACGACAGCGAATATAGGTGGGTAGTTTACCAGAAGGAGATGGGAGTGAACTGCGTTTGGAAGGACGATGGCAGTGAAATCCCCTTAACAAGGGAATTTAACTGTCTTTTGACTTTTTTACCATGTTTTTTCCCCCATAGTATTTACGCTGCTCGCGTTACCTTAGAGCTCGCTTGCGCTCGCTGTTATTATTCTGGTGGGGATTTTTATTTTATTCAGATATTCCAATTTTATTTTGTTTAATTAAAGACGTGTCATATGTACAATATAAGCATGGCTATAGTTCATTTATTATATTTTTAAGGAAATAATTCAGTTAAAGGAAGCAATAGCGATCGCAGAACTTACTTAAGAAAAAGATGTCAAATATATGTCAGGACGTCCACCAATTATACTGTGGCCGCTTGTCAGTCTCCTTCTGTCGGTTTCCGTTTATGTGCCCGTTCGTCTGTCTTTTCGTCTATTGCCGTCAGTCAAATTCCCGTCATTCTGTATATTCTTGTCTGTCTGTGTGAGTATGAATCAGTGAGTGAGCTAGTGATTGCATGTAGATTTATTCAGTATTTGAGTGTAGACTTAATAATGCCTCGGTCAGATGAGACCTACGGGTGGTCCCGGGCCCGTAGGACTTGGGGAGCCGTACGGGCATGTGGCCCGTGGGAAGTCCGTACGAAATCACACTCCTGCGATGTTGTGGTCATATGCATACGGGCGGTCTACGGGTGTTCTACGGGTTCTCTGCGTCTTCTTACGATTTTTAGCATGGTGAACTGTGAACTTGTTCACCAAGCTATAGTTACCGTGTTTTTTCACGAATCCTAACTACAGCCTCACTGATGAATCGACGCATTGACTGAAAAAGAAGACCCATATTTTAACAGGTGTTTTCTTCTTTTCTAGTGCGGATACAAATAAGGTAATGTCATTTAGAAATTTCGAATAATTTCCTCGATACATTGTTTAAGTTATATATTATTTATATAGCTATTTCATCTATTGTTTCATAGTTTAGCTGTGCGTTCTATAAATAAGATCAGTCATCATCATCACATGATCATCACGTGATCTTGCGTAAAATATATTCATACGCTGTATTGTTCTCATAGGATAGTGATTGAGATTTGTAACCAGTTAATTTCATAACTTATTTCTCTTGTTGCAACACCATCAAACGCATATCTTCCATCTTTCTTGGATTTATATATTTAAGAAATATACATGGCCTTTATAGTCTTCATATAATATTTAATAGGTTTGGTCAGTAATGGTTATCGCATAACCTACTATCCTTTGTAAAAGGTTGTTGCCTATTCTCCGGAATAAGATTTCAGCTTATTTTGAAGTACGCTGTGTAATATTCTTAAGTCTTTACCTCCCTTGCTATGAAGTTAAAATAACTGTTTCGGTCGTAAAATAATCCTGAATACGTGTGCCGATCGTTCAACAAGATCTGTTTGGGTATAAATCATTCGGACACTACGGTTTTAGAATAAATACCTTATAGATCATCAACATTTGTAAAGGATTATTAGCTCAGTCGGGAGAGCGGCAGTCCCATAAAATTATGGATTATAAAGCGAGCGGGATGGGTTCGAATCTGAGCAGAACCCATTTGTTTTTATTCTAATTATATTTTTTTTATGCAAAAAGGTTTGTTTAATTCATACCCAATGGTCTTAAAAGGGGTACATCAGAATTTTTCTAGAAACAGCTTAAATTATAAAATTGTTCCTGTTCACGATAGAAAACACTATCAATCAAAATGTGAACTAGAACCATTTTGTTAATGTCTAAAGTTTCAGAACACCATATAGCTAATGTGGAGTCGCACGTAATATGCTAAAATTAACCCTGATGCGTCACCTAGGATAGCACGTATTACTGTGCAGAATGAATTTCTTTGCACATACAAGATTTTATACGCTCATTATGTTTTGGTAATGTAGAATAAAATATTAATATTTGTCAATTATAAATCGGCACTCATAGACCTCCATAAAAGGCCTGATGTACTCCCTTTTAGACTTAAGTCGGAAAACAAGTTGTGTGTGTGTGTGTGTGTGTGTGGAGAGTGGTGGGATTTTTTTAAAGATTTGTACGACTTTTATCTATGCGTCACTTTGGTAGAGGTAGAGGTAGACCTCATCTGTTTTGAAACAAACTCGTAGAACCATTGTCCTGCCGCGCGTTAGTGAGTAGCCGTCAAACATTCGTCAAAACAAGCTGGACTCGAACGTATGACTATATACATAGCATTGAGAGATATACATTACACAACAAGAGTAGATCTAAACATCAATATGTTACCTTTTATTACAATTTTCAAATTACATGCAAAACAGATTGAATTATATTCTGTTACGGCCAAATCACAACAAAGCAACCCACAAATGAAGGGGTAACAGTTGTTGTGTCGAGGGTAAAAATGGCGATTCGGTTGGGTGACAGGAAACAAAATACTTTTTGTTTAGGCCTAAGGTAGTAAACGAAATTTACCGTGACTTTGGTGATTATTGTCAACAAACGATTTGCCGACTTAAAAAAAAATCCACGTAAAAATTACAATTAGTGATATGAATCGTGAAATTCTCAGTAGCGTTCACATACATGGTTGAAAAATATAACAACGAAATAATTGTGTATGAACATCATGTTCACTCCGAGTTGTGAGATTAAATCACAACGGTATCCCGAGAACAGTGGTACTCCGAGTTGTGAGAATGAACTACAACGGTATCCCGAGACCAGTGGTATTCCGAGTTGTGAGAATAAATAACAACGGTATCCCGAGACCAGGGATACTCCGAGTTGTGAGATTAAAATCAAATGAGCACAAAGATTTATAAGTTATGTTTTGTATATGTGTAGTATGTATTTCTCTACTACAAGTTGTATTTAAAACATATGTTCTTTTAGTTGAAGGTCACACTTTTTGGAACACGGAAGCTTCAGTGAGAATTTGTCATTTTACAGTGACATTCCATGTTTACATTTGTATATTATAAATCTTTGTGCAGCGGGGGATATAGTTGTCTTTCAGCTACACTCTGACTACTGACTACACTCGTGTTCATTTGATTTTAATCATACTTGCATAGTAGGTCGATATCAATGCAAGGTTGTTTCCTATTTTAATTCAGCTATGTTGGTCACAGTGTATATGAATTGCCTCCCCTTGAATTGGCAAAATAGCTGTCTTGACCGTTTTGATGCTATATTCATTTCTAATGACTCAAACTTTGATAGGTCATGACTGGTGATGGTTTTTGATACACTTTAACACCTGTGAAGATGATGAAGCGTTTCGAAAATTAATTTTCATTATAACCAATCATTCCTTGTGTTCCCTTCTTTATTCCTGTATATACCTTACCTTATCTTGTTTTAATCGCCTTAGTTCCAGATACATTAAACCATGCATTGATGTATTATTACATGCAATGATGTATTGTTATTAAGAAGAGTTGACACATTTTCAGTCCATCCATGTTATGCGTGATTGGAAAGAAACCTTCCATTACATGGATGCACAAATCATAGTTCACCATGCTCTCAGTACCTTCGGTACTTTGATTTGGCTACGGGATCGCAAGAACCTGTACGTGAACCCTACGGGTTCCATAAGGTGCACGTGCGGGCAACGTTCGGCCCCGTACGGATGCCGTACGGGCTTGAGAACACCATATGATCAATCGTGCGGGGCCGTACGGGGCCCGGTGAGGCCCGCAAGTGCACGTACGGGTGTTCTCAAGCTCGTACGTGTGTTCTCCTGCCCGTACGGGTGTTCTCAAGCCCGTACGGCATCCGCACGGGCCCCGCACGACTGTCTGCGGGCCTTCTACGTAGAATCGTAAAATTCTACGTAAAATCGTAGAAAGCCCGTGTCCGAAAGTTGTGCATGCTCAACTTTCAGCCACGGGCTATACGGCGTCTCTACGGGTCCAAAAATCTTCGAAAAATCGTGCGGGCCTGCACGGCATGTCGTGCGATTTCCCACGGGTTCTCAGGGGTTTGGCCCTTACGGGGCCCGTAATCTGGCCGGGAGCTTCATGTGACCGGTGCATTATAACAAAACAAGTATATGAATTGATATTTGAACAAATTAGTGATTAAATGCAGATTTGAGAAATTTAACGGGTGATTGAATGTATAATTGATGAATTATGAATGAATGAACGAATGAACGAACGGGCGACCGGACGGACAAATGGACGGACGAACGAATGAATGTAAGCTGAACAAATGAAACTGACTAAATAAAAAAAGAAAAGAAAACTTAAACTAAGGTAAATAACACTGAGTGGGTAAGCGGAAAATGGGCACCTTTAGTGATTGAGCGAGCATCTGACGTCACGTTGTAATCAGTCCGAAACAGCAAATGGAATAAGGACAATAATCGCCGTCATTTCTGCATTTCATTTAAGGATATATTTTGGGTGGGTAGGGGAGGGGGTGCGGGGGGGGGGGGGGGCGGGAGGGTGTGGGGGAGAGAATTTATATAGGTAACTGTAAATCACTGTTAGCCATACACATTAAAGAATGTTGTATATTTATTTTGTTGTGCTCTGATTTTTGGTCTAAAAACAATTAAGAAATACCAGATAAGTTTTGTATTCAAAAGCTAAAATATGAACATATATTTCTTCATTAAAGTAAATTACAAAGTGTTGTTAAGCTATTATTACTCTCAATATAGCAATGCTATACAAATAAAAAACTAAGAACGGGCCTCAATTTATATACCTGCGCTGATCAGCCATGGAGCTTGCTGGCTGTAAATATTCATGCTTCCCATGCTTTTTCAATGACCAAGTGGCGTTGGGAAAATTCAAATGTGACCTTAAAAGAAGTCTAAAGGGTGATTTTCCATTTATTCAGACAAAATGGTATCCACCAAAGACATTACTACTGCTTTCTGGCGATTTTGGCGATAGATCGTTTTAACGTAGCGTTTCTTTTTGTACGATAGCACCCAGGGGCAATACGAATACATTATACTGTAGTAACACATAGCACGAGCATCACTCGACATTTCCTATCTATCACAGTGGCTGAAGAAAGTTTCAGACATTGGTGGGTATCGGAACTTGGGTGATGGGGTTAGGGGCAAGCCGAAACTATTTTTTTAAATATATTTTTTTAAAAGTATTTTTAAAGTTTTGATAAAGTTTCTTTTAGTTGTTGCTTAAATCAAAACATACTCTGGCACCCTTGTCAAATTTCTGAGGTGTGAGGGGGTAGTGGCTTCCCACCCCACTCACTGTCGCGCCCTTTTTCCTACGCCTATGTATGAAACTCCAACTTACTATTTCAGACAGTCGTTAGAACTGCCTTTAAGATCTAACTGTTGTTATTTTTATTGCTAAATGAGTATTTGAATATTTTTCTGTACAACGTTTCGACAGTTTGGCGCTTTTTATGATGAAAAAAACCCCACAATCCCTCGGATCCGTACATGAGCAAGACCAGTACGATATTTATAGACTTACAATGCGCGTATTTCACTCCTGGGGAATCTGTACACAGCGAGCACAGGGTACCTAGTGAATTGGAATCAGATCGCTATCTTCGTGCGCTATATTTTGTACTACATCTATTGATGTGAACGCTAATTTCAAATACGTTGATCCCATTTACTTTGTAGCGTACAGTAGTAACACAATTGCAGATAGTTTCTAAGTGCTGTAGTTTACGTTGTTGACATTTTCTTGGCATATGTATATCACTTTCACATTACCCATACAGCTTTGGTAAAAATAATTTCAGAAATTTGATATGTTGATGTTTTTTTTATCAGAGACGTTATAAACCAGAGATTCGCAACATATGCTTTCAGATAGAAAATACCCGAAATTTCACGTTTGCTCTTTCATTTACAACTGTATAGAAATTGTCATTTTTTTAAAGAAAAGTCTGCGAATGGTTTAGAATTTAGTGGTATTTATTTTAAAAACCTTTCAATGTTTATTTAAAATGTCAAGAAATATTGTTTAAAAAGTCTGACTATGGCCTATTGCATGCTAATTTTTGTTGTTGTTGTAGTTTTTCTGAATATGGTAACTATATACAAATGGTCATTTTAGGCAACAGGAGTCTACAACTTGTCTCAAACTAATGAGAATTATGGTCTGTGTAGTGATATTACTATTATTTCTATTGTAAATATAAGAAGAGAAAATGAAGAACGAGATTAAAGGCATCCAAAAATAGGATAAAAAAATCTTTTAAAATTCTAGAATGTATAGCAACACAAAACAATGCTTTCGAACCATTTAAGAAAAAAAGAAATATATATGTATATGAAGCTTTTTAAATAATTGTGTTGTATGATGAGGAGTTCACCCCTACAATTTATGTTTTGGGTTTTATTCTGCCCAAGAATCTGACAACTATCTGATATTATATACATTAACAAGTAAGCTAGGTAAGATATGTCGCCACGAAGAGAGAACATTAAGAACTATTCCAAAAAAAATTAAACTCGTTTGTATTTTTTTCTGTCTGTTCCCCGTTAAACAAAAATACCTTAGAAGCGTTTTTTTATACAAATGACTATAATGTTATATAGTAAAATACACAATCATACAATTCATTTTTTAAACAAATGTAAAGACTACCGCTTTATACAGATTTTATTATATGAAAGTCAAATATTATAATATGTATATGATCTGTTTTATATAGGTTTGTTTGTAAGGCGTGTGGGTGGGGTGGTTCTCCCCGACCCACAATATGTCAAATTACGGGGAGAATAAATGGGTGACTGAAAATCAAAAAACACGAGATTATGTGAGATTTGAGTAAGTGCCCGATCTCTACTTCTTAGATCTTAGATCTCTGTTTTTATACATAATTGCTACACATTAAGACAATAAAATGGAATAACTAGATACAAATAACACTATTTATGAAACTAAAAAGATAAGAATGGTTATCGGGTATTAATTATTTGTATAATGTTTGTGTTTGATGTCGGAGTTTCATGATAAGTCACACAAATGAACACCGTCAAAGTTTGTTTATAAACTGCACTAATCATAGACTTCCCTGGAGTGCATTTCCTTTCGACAGCGTTGTTGTTTATTGATAAATACCTAGACTGCTTCACAGCCGTTTAATTGTTTGAGTTTGTAAAATGGGACATACGCAGTGAAGCAGTCTAGCTAAATATATCGAACATGCGCATGACCAGTCCATGATATTTATAGAAACGGCTCACTCCTTAAAAATATAACTTTAGCGGCTATTTTTACTAGTGGAAATCCGAGTTCATATTATTAATAGAAAAGTAGGTCAATAGTTTACCTTAATGGATTTTGTTTAATTTATAAGTAAGACGTAAGAAATATATAGTGTAACTGAAGCAAATTGATGGTTAACATATAGTCGTCAGAGTAATAATAATTTAATTTGTAAATTAAATATATTGGAAATCAATCACTTACCTATGAAGCACACACTATAAGCAGACTTAAAGGTTTACCACCACCAATTGCATAAAAACCCTCCGCGGTATAGTGGAATGTAGTTCCTATTATAAAAGGTAATCCCTCATTTTGTTGAAAAGTGACATAATGGCCCATATCTATTAAAAGTTTTGTTGTCGTATGCATACCTTTTGATGGATTATTGATGAACATTTTCTAATTTTCGAATCTGTGAGCAACTTTCAATGAAAACAGTTGTACCATTGACCTGTTTAGTAAACAAACAAGAATACTTTCTTTTCTTACATGTCCTGTGACCCACCTTAACTGATGATTTTAAAAATGGAAAGCTATTTTTCTGTACGAAAATTACACTGCTGCATTATCCATGTTGCATCAAATCATTAATATGTGACATTTTACAATGTGAGGTGGGTGGGGTGGGTGGGGGAGGGGGGGGGGGAGTGAGGGGGGGAGGGGGGAATATATGGGTAACTGATCAACTCGTACTTAGGTACAGGCAAGTCAACTCGCGTTCACCGCGTTCTTTTTTATTGTTTTAAAGTTCTTTATTTATGTCGAATATCTATTATGTACTGTTATCAACATTATTAATATGTAAAAAAACACGAAATTATTAAAAAAAAAAAATTAAAGAAAATTAGTCTATCGATTTATACATTGAAAGATAGATTTTCTGACTAAAATATACGATTGGTGTAAACGATTCTAAAGACAAAAATAAAATTTAAAATTCTAGATAGGCCTAACACACATGGATATGATATACATGAACATATATTTAATTTTGCTGCATTTATTCAGCTAAGTTTACAGCGCGCGCGTGAGTGTGTGTCGTGCCCTCAATGGTTTATTCTCTTTTTGCTCTGGCTTCTGCCAAGTCAATGAGTACCTTCTTTGTGGCTTTCTAGGCTATTGATTTTTTGTATTTATATATACATGAGCATTTTTGTGTTTTACTTATATGCCTATTAATGCTGCCTTGTTGTTTAGAGAATAGTTCATGGCGGGGATGTACATTGTCCCCTTTTATTGGGATGATAGTAGGGTAAGTGTGAAGTTTGGTTCACCATAGAACCTGGTTTCAACCCCCAGCGGCCTTTTTTGCCACCGACCGTTCCAAGGCGGTAGCCCTATTGTCAACCCTTTTTGTGTTTGTGACGTCATATGCCTTTATTCCTTATTAACATTGCCATTCATGTTTGTCATTTTGCGTGTTTTTGGGTTTACTGTGTTTTTGTGGAAATTGCATTTCCTGTTCGACTTTTATACTTACTTTTATGTGTGGACTTGTGTGTGAGTGATTATGCACACATGTAAGGTTATATATGACGGTCGATTTTTTTTGTGGTGGAGGCAGACCACCCACTTTTCCTGGGTAGAATTAGTACTGTACCCCTCCCGCTATATATTATATATATACGGTAAAGAATAGTATACTCTTTCTGGATCACTGGATCACGGAGGATTCCGGTTTAATTGGTTTATGTTTTTGCTTTTATACAATTATTTTCCGAAATTTATGTTTGTTTTTGTAACTTTATGTATGTGTCCTGAAGAAGCCGATAAAGGCCGAAAGCGCTGGATATAAATTTGTTGGTTTAAGCACAGTTTGGTTGGTAATTTGTCTCACATTTATATATATACATATATTTTCTTCTTCACAGAATCGTTTAAATGTGATGATAACATATATATATCTTTTATTCAGCAAAATTCCAAAAGGTCATAAGACCCATGAGAATACGAAACATATATACAAGGTTGACAGCAGGTACATGCAATAGTTATGTGTACTTATGCAAAAGTACTAGTGATTCAACCTCAACATAAAGCTTTTGAAAGTAACAATTCAAGAAATATTTTCAATCATGTATGCTATTATTATTATTAATACATTATAAACAGTTTGTAATCGCATAATATATGCGGAGAAGATGACTGTCATTTAAATCCTAAAAAACGTTATTTCACGTTTTATAGAAAACATCAAATAAACTTTAATAACATTTGAAATCTTTGTTAAAAAAAGAACAAAACAAAAACAACTTTAAGTTAACTGGTCTTAATATTAAAGAGTAAGTTTCATATATTTTAATAATAAAATGTGTTTTTTACACTATTTACTATTATCTCACACATTTAGCCCTCTTATCTCAAAGGCTTTAAAAACAAAGACACTCAGATTTTTTTTTATAATTTTGTGATTTTCACTATAAGTTCCAAAAATTTAAACATGCTTGGTCTTTTCCAATAATACTTCTTTATCTATTTTCCCCTTAATTCATTATATAATGAACATATAAACAACAAATATAATATAATTCTAGATGGTATAACATAAATAGCATAACCTTGCTTTACAGTTTTACACTGTAATGTGTGTCGATGTACGTTACTGTAATGTACTTGTTTTGATTTATCATTTTACTTTTTTTTAATTGATCTAATTTAAAGGTTACTTAAATTATGACTATTTGTCATGTGATTCTCATATAACTTCCCTGATGAATAACTAGATATATATGTATTGCCCTTAAACAACGTATGACTCGGATCAGGGTAGCCCAGTCTCCACAGTTTCGCTTACTGTTCCTGACGACGAATCTCTCACAGGCACCGAGATTTCAACATACCAAATCAGCATTTAAACGATTTGTTCATGTATTTTACGTCATTTTCAACATATGACGGTATTTTTTGTTGTTGATTTATTTATTTTATTATTTTTATTTTGTTTGTGGTGGCGTGGGGGTGGGGAGGGTGCCCTTTCCCAGATAGAATCCGTACTGTTTACCTCCAACAATCCATAAGAATCGACACTTCCTTCAAAGTTTGTTCAGGTTTAACGTATTAACGTTGTTTATCAGAGAAGAAGATTATTTCCTATAAGTCAATGTTAAACTGATCCAACAAGGGCCCCTAAGCTCCAAATTAAAGAAAAATTGAACCCATGAACCAAGATTTTTAATGAAAAAAAAGAGAAAATAATTAAAATATATATATATATATATATATATATATATATATATATGCCTACAGTGAGATTTAAACCCACGACTTGAATACAAGGGGACATTTATCAATTTAAGGGCAATTACTAGGACGATTCCGAAATAAATTTGCCGCGTCACACTATTGGGATAAACATTATAATCATGTTAAATGAAATCAAACAAGCGGTTATCAAGATATGGCTGTGGACGGACAGAATTAAGCAACTTTTATCAATTAAAGGGCAATAACTCGTTACTGGGACGATCCTGGAAGAAATCCCACTATCAGGATAAACATTATTACCAAGTGTAATGAAAATCCAACCTGCAGTTATGAAAATATGGCTCCGAAAGGACGGTGGGCAACGCCAAATCAATATCCCTCCGCCTTCGGAGACAAGACAAGCCAACATATTTATCTTAAATATGTTACTAAACAAGAACAAGTAAACCTTTGTTGTCATATAAATAGCTCATTAATCAAAAAGTCAAATAATTCTAGAAGATAATGAAACTGAAATTTTGCTTTGGACTAAAACATTGTTGTCGAAAAACTAAACCATTACTACTTCAATATAGCAAAAACAATTAGGTATCGATCTAAACCTCCAAATAAACAATAATCAGATATTTTTAGAAGAAATTATAAGAGTTCACAAAAAGATTTTTGACATTACCCTAGATGTTTGTGTGTTTTTGTTTTGTTTAATTGTTTGTTTTTATTACTAATTCTGTGTTGTTTTGATCGGGTTGAGACCTAATCATATCGTATTCGTTGAAAATAAAAACTTTATTCTGTTTATTTATTATTTATTTTTGCTTGTCAAACACGTTCAGAACGTTTGCATCCCTCTCAGCTCCACCCCATCTCAATATTTGAAAGGTTTCTATCTAGCTATAGTCTATATTTCTAGGCTGTGTTAATCCAAATTTCCAAGTAAAGCATAGCAATAATGCTTTGTTTGTTTGTTTTACGTAATTTTCAACACATGCGAGGTTATACGAGTATATGACGATCGATTTTTGTGGTGGCGGCAGAACAACCACTTTTCCAGGGTAGAACTAGTACTGTATACCTCCCGCCATCCGTAATACTAGACACTTCCTCACTTACAAGTCGAGCTCCCAGTGGGATTCGAACCCGCAGCGGTGAGAGGCGAATGTTTACAATGCAACGTCGTTAACCATTCGGCCACGGAGACGCTGACAATAATGCAAACACGTCAAGTCACCAATACAAACAACATTAATTAAGCCTACATGTGACCATAAATACATTACATTGCTTAAATAAAACATCCCAGCAGAACATTAAGAAATATTGATAAAAGTCGTAAAGATGGTGTAGGAGGCCGCATGGTGTCCGCAGGGGGCGTCTCAACGTTATGTGATCGATTGTAAGGTGGTGTTATAGCATGGTAGCATATTGGGTGGAGAAAAGTAAATTGAATTGAATTGAATCTTGTTTAACGGCTGATCAATACATTATAGGTTATTTAGAGCCGTCCCAGATAAAGTTGAAGGTGTATTATAACTTAGTGTGTGTGTGTGTGTGTGTGTGTGTGTGTTTAAGGGTGGTGGTGGGGGGATATTGAATTGAACTGCATATTGTTCAACTGCTCATCAATACATTATAGGTTATTTAGAGCCGCCCCAGAGAAAGTTGAAGGCTAACTTATTGAGTAGGGGCTGGGGGATATAATTGAACTAAATATTGTTCAACGGTTCATGAATACATTATAGGTTATTTAAAGCTGCCCCAGAGAAAGTTGAAGGTTAACTTATTGAGTAGGGGCTGGGGGATATAGTTGAACTGAATATTGTTCAACGGTTCATGAATACATTATAGGTTATTTAAAGCTGCCCCAGAGAAAGTCGAAGGCTAACTTATTGAGTAGGGGCTGGGGGATATTGAATTGAACTGCATATTGTTCAACTGCTCATCAATACATTATAGGTTATTTAGAGCCGCCCCAGAGAAAGTTGAAGGCTAACTTATTGAGTAGGGGCTGGGGGATATAATTGAACTAAATATTGTTCAACGGTTCATGAATACATTATAGGTTATTTAAAGCTGCCCCAGAGAAAGTTGAAGGTTAACTTATTGAGTAGGGGCTGGGGGATATAGTTGAACTGAATATTGTTCAACGGTTCATGAATACATTATAGGTTATTTAAAGCTGCCCCAGAGAAAGTCGAAGGTGGTATTATGACTTGGTGAGTGGTGAAATAATGATTAAATAAGGAGAACTTATCGAGGTGTGGGTAAATTGAATTGAATTGAATATTGTTCAAAGGCTCATCAAAGAGCTTTCCCAGAGAGAAAGGGGAATGTTGTATTATAACTTATTGAGTGGTGAAATATTGACTAAATAAGGAAATTGAATTGAACTAAATCATGTTTAACAGCTCATCAAGACATTATAGGTTATTTAGAGCCGCCCCAGAGAAAGTTGAAGGTGTATTATAACTTAGTGAGTGGTAAAATAATGACTGAAAAGGAAATTGAATTGAATTGAATCATGTTTAACGGCTCATCAACACATTATAGGTTATTCAGAGCCGCTCCATAGAGAATGGAAGGTGGTATTATAACTTACTGAGTGATGAAATAATGACTAAATAAGGAAATTGAATTGAATTGAACTGAATCTTGGCTCATTAACACATTATAGGTTATTCAGGCCCGCCCCAGAGATTGGAAAATGGCATTATAACTTAGTGAGTGGTAAAATAAATAAGGAAATTGAATTGAATTGAACTGGATCTTGTTTAATGGCTCATTAACACATTATAGGTTATTTAGGGCCGCCCCAGAGAGAATGGAAAGTGGCATTATAACTTAGTTAGTGGTAAAATAATGACTAAAAAAGGAAATTGAGTTGAATTGAATATGGTTTAATGGCTCATCAATATATTTTAATTATATAGAGCCGCCACAAAGATAAGGGAACGGTACATAGGAGTCCAGGAACCTGACCTACTTTTATTATCGAATAGATTCGTGTGGTTCTTTAACGTGTTCCGATACACGGTACCGTCCAGTTTACATACATATATAGGAGGCCATGGTGTCCGACCATCACGACGATGTCTGCTTCCAATAATAAAACAACAAACATAATATAATTCTAGATAGTATAAATGTAATATAGACCTAAGTATATTACCCAAATTAACCGAAATAATAATTGATCGATACGTTGTAAACGTCGATACGGTGTAAACGTATGATTTATTCGGTTTCAAGTTGCTGTAAGTGTAGTGTGTATGAGGGAGGTCCTGGGTAATATGTATGATTTCGTTTCTACACATGTATGTGTATGTGTGAGAGGGTGGATGGGTGGAGTTGGGAGTGTTAACCGAGATACACACCTGTGGCCCTTATCAGTATCAATACGTAATAGTCATTAACCGCCTAATGGGATACCACGGTCAGGTGCGTGATATATGTTTATTACCCCGCTGTGTCGATAATTACTGTTACCTAATTTAGTTTGTATCCCATTAGGCCGTTAATGACTATTACGTAATGAAACTGATAAGAACCAACATATTTGCATATTGAAATTCATACCGCACACAATTTTATTTGGCCGGATTTAGAGTCCTTTTTTAAGGGAAACAGGTTTGTATCTAAATTGCATTCATAATTATTCTAATTATATTCCTTATGTTATGTTTAATGTGTATTCGGTAGAGTTACCTTTATTCGGCCCAACGTTATGTCGTGATTATGATTATGTAGGTGCTTCCGCTTGCTATAATAAAGGCACGTCCCTTTTGCTACAATCAAATCAGCTGTTTAATTATGAAAAACACAATTATTCGTAATATCACGCGTAGTGCGTTATATAGAGATTATTTTACTGCTGGGATCGATTATAGGAAGATATTTCACGAGATGATAGGCGTGTGGTTATTTTTACGAACGTGCTTATTCAAAGTAACGATACCAGAATCTCGGTAAAATGGCTGCCGCTTCAACGCTTCAAAAAATGAATTAGAAGAAGGTTCTAGACATTTGACTTGAGCACAAAGCAAGCGTCGCAGATGATCTAGTCTACAGTTTCGTACCTTGTTTCACAACAATCTAACTCATAGCGTACTATGCAGACATTATCAATACAAAGTACATCGTAGTCACCCATTCTAGACTGCTACTTTAGTGAGATCCGACGATGCATTTTCTGTGTTTGTTTGTTTGTTTGTATGGTGTTTACGTCATTTTCAACACATGCAAGGTTATATATGACGGTCGATTTTTTTTGTGGTTGAGGCAGAACACTCACTTTTCCTGGGTAGAACCAGTAATGTACACCTCCCGCCATCCGTAAGAATCGACACTTCCTCACTTGCAAGTCGAGCTCTGAGTGGGATTTGAACCCGCAGCGGTGAGAGGCGCGGGTTTCCGCAAAGTCGTTAACCATTCGGCAACGGAGACGCTTTTATTGTGACTCCTAATCGTAGAATAATATCTAATAGCACTTGAACTCAGACCTGTGATCAACATTCCAGCACAGTCATATGTATTCAACATTCAAACTGTTCCCATTCGAAGATTGAATGCATTCGAATGTTGAATGCAGGGCGATGGTAAAATTAAAATGAAAGCCGAACAAATAATTGAAATATAGACTCGAATTACTCGATTTATGATGCATGATCGTAACCACTACCACTACCACTGAGTTTCGTGAGAGTGTTCTTGGTCAAGAAACTTTCCCTTAGGCTCGTTCTTGGATGTAGAAGTAAACCGGACGGTCCGCCCTATCGGAGTCTATCCTCCGAAACCTCAAACCATAATGTAAATTAGTTAGTAAAAGACACATCTGGGAGAGGTATGGTGATGTTGGGATTCTCAAAAGGATTGATGCCGGCAATTCAAACTGACAAACAAGTATCACCTAATAGTCTCGTCTCCTCAAGATCTTTCGGCGTAAATGTAACTACTCGTTGCACGTGTAAAAACAAAAACTTTATAGTTCTTCCATGTGCGATAAATATATTTAAGCGTAATCTGTGTCAACTGTGTCCATGTAAAGTGATGAAAGTGATTGAGTATGTTGCTTCTATGTGACATTGTGAGAGACATGACATACAGTAACACATAATTTCAGTAACATTCGTCAATATGATTCGCTTTATAAAACTGTAAAGGAGTTTGTACATGTATGAATATTCCTCAAACCTCGACTTTGTGTTAAGCATGAGGAGAGAATATATTGTGACAGACAGATATTTTGTGTGGTGTTTAGATCATTTTGTAATACCAACTCGAATTTCGTTTTATTAGTGTAAATAAAGCACGAACATCGAGGTATTCGTTAAATGGTTTGAAGTAGTTCTTTTTTTCTTTTTTTTTTTTATTAATTAACCGACCTATAATAGCCGTGTTTTACCAGAAACTCTACACATAATACGATGCAAACTCGGCCATAATGAACCGGAAGTAGGCCTATATGAAAAAACAAGGTCAATATGAAGAAATTCGCCAATACGAGCTTAAGTAACGTCATTCACGTTAAGTGACGTAATTAACGCTACTACAAATCACCGCAAATCTAAATTATATTAATTTACGCTACTATAAATCACCGCAAATCTAAATTATATTAATTAACGCTACTATAAATCAACGCAAATCTTGTCAAAATAATATCAATAGCCATTAAACACGATTCAGTTCAATTCAGTTTACTCATTCAGTCATTATTTCTTCACCCAATACGTTATAATACCTCCTTACTGTACACTCGATGACATAACGTTGAGACGACATAATCATAATCACGACATAACGTTGGGCCGAATAAAGGTAACTACCGAATACACACTAAACATAACATAAGCTCATATAATTAGAATAATTATGAATGCAATTTAGATACAAACCTGTTTTCCTTACAAAAGAACACTAAATCCGGCCGAATAAAGGTAACTATCGAATACACACTAAACATAACATAAGCTCATATAATTAGAATAATTATGAATGCAATTTAGATACAAACCTGTTTTCCTTACAAAAGAACTCTAAATCCGGCCAAATAAAATTGAGTGCGGTATGGATTTCAATATGCAAATATGTTGATTCTTGTCAGTTTCATTGCGTAATAGTCATTAACGGCCTAACGGGATACCACAGTAAATTGCTTAACAGTAATTATCGACGCAGCGGGATAATAACCATATTTCTTGCATACCGGACAATGATTTCCGTCATTTTACCGGGTCTAGATATTTCCATCTCACCCTAGGGTCGAGATAAAATTCACGCACGGCAACATCCGATATGCAGAAAAACATGCAAAACGTTAGTAGCTGGTGGCGTCAATGCACAACATGTCTCTGATATGCAAGAAAAACATTCCATCATGGGTATTCGGTTCAGATAGGGAATTCCAATCCTCGGTATAAGTGTTTTAATCGGAACATCGGCAGAGACCTTCTCTGTTGACACCGACACGTGCACGTCGTGGGGAAGGCACGTCAAGACTGATTGGGACCGACTATCCAAGTCAGTGCTGATGACCAAGATCGGTGTCGTCTCTATTGTCCCGCCCGCCATGGAACATCGCCAGGAACAACCATCGAGGTGAAAAAGTTAGCTGAGCGTCGACAGTCTGCATGTGGAATCCCCCGAATGTTTGGTGTGGTATATGTGGGCTATGTAAATATTGAATGTGTGGTCGACGACTCAGCAACTTAACGGATCCAACGTGGGGAAGTCTGGCGAGGTACATGGAGCAACGGAGTCAGCAACCTGCGTGCCTATAGAACTTGAGGCCACCGGGGACGCCGGTTGCAGTGGCGGGGTGGCCCAAAGACAGGACCCCGGCCCAGTAGCGGATGTAGACAACACCACCTAGCGGATGTAGGCTAGCACCACTCCAGACAGCACTTCACCGCCGCAGCGAAACAACATAGAGCGAGAGCGACAACCATCAACACATCAACAATAGAACCGACGCAGACACCACATCACACAGATTCAACCTACACACCTCATCGATGAAAAGTGCAGACATAATACCGAGTCAACGTGGGATTCTTCACGGGGGCTCATATGGTAGAGGCACTCTAATCATTAGAACAACAACAACCAATCGGCAGAGACTCGGTTCCGATAAAAAACACTTATACCTCGGGTTGGAATTCCCTATCTTCACCGGATACCCATGAAAGATTCTTATAATCACGCACCTGACCGTGGTATCCCAGTAGGCGGTTAATGACTATTATGTAATGAGCCACAGGTTTGTATCTCGGTTAACACTCCCAACTCCACCCACCCACCCACCCAACCTCTCTCACACACACATACATGTTTAGAAACGAAATCATACATAATACCCAGGACCCACACTCCCCTCATACACACAGGTATACACATATAAACTGAATAAATCATACGCTTACAACGTATCGATCAATTATTATTTCGGTTTATTTGGGTCTATATCACATTTATAATAGCTAGTATTATATTATGTTTGTTGTTTTATTATTGGAAGCAGCCATCGTCGTGATATGACTAAAACATTGGTATCCGCGGACACCATGGCCGGCGCGGACACCGTTGGTATCCGCGGACACCATGGCCGGCGCGGACACCATGCATGGCCTCCTACACATGTTTGTAAACTGGACGGTACAGTGTATCGGAGACTATCCTCCGAATAAGTTAAAGAACCACACGAATCTATTCGATAATAAGAGTAGCTCAGGTTCCTGGACTCCTATGTACCCATCCTTTATCTCTGTGGCGGCTCTAAATAATTAAAATATACTGATGAGCCGTTAAACACCTGCCACTTTCTCTGGGGCGGCTCTAAATAATCTATAATGTATTAATGAGCCGTTAAACAATTCAATTTCATTATTTAGTCAATATTTCACCACTCAATAAGTCAACATACCCCTTTCTCTGGGATAGCTCTAAATAACATGTAATGTGTTGATGAGCCTTTGAACAATATTAAGTTCATTTCAATATACCCGGGCCCCCACACACTCTCAGTCAGTTATAATACGCCTTCAGCTTTCTCTGGGGCGGCTTTAAATAACCTATAATATCTCCGTTACCCCCACCCCCACACTCAATAAGTTAGAATATACCTTCAACTTTCTCTGGGGCGGCTCTATTCAAATTAATTTACTCATTCAGTCATTATTTCCACCCACATACTACAACAACACCTTACAGTCGATCACATAACGTTGAGACGCCCCCTACGGACACTTTGGCCTTGCGGACACCATGGCCTCCTACGCTTAGGCCATGGTATTCGTGGACACCCACCATGGCCTCCTATCTGTTGTGCATGTAAACTCACAACATTCAAAGGGAAATAACTGTGATTAATGTGTGTGTAAATTGTATGTATTGATTATGGTTCTTTATATGGTTTATCCTATGCTTAAATTAGGTTGTCGTCATAAAAGATGTGAATATTGAAATGGGGACCCCAAATGACTAATAAGCACTACCGATCCATGGTCGGAGCGACCTTTTACAGCCGCCACACAGCACTAAGCAAACGCACGTGTGAATGTCAATAAATACTGAAAAAATGATCACTAAAAGCAACGAACAGTAACCAAAAGGAAAAGGGCCAAACTCGGTTTTATAAGATGTAACATCTCAGACCCCCTAGAACCAGCTTAGGCGGTATTCTACTTTAAAACACAGATTGGGCTCAAAGTTCACTAATGACTAAACAAAGGTCTCTCCAAATCCATATTTTTTTACCCAAAATATTCTGAGAAATTCGCCCCTATTCCCCCTTGAAATAGTATATTTCCCCCCTTTTTTTGAGAAAAAAATCCCCTCAAAAATATAAATAAAATAACATTGTTTTTTTTCTTTTTTTTTTCTTTTCTTAGTTGACCACCCATAACATGTCCATCAAACATTTGCTGTCAATTTATTATCAACTGATTTGTTTGTTTGTTTGTGTGGTGTTTTACGTCATTTTCAACACATGCAATGTTATATATGACGGTCTATTTTTTTGTGGTGGAGGCAGACCACCCATACTTTTCCTGGGTAAAACCAGTACTGCACACCTCCCGCCATCCGTAAGATATTATTAAATGAAATACTGCAACTTAATACATATAAAAAACTACTATGTTTCTTCTTTGTTTTAACATTGTCGAAATTCCCCCTTTTTCCAATTCACGTCGATTTTTCCCCCTCTAAAGGGCCCCGACTCCCGACTCCCTTCCCCCAAAAGTAAAAAACAACAAAAATACTGACATCGTATTGCCTTGTCATTGATAATAATTAGTATACGTTACCAAACTATATTAGTCAGCACCCCGTCCTACACACTAGAACATCAGGTATAGTTATATTTTGCTTTTAAACCTTTAATTTATTCCTCCCTTTCTTTATTGTATAATCTAAAAGAACTGGTATTCTCTTAACAATATCACACGCGTTTATTAATTAGAATACGACTCGTACACTTTTATCATTTATTCATGGATTTACAACTGATCAGCAGAACATCTAACACATTATATGAATGTCTGAACACGGTTTGTTGGATTGAAATGCACACCATGATCCTGTAAAGTAAACAACCTTACATATATTATAGCTTTCGTTTCACAATGCCAGTGTTATCGGTTACAATAGTTTTATATTAGATAAAGTCACTCACATAACACACCCTAAACGTTTCGTATCCAGATTGTTACGTACCCATATTTTTTTTGGATACGACACAACAAATGGCCTTGACGTGTTTTTCTTTTACTGCAGAATATGTATTGACATGTTGCGACCTAGAACGTTTCGTATCCAGATTGTTACGTACCCAATTTTTTTGGATACGAGACAACAAATGGCCTTGACGTGTTTTTCTTATACTGCAGAATATGTATTGACATGTTGTGACCTAGATGTATGTAAGCGTTCGAACTTTTTTTTCTAAATACCATTCAAGGACTTGTTACGATTAAGAATACCTGTATGCCAAGAATTGTGTAATTTGATGCATCAATGTACAATTCGAGAACACAATATTGTTTAAACTAATAGTTATCGACATATTCTACCCGCCATTGGACGCTTTGTATCCCGCCACATGACTTTTGATACCCCATCGTTTGATGTTTCACCGTCATTGAATGTTTCATACACCGCCATTGGACGTTTTATACACCACCATTGAATGTTTCATACACCGAATTGGATGTTTCATACACCGCCATTGAAAGTTTCATACACCGCCATTGGACGTTTCATTCACTACTATTGGATGTTTCATACACCGCCATTGAATGTTTCATACACCGCCATTGGACGTTTCATACACCACCATTGAATGTTTCATACACCGCCATTGAAAGTTTCATACACCGCCATTGGACGTTTCATTCACTACTATTGGATGTTTCATACACCGCCATTGAATGTTTCATACACCGCCATTGGACGTTTCATACACCGCAATTGGATGTTTGATACACCGCCATTGGACGTTTCATACACCGCCGTTGGATGTTTCATACACCGCCATTGGACGTTTCATACACCGCCATTGGATGCTTCATACACCACCATAGGATCTTTTATACACCGCCATTGAATTTTTCATACACCGCCATTGGACATGACATGCCCAGCCATTGGACGCTTTGTATCCCGACGTTTGACGTTTCATACCCCACCAATGGACGTTTCCTACCTTTAATATCCGCTTTTTGGACTTTAGAAACTTTCTTTTGTTTATGTGTTGCTCAATTGCATTAATTCTTTAATGCCTATGTCCCCTTTAGTATAATTCTATGTAAATATAATATACAATATACTCAAATAGAGCTCGCAAATACCCGAGCCCCACCCACCCACTTCTCTACCTCAAATATAAAATGTTATGGAAATACATGTGAAACAAATATTTTGTTTGCGGGTTTATTAACCTGCTTTATAAAGTTGGCACACCCTCCTTAACCCCCTCCCTCACCCCCTCCCTCTGCCCTGAACTCAAATCCTGTATATCCGTATCTGAATGGGACAGTGCGAATAAGGAAATTCCCGCCAGTAAAACACAAAGATGATCATGTACATATGAATGCTCTCAATAATTTAGTGTTAACGCAAACCTTTCTTGTCAATTTATTTTATTTAAGATGATATGCTCGATTGAATCAGTATTTTGATATTGCTATTCGATAAACACGTTTTATACTAGCCTGTTATACTATTGGTGAAACTGGGGTCATGTGTACTAGTTCATAAGAGTTCAAATTTTACTTTCTACATGTTGTCCTCATATTGCAAAGCTCTACATATATCTACTTAGCGTTATAATACATTATAATGGTTCAAATGTCACTTCCTGCGTGCTGTCCTAATATAAAATAGCTCTACATATATGTAATTAGCTTTGTAATACAATATAATGGTTTAAATGTCACTTTTTGCATGTTGTCCTAATTTGGCATAGCTTATGTAGAGCTATCTACCTAGCGGTATATAGAATATAATGGTTCACATGTCAAGTTCTACATGTTAATCTAATATGTCACAGCGCTACATATACCTACTTAACGTTATAATATATTATAATGTTTCAAATCTAGCTTTCTATATGTTCTTCTAATATAACGGCTATAAATATATCTACTTAGCGTTATACAATAATATAATGGTTCACATGTCATGTTCTACATGTTCTACTAATATAACAGCTTTACATATATATACTTAGCGTTATACTATAATATAATGGTCCAAATGTCACGTTCTACATGTTCTACTAATATAACTGCTCTACATATATCTACTTAGCGTTATACTATACTATACTATACTATAATGGATCACATGTCACGTTCTACATGTTCTACTAATATAACAGCTCTACATATATATATACTTAGCGTTATACTATAATATAATGGCCCAAAATGTCACGTTCTACATGTTCTACTAATATAACTGCTTTACATATATCTACTTAGCGTTATACTATACTATACTATAATGGTTCAAATGTCACGTTCTACATGTTATACTAATATAACAGCTCTACATATATATACTTAGCGTTATACTATAATATAATGGTCCAAATGTCACGTTCTACATGTTCTATTATTATAACTGCTCTACATATATCAATTTAGCGTTATACTATACTATAATATAATGGTTCAAATGTCACGTTCTACATGTTCTACTAATATAACTGCTCTACATATATCTACTTAGCGTTATACTATACTATACTATACTATAATGGATCACATGTCACGTTCTACATGTTCTACTAATATAACAGCTCTACATATATATATACTTAGCGTTATACTATAATATAATGGCCCAAAATGTCACGTTCTACATGTTCTACTAATATAACTGCTTTACATATATCTACTTAGCGTTATACTATACTATACTATAATGGTTCAAATGTCACGTTCTACATGTTATACTAATATAACAGCTCTACATATATATACTTAGCGTTATACTATAATATAATGGTCCAAATGTCACGTTCTACATGTTCTATTATTATAACTGCTCTACATATATCAATTTAGCGTTATACTATACTATACTATAATGGTTCAAATGTCACGTTCTACATGTTATACTAATATAACAGCTCTACATATATATACTTAGCGTTATACTATAAAATAATGGTCCAAATGTCACGTTCTACATGTTCTATTATTATAACTGCTCTACATATATCAATTTAGCGTTATACTATACTATAATATAATGGTTCAAATGTCACGTTCTACATGTTCTACTAATATAACTGCTCTACATATATCTAATTAGCGTTATACTATACTATACTATACTATAATGGATCACATGTCACGTTCTACATGTTCTACTAATATAACAGCTCTACATATATATATACTTAGCGTTATACTATAATATAATGGCCCAAAATGTCACGTTCTACATGTTCTACTAATATAACTGCTTTACATATATCTACTTAGCGTTATACTATACTATACTATAATGGTTCAAATGTCACGTTCTACATGTTATACTAATATAACAGCTCTAAATATATATACTTAGCGTTATACTATAATATAATGGTCCAAATGTCACGTTCTACATGTTCTATTAATATAACTGCTCTACGTATATCAATTTAGCGTTATACTTTACTATAATATAATGGTTCAAATGTCACGTTCTACATGTTCTACTAATATAACAGCTTTACATATATATACTTAGCGTTATACTATAATATAATGGTCCAAATGTCATGTTCTACATGTTCTACTAATATAACAGCTTTACATATATATACTTAGCGTTATACTATAATATAATGGTCCAAATGTCACGTTCTACATGTTCTACTAATATAACAGCTTTACATATATATACTTAGCGTTATACTATAATATAATGGTCCAAATGTCACGTTCTACATGTTCTACTAATATAACTGCTCTACATATATCTACTTAGCGTTTCTAAATAATACTAATCACTATTGACGTATAAAAGTGCAATAACGCATCTTAATACGTCAATACGGTACCTAATGGGTATGTAATTATATTTAATCATATCTCCACTCATCGAGAAATGTTAAATAAAGAATCTTACCATGACCACAAATCCTTATATGGTAAAGTAAACATTATTTTTATCTGTTCATTTTTGAAAGGTCAATGACTTGTCTTAATGTTTAATACGGTTAGACAATGACATGAATGGTTTATCAGTGCTATTTATATTGACGGTGTAGTAAGACATGTTCCTCATGTTCTTTATATAATTACGAGTGCACGCATCTCAGGGACATAGCCAGCCCTTTATACTTAACCGAAGCAAATCGCTTTCTAGTGGAATCTGAGGGCATGATTTTCTGCGTTTTAGTTCATTCCAGAGGCAGATTTTCAGTTTAAGTTAGACAAATCTATTCAAGACGATTATTGCGAATTTGATATTCCATTTTATCACATAACATTGCATCTGGGAGTGTTATAAAGCCATGACTTATTTCTCGTAATACACTAGTGTATTACAGATGCAAATGAGGACCGAATCGCTGTCTTTGTATACAGTAAAACACTTAATCCCAATTGTTTGGATGGTATATCATACGGCACGTTCAGACACCTTGACTATTTATCATTATTTGAACTTTATAAAATGCATGTTAGTAAGTTAAATTTGGTGTACAGTGTAGCATTATGTGTAGGGCGAACGCGTTAATTACAGCCGCGTAACGTAGTCATGAAAACAAAAACACGACGTCATGATTTCTCTTACAAATTACCGCCGTATTTAAGGTAAATTGACAACATTAAAATGAAACCATCACGTCGTAGGTGTGTTATGTGATGAATAAAATCTTACATTCGTGACAGTGTATAATTGACTTTAATAAACTAGTTGGATAAAAAGATTGGATACTCGGCAGAGCCTCGTAACCTACCATTTTATCCAACCCGTTTTATTAAAATCAATACTACTCAGTCACTCATGTAATATCCTCTATATAAATGCCCTCTTCAGTTTTTGGTACTATCGTCTCGCTGATCTGTATGCTTTGGCACATCACTAACGAGTTTTAGTTAGTGAGGCGGTAAAGAGGTGGGGACTATTTCACTTTACTATATACATGTTTAAGAATATATGTAACCTTTGCTGTTAAATAATAAAGCAATAGCCTATGCTGTATAGTAGATAACTAAAGACAAATGTATGTTTGTTTACACAAGAAAAAATGAAGACACCCATTCGTAGTCAATAGTCCGGTTGTAAACAAATCCCATAGTTCTTCGGGTGAGAGTACACAGATGAGTGCGTAAGCGCCGTCTGGTGGGCTACAATGCTCACAACACTATTATCTCCTTTGAATACTCGTGCTCGACAGATGAAGGAGGTAGATAAAAAAGCATAGTTTCTCCTTTTTCTGCTTTATACAGGACTTTCCATTGCATACATTGATTTAACCGTACCAGGTTCTAAATCTACTTTAGGAAGAGATCACAGAACATTCCATGTTGATATAAGATATCTAGCTAATTCTGCTTCAGTTTAAACATCATGGATATAATCACCAAAGGGTTGTATTTTTGTCACATTATTATGCTAAGTTTTGATAGATGTCACGCAGAGATAAAATTTTAAATTTTTCAACCCGGTAAATATTTGTTAATTGTGTTTTAAATTGCAGATATTGGATCAACGAAGAATTTAAGCATAAATACATGTTGTAATTTTTTTTTATCTCTATGCCACGAACAAAAACATTACACTGGGACCCTATGGAAACTTAATTGTGGTGTGAGACGTATACACGAACATATTTGAATACCTTCTGTAGACACCGCAGGCTAAATATTTATATTATTGACCGACAATGTTTGTTTTGCGGTGAATATCGACATTTTTTATAATTGGAAACAGCGCAGTACTTATCTGGTAATGAATTTTTAATCGCGACTGTTCCTTATAGCTGCCAGTTCATATCAGCTTCAGCAGAGATATTCAATCTGAAAGTTTAGGTATTTTCATTAACGTGGCGTGAGTGTATCTTCCTGCATCGATGTAAAGATAATTGTGTACCCGATATATGGCTTCAGTTTTAATTTAAAGGATTAAATTCATCATAGAGGTAAAACAATCCATTTTTATTTCATTTTAGTATTGTGTGCGTAACACAGGCACCAGGCGCAGAGCTAGGATAGTAAAATATGGACTTGAGTGGTTAAAATATTAATTGAGTTCTGGACCCAACTCATCATAGAGGTAAGACAATCCATTTTTATTTCATTTTTGTATTGTGTGCGTATTTATGTTTTAATGGTTTGTATTACATGTATTTTGTTATATATAGAAAAAAGTAGACACGAGAACCGTTGTCCACTCTAAAGCAATCGGTATTAATAAAATGAAACTGACATTCTAGCGATACATTTTAATATAAAAGTATGTACTTTACATAAATTAAAAATACGGGTATGATATGTGGCTTTGCTTTAACATGTTGCCAGTTTAAAGCAGTACAAATAACTATTTGAGGAATAAAATATGGTAACAAACAGGCGCCTAATTCGAGTTTACGCGTTTTATGTTTTGTTTTTGTTGAATTGACGTGCGCAAATGCGTTTTGCTATTAAAACACATATCCAACATTAGGTTTAACATCCCGCCCCGCCCCGCCGCCCCCCCCCCCCTTGTGGGGCTGTTATGACATGCTAGGATTGGTCGCCACGTGGTGGGGTGTTATTTCATGCTAGGATTGATCGCCACGTGTGGGGTGTTATTTCATTTTGGGATTGGTCGCGACGTGTGGGGTGTTATTTTATGCTAGGATTTGTCGCCACATCTGGGGCGTTATTTCATTCTAGGATTGGTCGCCACGTGTGTTGTATTTCATGCTAGGATTGGTCACCCTGGGATGGGTTGTTATTTCTTGCTATGATTGGTCGCCCTGGTGTGGGTTGTAATTTCATGCTAGGATTGGTCACCCCGGGGTGGGGTGTTATTTCTTGCTATGATTGGTCGCCCCGGGGTGGGGTGTAATTTCATGCTAGGATTAGTTGCTCCTTGTGGGGTGTTATTTCATGCCAGGATTGGTCTCCCCGTGTGGGGTGTAATTTCGTGCTAGGATTGATCGCCCCGGGGTGGGGTGTAATTTCATGCTAGGATTGGTAGCCCCGGGATGGGGTGTTATTTCAAACTAGGATTGATCACCCCGTCGTCTCCCCGTGTGGGTGTAATTTCATGCTAGGATTGATCGCCACTTGTGGGGTGTTATTTCATTTTGGAATTGGTCGCCACGTGTGGGGTTTTATTTCATGCTAGATTTGGTCGCCACGTGTAGGGTGTTATTTCATGCTAGGATTGGTCGCCACATGTGGGGTATTATTTCATTCTAGGATTGGTCGCCACGTGTGGTGTATTTCATGCTAGGATTGGTCACCCTGGGATGGGGTGTTATTTCTTGCTATGATTGGTCGCCCTGGTGTGGGGTGTAATTTCAGGCTAGGATTAGTCGCTACGTGAGGGGTGTTATTTCATGCTAGGATTGATCGCCCCGGGGTGGGGTATAATTTCATGCTTGGACTGGTCGCCCCAGGATGGGGTGTTATTTCACACTAGGATTGATCACCCCGTGGGGGTGTTATTTCATGCAAGGATAGGTCGCCAGGGGGTGGGTTGTTATTTCACGCTAGGATTGGTCGCCCAATGTGGGTTGTCATTTCATGCTAGGATTGGTCACCCCGTGTTGGGTGTAATTTCATGCTAGGACTGGTCACCACGTGTGGGGTGTAATTTCATGCTAGGATTGATCACCCCGGGTTTGGGTGTTATTTCATGCTAGGATTGGTCACCCCGTGTGGGGTGTTGTTTCGTGCTAGAATTGGTCACCCCGAGATGGGGTGTTATTTCACGCTAGGATTGATCACCCCGTGTGGGGTATTATTTCATGCTAGGATAGGTCGCCCCGGTAGGGGTGTTATTTTATGCTAGGTTGGTCACCCCGAGGTGTGGTGTTATTTCATGCTAGGATTGGTCGCCACGTTTGGGGTTTAATTTCATGCTAGGATTGGTCGCCCCGGTGTGGGGTGTTATTTCATTACAGGATTGGTCGCCCCGGTGTGGGGTGTTATTTCATGCTAGGATAGTTCGCCCCTTGTGGGGCTGTTATTTCATGCTTTAATTGGTAGCCTCGTATTGGGTGATAGTTCATGCACAATTGGTCACCCCGGGTCGGGGTGTTATTTCATGCTAGAATTGATCGCCACGTGTGAGGTGTTATTTCATTCTGGGATTGGTCGCCACGTGTGGGCTTTTATTTCTTGCTAGGATTGGTCGCCATGTGTGGGGTGTTATTTCATGCTAGGATTGGTCGCCACATGTGGGGTGTTATTTCATTCTAGGATTGGTCGCCACGTGTGGGGTGTTATTTCATGCTAGGATTGGTCGCCCCGTGTGTGGTGATATTTCGTGCTAGGATTTGTCGCCACGCCGCCGTGTGTGGTGTTATTTCATGCTAGGATTGGTCGCCCCTTATGTGGTGTTATTTCATGCTAGGATTGGTCCTATCGCCCCGTGTGTGGTGTTATTTCATGCTAGGATTCGTCAACCCGTGTGGGGTGTGATTGGTCGCCCCGTGTGTGGTGTTATTACATGCTAGGATTGGTCGCCCCGTGTGTGGTGTTATTTCATGCTGGGGTTGGTCGCCCCATGTGTGGTGTTATTACATGCTAGGATTGGTCGCCCCGTGTGTGGTGTTATTTCATGCTAGGATTGGTCGCCCCGTGTGGGGTGTTATTTCATGCTAAGACTGGTCGCCCCGTGTGGGGTGTTATTTCATGCTAGGATTAGTCGCCCCGTGTGGGGTGTTATTTCATGCTAGGATTTATCGCCACGTGGGAGTGTTATTTCATGCTAGGATTGGTCTTATCGCCACGTGTGTGGTGTTATTTCATGCTAGGATTGGTCGCCCCGTGTGGGGTGTTATTTCATGCTATGATTGGTCGCCCCTTGTGGGATGTTATTTCATGCTAGGATTGGTCACCCCGTGTGGGGTGTTATTTCATGCTAGGATTGGTCGCCACCTTTGTGGTGTTATTTCATGCTAGGATTGGTCTTATCGCCACGTGTGTGGTGTTATTTCATGCTAGGATTGGTCGCCCCGTGTGTGGTGTTATTTCATGCTAGGATTGGTCGCCCCGTGTGTGGCGTTATTTCATGCTAGGATTTTTCATCCCAAAGTAGGCCATTACAATGTTTTCAAAAATCTACACAAACATATACTTTAGAAAGAACTCCTACATCAGTCACAACTCACCACTTTTACAAGTTCGTAACATTTATCTTTGTATTGTTTAACATCATTTTAAAACAGCGTGTGCAAATTGTATATGCACGGAAATGACGTAAGTGAAGCTACTTGATAACAATGTTCAGAGAGTTTTCCTGAGAGGTATTGAAAAACGTCAACATGTATCAAGTAGCGGATGTTTAGGAAGTCACTGATGATAGAGAACAAATAATAATCTATAAACAGAACAAATAAATAGTGTACAACATAATAATAATAGATGTACAACATAATAATAATAGATTATTTTAAGATTGAGAATATAATAAGATCACAAGTGTAAAATGGCAGGTAACATGGCTAAACAAAGGTAAAAAGGTCAAACAGGAAATGCAGCTTTCACAGAACAGTCAACCCAAAACATACAAACAGGAATTAATATGTTAAAGAAACTAACCCACCAAATAAAGGCAAAATTACACTACGAACCCGTTTATCAAAACTTTATCCACCAGGTGTCAGGTTATATAATAATGAATATGTTCCTATTAAAAGTGTAGTTTTATTCGGTTTCAGAAGAAAACGTGTAATTATATCAGGTCTGTAATTCTGGGAGACATCTATAACAAATACTTATCAGCAGTAAGAAGATGACGAAATTGTTAGACGGAAACATATAATTACCTATAGTACATATTTATAATATCTTTTCATTATATATATACTTGTATCAATAATCTTGAGTATATGTTGACTTATAGGCTTACACGCTATCTTGGCGTTTGTTTTTACAGTCATATATACATGATCATCTTTGTGTTATACTTATATTGCCTATAAATGCTGAATAATTGGTTAGAGGATATAGCCTGGCGGTGATTGGCGCACCCTAGAAAATGGGTCCCCCCCCCCCCCCCCCCCCCCTTCCACCCTCCCCACGACCTTTTGTACCACTGACCGTTTCAAGGCCGTAGCCCTATTGTCAACTATTTTATGTTTGTGATGTCACATACTTTGTCTCTTATTTGTCATGCTAGGTGTGGAAGTGTCGATTCTTACGGATGCCGATTCTTAAGGATTGCGGGAGGTGTACAGTACTGGTTCTACCCAGGAAGAATGGGTGGGCTGCCTCCATCACAAAAAAATCGATCGTCATAATATAACCGTACATCTGTCGAAAATGACGTAAAACACCATACAAAACAAAACAAAACAAATGTCATTGTAAATGTTGTTTATTTCAATGCTTGTTTTTGTTTGATTGTGGTCCTTGACTGCTACACTTTCTGTCCGTTTTTTTATTCTTCTTTAATACGTAAACATCGTGTTAACCGAACACCAATAGTTAGCTTATCAGGTTTTTCTTAACAAACTTTCTAAGTACCCGGTTGTATGGTTCTTATAAGTTAAGAAAACTCAACGACCTGTGTTTGTTGCTTCCAAGGGATCCCCTATTCAGTATTTATTGAAAGCTTTAACATTTGTACATGCTATCATAGCAGACAATTTATTTCGTTTTGTGATACAAATTTCTCTAGAAATACAACAGTTTATCAAGAAATACACAAAATAATGATATATATAATTGACTGATTCTAAGGTGGGTATTTACGAATTTTGACTAGCGTATATAGTTAACCATAAAGAGTACATTCTATCATAAACTATTATTTGATGTCAAGCGCAAGAGAGTGACGATGTTACTGAAGGATTCATATTCGTTTGATAAACGACACTTCATAATTATATCGTTTCGTTTCGTTCTACTACTGTGACTAGACTTCACTATTTAGTTCTGTACTGTTACGTGATCATTAAACATGGACATCTTCTAGAATTCCGCATTCAACAAAAAACATTTGATTCAGTCAAGAACTTTTGCTGGACTTCCACTATTTACTACTTCGCGTACACTTATTGTTATTATTTGACCAATACCATATGTCATATCTACAAAAATATTGTATTTATTCAAGCTATGCATTGTCCTTTTTACACCCAAGTTCACTTACGGTCGTAAAGGACCGCGGAGACAACAGTGCAAGTGCAACCATTTTAAAGCTTTAGTTTCCAACTTACTATGAAAACATTCAAAACTGTCCAAGATAAACCACGCCTCGAAACAAACAACGACTACACGTATTAATAACATGTAGGCAAGGTATATGTATGTATGTAGTTATATGGTCAATGACAAAGAACGTACGAGGGTGCTTTAAAAAGTTCTGTCACTAGGCATATATCCTTTGAACTGGATATTACACTGAGATAAAGTAGTGTATTTATAGTACTAATGGGTTCGCTCTCTTAAATTCCACAACAAAAATGAAAGATTTCCGGTTATTTATATCCCTGAATTACCTCCCCCTACCACACCTTTTGGATACTGGCATCTCTGAAAATGTCCCTATTACAAAACGTTGTAAAAATTATTTGAATAATTCTATGCTTTTAAATTTTCTTGTACGCCATCTGTTGTTATTCGCCCATAATCCATGAAAATGATTGTCGAGAATTCGGAAAGGTCTTGCTGCAAACCAGATATGAGTGAATGCATATCCCTTAATTTTGCAGAAATAACACTGATTTTCTTCATTTTGTTTACGGAAATGTTATAATATCTTTTAAATGTCGTAATTATTCTCATAGTATTAATATGTGTTTCATATTTTTTTTACAAATCCTAGTCCTTCAGTGTTTAAAGTTCATATTCAACACATTATTGTAAAATTTTGTACAATGTTTAGTGAAAATATTGATCATCCAAAAACGCTATTTCAGATGACTGCCCTTCCATTTAATGTCCATTTATCATTAAATTAATTTTACACGTTAGCTTAAAATATTAATTTCTAAGACAATGCATTTTGATCTACCATGCTTAACTTCTAAATCTTGTAATGCACAGATATAACTGGTAATGTATGAGACATTTCAAAGGTTTTTGACAAATACTTAAAGAGAAACAGGCATTTAAAAAAGTAACAATTAACATACCTGAAAAAAATCAGGACGAAAATGCCTCAGTATGTATAAGTGATGTGTATTAAATGTTCCATAACTTTCGTCATACAAAAGATACAGCATTCATTTTACCATCAATGGAATGATATTGAAAATCTCTTCCACATTTGGTAGAAAGATTAACACTCACAACGAGCACATAAATTTTAAAACGCGTTATTGACAGAACTTATTGAATGACCCTCGTACCAAAATGAGGAAAATGGTCCTATAAAAACCACAACAAGCAAACGCAATGGCACCTAGGTTCGCACTGCACCACAAACCCAGATATGAGCATATATAAAATGTCTACGAAAAGGACAATACGTAACATAAAGAGTGGTGAAGACATGGTTACAGACTTGGAGCTGTCAGTAGACAACACTGACTAGTATCGGAACAAATAAAGAGTATCGCAATTTAATAAAAGCGTGCATGTCAGAAAAGTTTAAATTCTTGTTCTATTCATCCAGAGTTACAGAGCTATTAGCTAATTACTTAAATACCAATACATCATACAGCAGTCTTTAGATCGACACGCAATTAGTTGTAGAAGAAATGATCCTATGTATGTATGCTAACAAATAACATTCACAAACAAACATTTAAGCCCCATTCAAACAAGATGATTACATTTTGCAAATACTCGAAAAGTGATTCCAATCCATGGGGACAGAGCAAATGTTTGAGGAAGTGGGGACACTGTGGGGACACTGTGGGGACACATGCAAACAAGTTCGAGAATATGCATACGCCCGTGTCATCATTTATTCCAGAAATATTCTTATAGAGCTTTTCGGTCATTTAAAGGAAGAATGTAATATTTCGTTTGAATTAAAACCGAAGGATATCATTCTAGGCTCTAAATGTGTAACAGATATTGACACTATTTTATATATGTTAGCGCTTCTCTATTAAAAGTATATTTATTCTTGCAAATTAGGAAAATGTCTTCCAATCTACTCTGTTTATATAAAACAAGTTAAAAGATTAATATTGGATTGTTCTCAATATATATGTACCCCTTAGGAAAAGTTAATATTATTAAAAAAAGTTGAAATATTATTCAGGATATGCTTTGCACTATAGGTTACTTAGCAGTAATTAGCAATACGTTATATTGTATAATCATTTCATGTATGACTAAATTCTTAATAGAGAGCAGAGAGGTATTATTACAAATAACAATTGTATGAGGTCGTAACAATCACATCTGTATTGTATGTAAAAAAACGTATGTAAACTTGATATTTGAAATAAAATGTTAAAAGCAAAACAAACAAAAAATTCAGCACTACTGTATCATTTAGGTCGAGTAGGCTCTTGAATAACACCGACAGCTTTCCGGAAAGTTGTGTTCAAGTCGTGCCTACTTGATTATAGTGGCAGCTTTCCTGAAAGCGTCGTTCAGGTCGAGTAGGCTCCGGGGTTATAATGTCAGCTTTCCGGAAAGCGTCGTTCAGGTCGAGTAGGCTCTGGGATTATAGTGGCAGCTTTCCGGAAAACGTCGTTCAGGTCGAGTAGGCTCCGGGACTATAGTGGCAGCTTTACTGAAAGCGTCGTTCAGGCCGAGTAGGCTCCGGAATTATAATGACAGCCTTCCTAAAAGTGTCGTTCAGGTCGAGAAGGCTGTGGGATTACAAAGATAGCTTTCCTGAAAGTTTTGCTGAAGTCGTAGTTACTGGATTATAATGACAGCTTTCATGAAAGTGTCTTTCAAGGCGAATAGGTTCTAGGATTCCCAAAGTTTTGTTCAATACATACTGAAAATGGGATCCCTTGGAAGCAACAAACACAAACAAGAGATACAAGTAGCAGATTCGGTTTTATTTAGTCTGTTCATGTTTACTGGATTATAATGACAGCTTTCCTGAAAGTGTTGTTCAAGTTGTATTTACTGGATTATAATGACAGCTTTCATGACCGTGTCGTTCAGCTCTTGTGACTACAACGGCAGCTTTCCAGAAAAATGAGTCATGTCCTGTATACTCTGGTATTACAAATGCAACCTTCATGGAAAAGTCTGATAATAATTTGTTTGTTTTTTCTCTGTTTTTCGATTTTATTGGCAGTCGTTTTCGGAATTGGCTCTTATAAATATCTAGAATGTCGCCCTGTTTATTCCACTCTCTACCTTCCCTACATTAACTGCCTAGACAGTTGAAACCTGATTACATAGATGTCTAGAAGCAAACTCATCTAGTCTCAAAGGCAACCCAATACAACTGTAAGCTTTCCCAAGAGGATTAGGCAGCTTTTTCTGATAAATACTTAATGGGAGATAACATAGATTTATTGGCGGTTGGCACGTTGGTAATGCATTGTCGCCTGAAGATAAGTGTGCTTAGTGCCTTTACAGATATTTTATTGTTTTAGTGCTCATGAATTTATTCTTGTTGAACTAGATATATTTGTTAAATGAATGTAAACACGTATATACGATTAAACGTAACTACTATTATATCTTATAATGGCGTATAATTACGAATTGATTTGCACCTTTTCGGCGTTATGCGGTTTTGAACGCCGGTAGTAAATGGCAAATGCCGTGAAGCCCGTTGTTATAGTACCAACAATAACGTGACTTGGGAGTTTGGTAATGCTAAATTAGTGCAAGAAAGATAAATATCCTCAGTGTATTTTTAAACCGCGGAATATCCATTTCCTATTGAGGTACATCGGATGCATGCACATTTAGCTCCGCCTACCACACCGGGCACGTATTGGTTAAATAATGTCCAACGAGGTGTTACGAGCATATATTTCATGATATATGCGTGTAACACCAAGTTGGATATTCTGTAACTGTTTTATCGCTAGCCACGCCCCCTTTTATAATATCTGGTATAACGGCATACTTTTTTCGTTTTCCTGTATTGAATATATCATACGACTTCAGACAATAGAAAGTACTCTAAAGCATGCGATACGTGTACAATTTGGTCCGCCTACCGAAAAGTGAAGTTTATTCAAATTAGTTATTTTCAACAAAAAATATCAAGCACATATAAATAGTATGCGTTATACAATTCAACACAGTATGCTCTTAAGATTTCGTACGTCTTATCGTTTGTCATGTAAATAAAATGTAATTGGGTCCAATGGTCGTTATATCCTATACTGTCAAGCGTTTTAATTGATGTATCTTGTGTGAGAACAGGAGCTATCCTCGTGTGGGTACCTGGGTAGAATACAACCACTGCAAATCCCGCTAGAGGCAGAGGGGTAGGACCCTCATCCCACTTCAACTCTTCATTTTGTCATTTTATATCATGCTCATTCAAGGTCATCATCATGACACCGCGTATGCAAACGTGGAAATGTGGCTCCATCGCAAATGGAGTGTCTACTTTATAATGTGCAGAACTCTGCATGTTAGAAGGCCCCATTCTCTATATTTTATCTTGATGTTTTGGTGTTTTACGTCATTTTCAACGGATGTAAGGTGATATATGACGGTGGATTTTTTTTTGGTGGAGGCAGACCACCCGCTTTTCCTGGGTAGAACCGGTAATGGCCACCTCCCGCCATCCGTAAGAATCGACAATTCCTCACTTACAAGTCGAGCTCACATTGGGATTCGAATCCGCAGCGGTGAGAGGCGAAGGTTTACAACGCAACGTCGTAGTAAATGGAAGATAAGCCTGTCATATTCATTCCTGTTATTCGCCATATTGCCTTTCATGTGTTGGTGCGCCGTAAAACCCAATTCCGTTGTGTGTGAGAATGACCTCGATCAGGGATTTCAGTTTTATCTCTACTGATCAAAGGTCATGCGAGCTTATGAGCGCAACATTGATGAAAGCAACATTGCTAAATGCAACATTGATGAATGCAACATTGACGAATGCAACATTTACGAATTCAACATTGATGAATGCAACATTGACGGAATGCAGCATTGATGAAAGCAACATTGATAAATGCAACATTGACGAATGCAACATTGACGAAATGCAGCATAGATGAAAGCAACATTGATGAATGCAACATTAATGAATGCAACATTGATGAATGCGTTATTGTCTTGTTTATTTAAAGAACGCTTCCAGATGTTGAACGCGCTTATTAATGTAAATGGGTTCCAATATTAATCAAATTTGGTTTGACGGTTTGTTTAAATAAGAATTCTGGGTTGGATTTGACAATCAGCACGAGGAGATATATGTGTTGGAGATGTATTACCATTGATCACTAAAAAAAGAACGATTACTATTGACAATTTGTATTATTTATTGTTGTTTCTACAACAAGGTTTGTATTAATTACTGGTCATTTGAGAACATGGAGCCCAATCTTTGTGGCTTAAAGTAGGATACCGCTTAAGCCGGTGCTAGAGGGTGTGAGAGGCAAATTATATTACCTCTCATGAACAGACTCAATACAACCGCCTCTGCTACTTTTCTCTCTCGTTAATGTTTGTTGCTGCCAAGGGATATCCTTTTCAGTAATTATTTACTGTGTAAGGTGAGACAGTGAGGTGATCCTAATCGACATGTTCTATTGCCTGTTGATTAAAAATGTTCCCTTAAGGGTGGCAATAGCCTTTCGCTACTATTCAGTGAAGTGCCGCTCTTGCAGTGAAGTTTAATTATGTATGCTGAGACCTCACCACACTGCAGACTCCTGGCATCATACCAAGAGATGTTCAGGTTAGAACGTTTGTCAAACAAAAGACGTAATTCTTTCTTTATTTTTAATTTAAGATACATCTTTCTTGGGTTCTATCGGTACTGCGAACAGAGTAGGCTCTTAAGATTTCGTACGTTTTATCATTTGTCATGTAAAAAAAATGAAATTGGGTCCAATGGTCATTAAATCCTGTACTGTCAAGCGTTTTAATTTATGTATCTTGTGTGAGCACCGGAGCTATCCTCGTGTGGGTGCCTGGGCAGGAAGATGAATGTGTTATACATATTCAAATATCAAACAATAACATAACAATGATATGTGTCTATTGGCTTATAGTGCTTAAATTTGAGATTTGATCCCTCCACTGTGTCAGAGGGATTCGAGAGGGACTCTAATTGTGACCGAACAATTATCTTGTATGCAGTAGACTTAGTTTCTTTGGGGGCAAATCCTTCCTTCAAAATAAATCCCAGGTCGCTGTGTTGGTCAGCTATCTGGCAACAATCGTGCAACTATTCAGTAGAAAACAACATTATAGTGCAGTGTTTATTTTAGACATGATACACATCAGTTCATGTGTTTAATTATTCGTGAATGATCTCAATTATTTCACCGCTGCGTGTTCGAATCCCACTGGGAGCTCGACTTGTAAGTGATAAAGAGTTGATTCTTACGGAGGCGTTAGAAGTATACAATACTGGTTCTACCCAGACAAGAGGTCTGCCTCCACCACTAACAATCGACCGTCACATATAGCCTAAAATGTGGGGAAAATGGCGTAAAAAAACTTTCAACCAACCAACCAATATTGGGATTTTCATTTCTTTTACCCTTTTTTTATGTATGTTTTTTTACACTTGGTATACTTAAAAACGCAACATTTTTGATCTTCGATATTTTTAATCCGCTGGCTTTTTTATTGTATTTTATATTAGTACACGAGCCTCTTTGTCCCAAAGGTTAACATATGGCGATAAACCGTTTTGCCAATGACTTCAATTCCATCTCTAAAAATTAAAAAAACAATTTCCCAGTGTTGCGTTTTCAAATGTACTGAATATACAAACATACACATTTCCTAATTACAGTTCGATTGCTGTGTTGGATTATAGCACAACTTGATCATAATGTATTTTGATTTATTATTAAAATGCAAATATGTATTCAGAGAAACTGTGTGATCAATGATAGTTTAAAATAAGTGCCTTACGTACATACTGGACTTTAACATTACTTAAAGTTAATGCAATCCATACATAGATCGCTTGAATCTTTATGGTGTATTGTAATTTGCAATTTAATGTTCGATTCGCCCACTTATGGCGAGAACGTGTATTTAAAGCTACACGATCAATATTCATTACCACACTAGCTCTGATTGATTCGCTCATGAAGTAAACAACTAAATGTTTGATATAAACAGTCAATAGAGAAAATGTCTATCAGTAAACTTGCTCCGTGTTCCAGGCGTCCTGATTTTGCCAGAACAGTTTGTGGATCAATTAAGGAGTATTTTAAAGAAACCGAACAAGTAGGACAACACTTGAATCATAGCCCCTAACCCCAACACCTCGCAAAGCACACACACACGCACACACACACAATTTCACCATACACCACTCACACGTATAGTTTATAACGACACCTAGGTCTCAAACAGCAATCACTTATACCATAAACCAGGCACACGCATCTCGGTCTCCACCAACAATCAATTACACCATAAACCTTTCACACGCATAGTTGATACATATGTGTCATCATCGAGGCCATAATAAAAGTTGTGTTTGTTTGCCCGAACGTGATCGGTCCAGAAAATCGGGAAAAGAAATTCCTACCTACCCACCCATCTGAAAATTCTAAGGTCAGATTTGGGCAAACTAAGATATTTTTAAGTGTGGTTCGATCACTTATACTATAAAATTAGGTAACACTCGAAAAGGAAATGTAGCATTCGCAGAACACAGTCAACCACAAACACGCACAAAAACAAAACAATTACAAGGAAACGAATTACAAGGAAAAGGCCAAGCAAAGTATGCGACTACACAGACATAAAAGGGATGACAATAGGGCTACCGCCTCGGAATGGTCAGTGGCAAAATTGCCGCTATGGGTTTGAAACAGGTTCTATGGTGAACCAAACTTCACTCTTACTCTATTGCCATTCCAATATAATTGAAAATAAATCTATAAGCTATATATGTATAACACAAAGATGATCATGTATATATGAATACAACAGAAAAAGCCGAGAAAGCCACAAAGCATGTACTCGGTGACTTTGTAGAAGCTAGAGTAACACGATAAACCTATACCTATATACAACAACACTACACTACTGAGTCATGGACAATGCAATATACTTACACATTGTTAGCTTCTATGGGAAGGAACAAATGTATTTGTGTTATAGTGGCCAATGGCCTTAACTAAATGTATAAATAGATGTTGCTAAAAGCGTGTAGTATGGAAGGCGGATGCGGCCATTTCGACTTTTCTACTTTGCGACTTTTCGCCCTATTAATAACCTTCTCCAGAAGGCGAAAACTCAATGGCGAAATGTCGCAAACCCGAAAAGTCGCAAACCCGAAAAGTCGAAGTTGAAAAGTCGCAAAGTCGAGATTTTGGGCGAAATTTCGACTCGCAAAGTCGCAAATCCGAAATTGTAAAATCTCGACTTTTCGCCACGAAATTTCGTCCAAAATCTCGAGTTTGCGACTTTTCGACTTCAAGATATATTCCCGTCTGTTGACTCACTCGCAATAGTTATTTAGCTAGTTTGTAGCGAGAGATAATTACTTTCGAGCAATCTGCTATAATAACAATCTTGTCCTCTTACTGACCGAATAGCGTTCCTCGATTTTATTTGTCTCTGCCTACACCTTTTCAGAAGATAATGAATAAGGTATGAATTACTAACGCCTCTATTGAAAGAAACAATTGCTTATTTAGTAAGGGACCTCGATATCTGAGTTGGCTTGGTAAGATAGATACCCTTGATTCGAGTCCCTATACAAGAGCCATTTGGGGGTTCGTACGGGACATGTTGTTTACACATTTAAAGTAGCTAACCCGCCAACAACAGCTACATTTCACATCATATGTACACCGTTTCTAAACCTACTGACGACGAGGTATATATATAACTTACATATTTCAGAATTCAAACTCCATCATGTGCCGTAAACCCCAATTCAATAACCCTTTACCCGCTACATACATTTAATGGGAGGGGGGGGGGAGACTGTTTTATGTAAATTTAATTGATGCTTTTGATTAACTTTCCATCTTTATCCAGGTATAAGTTCTGAAACATCTAATGGAGTGATTCATTTAACCTGCATGTATGGTTCGACGTGCTATTTTTAAAAAAAAATCAAAACAGTTACTGATTGAGTTGGATTCGCAGCTAAGCTCTGCACCCCCACCAGGCCTGCCAAACTGGCAATGCGATCCAAGTTGAAATCTCTATGAGAATTCTCTCTAATGATTGTATTACATGTGAACACGCACACTATGGAAGTCGCACAGTTACTGTCAAGTAATAACCTGAAAGCTCTGCATTGCAGGAACTCTTCCCACTTGTTGACCTGAATGAAAAGAAAGAATATGTATAAGTGTAAACATTCATCATAGTCATATGCATACTATCTTCGGGATGCTAAAACTGTGTGTGCTATTGACAGACCACTGCCCGGCATTGGTTTGCTCCATGGCAGATCCATGTCTGATGGGAAACTTCATCTTTCTTCTCATCTCCCTCTGGGGTTGCTGTCCTAATATAACCATTTATAATATTTTAACAGGGTGTAAAAACCTCATTTCATTCAAATATTATGTTACGCTCAACCAGGGCTAGAGGGCATAACCGTACCAAGCATGTGTCAATATCGTTCATGAACAATCTCAAACCAAGACTTCAATATTATTTGTGTTCGACGATCTCCAATGTTAACCCTTCAGGCTCATTTGTATTATTTTTATTTTATGATGAACATGACAGACATGCACGAGTTAATTCAAAACCAATTAAAAAAAACTCACCTGCTATTTATATTACAAGTTGTGGCTTTCGCCTGTCGGATTGATCCGTGGCGACGTTGTGTAAATATGATGGTATGTCTTCAATATTTGGACACATAACATTCATTGCGTATTGGTCATACATATTGTTTACGTCTGGGACCACATTTAGTGTAATGTATGGATGTGATCTTACACGGAATACGTGATAACCCTTAATAGTCTACACAATTTTAATTATCCTACTTGACATAATTACACACTTTAGAACATGAAGTAATCAATGTGAAATGGGATGAACACAATGATCATGATGGTTGTTTTAACGGTTTTGGATGGGGAAACCATCCTACTTTAGGTTTAGTAATTGGAAGGTAAGTCCATCCAAAATGAAATGTTTCATTTGGAAGGAAAAACCGTCAATTTGTATAAGGTGAAATAGGATGGAAAACCCTTCAAAAGTGTGAAATATAAGTTCGGATGGTTTTCCATCTAGTGCCTGACTGTCCATATACAAAATATAAACGGTTTTAACCAGCCAGGCCAAACCCGAAAAGGGAGCTTCGAATTAAGAGTTACCAACTCATAATTCATTTTGAGCATATTCAATCATGGTATTTTTAGAACCTGTAAACCTTTACATTTAATCGGCCAAAATACATTATTATATGATCTGAGCACTTGGATATTTTTTTCTAAAGCATTCATTACATATACAAGCAGAGCACGTACTCTTATTTTACATATTGATAAACATTAAATATATATGGCAAACAAAGTGTCATACTCATTAATCATCTCATGCGTTAATTCTATTTTGTTAAAGGGACACATGGCGAACCTAAGTTTCATTCAAACATTAAAATAAGCCTCTCAGTTATTAATCTTTCCTCATTTGAGGGAATTTAGATTTTTAAATGTAAGCTCAAAGCACATCTTACCTAAAACGCAACATGCCGGTGTACATGTACGAACAAATGCACCGTGAACATTACTCAATAAGTGGAAAACCAAGTAACGTGTCCCCCAATAACTGTGACTAATATGAACTAAGGTAAAACCTTGAGGCGAGCACAGAAAATGTGAAAGTCAATGTTAAACAGATCAAACTCCATGAAAGAACAATACAAATAACTTGTCAAATTGAAAGCAACACAATAATGAGGTCCTCTCAGGGGTTTTGGGGAAAATGGCAATTTATATTTGGTGAACAAGGGAACAATGGCTGTTATTTTCAGGGGAAAAGAGAACACTGACACATATTTTTAGGTAAGGGAACAATGGAACATGGCTTTACAGGAAATAAAATTCTAACATCTAGTTTTAATATTAAAAAAAAAAATCACAAAAAGTTGACATTTCAAACAATATTTTTGTGATGACAGTGTACTGTAGGCCAAAATGAATTTTGGGGAACATTAGCAAATCTTTTAAACATTAAAAAATACTTTTAGAGAACAGGGGAACATTGGACAAATAATTTTGGGGAACAAAGCAAAATAGTTGTGGGGAACACTGACTCATATTTTCAGGGAACAAAGGAAGATGTACCCCTTCCATCATCCTGAGGGCCTTTTGATTAGGCCAAATACAATTATACCTGTGTTTACTGTAACATTGCTGAAAAAAATAGGGTAGGTAGATAGGCATTTTATTTTTTTATTTTATTTTTTGGCGAAGTTACATTTAAGGTGGCGATGAGCTTTGATGAATGGGAAAATGTGGTATTTTAAAAACTACAATAGATAACAATATGAAATTGTGTATGTTTTATTGTTTCCCAAAAGGCTTGGCAACAACTGGCTCTTTTCCAAATCACTTGCAATTATTGCAAAGGGGTAAAACAGTTTAATTTATTTTTCGCAAGTCCGGAAGCGGGTCAGTTCCAACAGCAGGACAATGAGCACATGAATCGACCGTGATTGCGTGAACATAATTATTTTTTCAAAAAAAAAAATGAGTCGGGGGTGTTTTCAGAGGGTCGGTCGGATTACAGTAAACTCAGGTATAATTTTATTTGGCCTTATGATAATAATGAATTCAAGTATATATACTCAGTCGCAAAAGAAAATTTGCACTTTGAACTTTACACCCCTATCCTTTTTATCAAGCAACAGTCCTTAATGAGTCAACCTATTGAAAAACAAATGACAGCATGATATTGGCAATAGAATGATAACAATTTTGGTACCAAACATGACGTATATTTATACATTTTATTCTAAAAAAAAACTCATTGCAGACTTTCTTTCACAACTGAGCTGTTTACACTTTCTTTTGCAACTCAGTATATTTTATAGATTAAAACGTTTTAGACTAGCTTGAAAGAAACTAAACTGCCAAATTCAGCATTTACCTCACTGCTTCAAGTATACACTGTCGTGATATAACTAAACTGAAATATTGTTAACTTTATACATATACATACATTGTTCCAATTGCTTTTTTACATTTTTTTTTCTTTTTGCCAGAAATGTTGATATTTTCTATGTTATTATTTTTAATATTACTAAATATATGCAAACTGTGACCTGTGTATTTAGCCGATAACACTAAATATGATTCACAAATAGATGAGAGATAGGGATAATTGTTTAGTTTCAACACCAAATCCATCTGTCCTGATCTTACCTTGAATAAGAACCATCTGTACAAGATGGCAGGTTGCATTCACTTTAGTGCATGGGTTTGAAGAAATCCAATCTGTATGTGACCCAATGGGCCACTCCTAAAATATGCTAGTGTCACCATCCAATGCTGGTTGTAAATGTCTGACAGAATAATGCAACTATCAGTCACAGACAACCATTTAAATATAAACAAAGGATAGATGACTCTTTTCTTGAAGATGTTCAGTGTGCAACCCTTCTGTAGTGTAAATCTCATTTTTGCTTTACACTGAAAAAGCAGTTCCAGTACATCATGGTGTTTCATCTCTGTTCTGGTCTGTTGAGTTCCGGTGAATCGTAACACTGGTCCATAATTATGTCATAAAACAAATACAAACAATTCCGTTTTTTAAATTCTATAATGAGGTCATTTTTACCATACCACATATATGACTTACAAATCACTATATGAGTCAAATAAATGAGAACCAGACCATCCGCCATATTTTAAACTATAGGACACCCACCTGTATGGGCACAATATAATCTGGACTTATGATTGTGTTTAGTGTAATGTATCTATCTACAATCTATAGTGCTGCCACACTAGAATACCACACCATAGTACACACAGGTATGTGTGTTTTGTGGGTCGGTCGGTGTGTGTGTGTGGGGGGGGGGGGGGGGGGGTGGGGATAGGTATTTTTAAATGAATAAATCTAGGGGGTGAGGACCCAGCCAGCAATCCTATATCTAGCCTTCATCAGCCCCATAGGGCCAGTATCGCAAACGATATCGGCGTGCCCATCGGCTTCAAGTCGGACAGATATCTTGTCGGCTACACATCGGTCCAATATCGGTTAGATATCGTTTTAGTTTACTATCCATCATCGGTCCAATATCGGTTAGTTATCTATCCAATATGTATCCGATATAGTTTCGACCCGAAGTGGGCCCATTATGACAGATAAACATCAAATTCGTTCTATTGTCACCATCCAGCTAGCACAGTATGTAGCTAGAGCATCGGATTACCAATCCAAAATACATGTATATGTTTCGCAACAAACAAGGTTATCGGGCGTTTAACTCTGTCCGATTTTTTTTATCAAATCAATTTAATGAATACTCACTACCTTATATATATCTTTTTTTAGGTGCTTATCTCAATTAGCTCGACTGGAAAAATATTCATTAGCAATAAATAAAACTCTTGTGAATGTAGGTAGCATCATTTTGCAATGTAAAAAATGACATTTGCGAGGAATATCTGTTCAAATTAACAATAAATATACAATATTCAAAATGACATGTCATTACCTCCATTTATGGATTTATGGCGTGTTATAGCAGACCAACAGCGGCCCGATATATGGTATCAACTGATACAAACTACGTCGGCATGACGTTGGCCCGAGATATAATAATAATAGACATTAGAAGAAATGTGCTGTATTCATTCAGATTAATGCATTGAACAATCAATTTAGCATGCCATACAAACAAAAAATTCAAAAATTGGAAAATATTGAATTAATCGGCTCCAACATTTAGCCGACATCTGACCGATATCTTTTCAGCAAATCATAAAAAAAAAACACAAACCCAGTCAGCAAGCCTATATCGGACCGATATGTTTCCTATATACAGATAACGGATCGACATCGGGCCTTGCCGCTCTGTTACTGATATCGGTAACAGAGCATGGCGCGATGTCTATGACAGATAACGGATAGACATCGGGCCGAGCTGCCGACATTCCGACCAATTACCGAAATCTATCCGATATGGCCATGCTGGCTGGGGAGTGGTGGGGTGGCTTGTAGTCTAAGATTTTCCAGGAGAGGGAGGTCTGTCTAAGGAAAACTTTTCCTCCTTTTTTTCGGGGGGGGGGGGGGGGGTGGGAAGGGGAGGGGGAGGTGAGGGGCGATATTTTGTAGATTATTCTAGTGGGTAGTCTGAAGAAACGCTTTCTGTTCGCGGCGAGGGTGGTTTGTCCATAAATAGTTAATCATTTAAACTTGCTCAGCATAAACTCACAAAAGTGTTAGTACAAAGTAAAAGCAATCCGAGTCTTCCAGAAATTACCTGAGTTGTCACCAGTCGTCTGCAAATAATGTCAGTATTTACTACTGTTACGTCACTGATTTTAACACGCGCTAATTTGCATAATCTAGAAAGTTTCCGGCCAAGACGATTTAATGTTCAAATCGGGTGTTTACAAATCAAATGTATATAAATTTATTTACTCACATATGCTGCTAGTGTTGTTTTAACATTGTGCGCTCTGCAATTGTTGACATGTTCAGCATATTCCTGCATTTGTTGTCATTTTGAAATTTCCCACGAGAACCACATATTTTCTAGAAAGCCTTAGTTTCGCATTTGAACTCTTTACATATTCTGCTGCACATATTCTATAGGACTTTGTCAAGGAGCCGGAGAGCCTTTCAAATTTTTTCTGAAACTCTACTCTAACCAGTCATAACGGAAACGTTGCACAGAAAACTGTTTTAAAGAAAACAAATCAGAATTTCGAAACTAAAACTCCTATAGTGGCAGCCGGTGTCTGCGTTAGAAATGCTTATAGCGTGACAACGACGATTTACCATCAAAATCGAGACGCATAGATTAGCAATTATCTTTTTTTTTCTTTTTTTTTTCTCCAGTTACTGTAAAGTTCGCTTGTGCTCGCTATAATATAGATTTTTTTTTTTTTCTCCCGCTACCGTAAAGTTCGCTTGCGCTCGAAGTGCCTTCGGCACTTCTCGCTAGCTGTGCTCGCTATAATATAGATTCTTTATAGTCAGTATTATTGAAGAACACTGTTATAATAACACATAAAATATTTTTTAAACTTTAATAGATTTGGCAAACAGTGGGCGTGGCATGGATTGATAAACATAAAACATCATCCCGTTGCAGGATAAATAAAACCTCATCGATCAAAAGGAATAGCCCTAAACTAAATTAATGATCAAATAGAATAGCCTTAAAATAAGGCATTATGAAAAGAATGTAACTTCTTTCCAGGTCTTGAATATGTACACCACTGATAAGGCACTGTCGATATATTAAATATGAAAGTATTAAAGAACTGTAGGGATATATTCCCCAAACTCCACACGAAAATGTTTCGAAATGCACCATGTGTTGAAAAGCTGATGGGTGGCGTAGGCTTATCTTGTATAACAGGTAAAAAGTGGAACTTTACATACAATACCAACACCGGAGGACTCCATGACCTGATCCACACATTGCATCCGATACAGACATAGGAACTTTTGACCGGTCTTAAGTGATCTTGATGGTTACACAAACTGAAATATAAGGCAAAATGTTCGAGAGAATGAAACAAAATAAATCTTGAAAGAAGTGATAGAGATCCAATCATAATTAATCAGCAACAGCAACAGCATCCGTATATAAACAACTGTAATGAAAACATCATTGTACGAAAAATGAATAAATGTAAAGCTGATCGCTAGACGAAAAGCATTGGATGTTTTATAAACAGTCAATTTAGAAGAAAGGCAATGAAGGCATGAATTGATTTTAAACTGTTAAACAGTATTAAATCAAATGAAAATAATGCCATATCCAACACAATGCTTCCGCACTAGCATAGACGCACGCCCAGACAGTATGACGTCACCTACCGCTCTGGGTCATGATTATGCATTGCCTCCATTGCCAGACCAACAACTTTTATTAGCAGCAACAGTCAACAGCAGCAAGTTAAAATTAGCTGAGATCAACAAACTGTTGAGATATACTTATCCGCAGTAAGAAAACATATTGCCTAAACACTCCAATTTCATGGTTAGCATCATAAAACACGATTTCACCAACAGCCTTGGAGTTAAATAATAGCAGCAGAAGCTGAAAACATAGTGCACAACAACGATGATGATAACAACAGGCTATCATGATTGCTTGATCAACATTTCTCCATCAACTAGATGTAGTTCAACAAATTATTCTTATATAAATGGTTTTCATAATAGTTCTTAAATAATATTTGCAGTAGATATGGACATCATCCGCATAATGACAACATAATAATATTTATCTGCCTTGAGTCGAATAATCATATTTTTCTAATGTGACTCAATGTTATTTACAGTTTTAATTGTCTCTCGAATGACTCAGTAATTATTATTATTATTGTTTTCATTGTTTTTGCAAATTGATTCACTGAGTTGAAAATGTAGTCTAACTACTGTCATTACAAACAGGATATTGTTTACTTTGATACCATTTTCAATTTCCTAGTGTGAACTGTTTGCAGTAACAATGTGTTACTGTAACACAAATGAAAAGTTGTGAACAATCTACAGCCATACATCACCAACCAACATCTACAATGAACTTGCAATTTGCATTTGCAGACGCCTGGTGGAATAATGATAATATTATAATGTTTGATGATTTTTGCATTATCTACGACAACAGCATTATAAAGTTTATAAAAACGAGTCCTGTTTCCCGGAGGCAGTGCAACATATGTTCCTCTAGCTGACTAACGTCTTGTGTACGGCCTTTTCCTGCAACCAATCGAGCCACTCAACGATCATGTGACGTCACTGACTAGCTGAACGCACACCCTTTGGATCTGCTGGGAGGCAACCGCTGACTTTTCCAGGTGGGATTATCAACCACGTTACCGGCAGAGAAATAACCATCGAACTGGCTCGCTTTCCACGACGCATTATCTAGTGTGATTATGAAAACAAAATCGACGTACAATGTATTAACCAAGCAAAAATGAGTACAAATGGAGTCCAAATGAAAATAAAATCCTAAATAGTAATACCAACTTATTGTAATAACTGATTGTGCAGTCTTCATGTAGATCTAGTCTATGTTTTTTAAATTTATTTTATTTATTTATTTATTTATTTTTATTTATTTATTTATTTATTTATTTATTTTATTATTTTATTTTATTTATTTTTTTATATTTTGTTATGTTTTTATTTCTATTTATTTTTTATTTTTAGGTGTTATATTATTAGCATTATTATTATTATTATTATTATATTTATTTAATTATTATTATTACCCCACTATTATTATTATTATTCACAACACCCAAAAACTCATAAAGCTTGCAATACACTAAATGCCCTAAACATTTTCAGTTAACATGTAGTCTACCGAGACGCAACACACGCAAATACTCCCATCCACATTGTTCTAATTTAGCATATATGTAAACAGCTGTTGAGAGGCTGTTGACCCAGTTACCGCGAACATGAGAGTGCAGTAAATCCCCCGATCTGCATACACCAGTAAAAAGTTATATCCATTCTAAATTAAAGGTACATTCCATTTTTGAATTCAGGGAAATAAGTTACGCCCAAGCCCGCAGCAAACCCCGCTAAACGAACGCTTTAAACACAAACAAAGGCAAGAAACGAAGTGACCAATGCTTAGAAACCATTTCAATTCGACCCCGACAGCCACAACCACACAATATGAGATGAATATTAATCAATGTTTACCTAAAGTCCCTGAAAACATAACAGCGTGAGAAACGATAACGTCACCACACACGGCGGGAGGAACGAATGTTTTTATTTATTAATATCCACGACCTATATGAATTATCAGAATAGAAACAAAGAAAGAGACGAAATAAAGCTTATGGTAATAAAATTGGAAGAAAATATTTCTCCGGCGAGAACCAAAAAATGGCGCAAACATGGTGAAATCGAAAACATTATTTGCATCCACGAACAACGTAAACATCTGTATGACTAAATAGAAACGAATACAACATAATATATGACAAAATCATGAGCACCAGTAATATTACAAAATCATAGATCCTGCGAGTCTGATGTTAATAAATTTAAGTTTTTAAATGTAAGCTCAAGCACATCTTACCTAAAACGCAACATGCCGGTGTACATGTACGAACAAATGCACCGTGAAAATTACTCAATAAGTGGAAAACCCAGTAACGTGTCCCCCAATAACTGTGACTATAACTATAAAATAGATTTTTTATAGTCAGTATTATTAATCTTTCCTCATTTGACTTTAAAATCGCCTGCATAGGATCAAACAAAAAAATTGAGATTTAACTCTCTTCCATATTCTATCAAATTGTCAAGCATACAATTGGTGAATTATTATCAAAAGTTAGTAATACGTAAAATCAATTTGCCTTGAACTATTTGAACACTTAATAGTAATGAATGGAAGTATGCAAGTTATTTTGAAGACCAACAGGACGCTTGGATAGAGTTTTGATACACGGTTTTATTGTGTAATATTCCCGTTATTTGGCGGGTTAGTTTCTGTAACTTAACGTTCACACTGACAGTCGATAAGTAGGACTGGAAACGTGATAATACACAGGAACGTGCTAATTGTTAAAGCCTAGGTGCGGCAACCTGTTTTGCTGGAAAATGTGTACATGTTGTGCAATCTCCAGTTATCAGTTGCTAAGAGATACAACAGCAAACTAGTGTTCCTAAAATAAAATAAAATAAAATAAAATAAATAAGAAAATAATCATCTCCAAGTTGACGTATGTGGAATTTGTTGAAAAGTAGTATTTAAAAATACTTTAAATGAACGATGTTTTAACAGGTTTTTCGATTCTGTTTTAATTTACCTGGATTTCTTATTTTCTCTTAAGGAGCACAAGGTACCTTGCTTTATTTTCACGCAAAATTATGATAAAAACAAGAATCTTTCCATGCTGTTATAGTGACAGTTAAACACGACAGCAAATATTTTATCAGTAGTTTATTTAATTTTAAAATAACGGATTTTCCGTCAAAGGAAATAACTCTAGCCAAAATCAAATTCCATCAAATTGTACATAACACGTTTTATTCCTATGTATAGGATAAAAACTAATCAAAACTAATGACTGATGTAATTAAAGTTTTGGAGAAAAACCATTTTGGAGTCCAAAGGATTATTATTTCAGTTATTATAAACAACAACAAAAACAAAATTTAAAAAAAATATATTATTTTTAAACTATTTAAAAATGTCTGTGTGAGGGTGGGTGGGAGAGAGGGGCATGGCGAGGGGGATGGGAAGGGCGAGAGGGTATTTTGATGCGGAAAACAGCCTTCTACATTTAATTTAAACTCGATAATTATCACTAATTAGTTCATTTAGAAGTTAATATGTATTTTGTATATCGCTCTGCATCTAAAAGGGACACAGGGCAATCTTAATTTTTTTAAAACTCGCGGCGTCCATTAGTTTTCTAGAGAAAAACTATTGTGTATATAGCATATAAGTCTAATTAAAGCAGGGTCCCAATGATCAGTATATGAAAAATGCTTATTAATAAATGCGGACAATTCTCAAGTGTTTGCGTCTGTGTGATCAAGATCGATTCAGGACGTTTCGGCAAACCATTTCGACACATAGACGAATCGGCACCTAGACGTTTCGGCATCAAACCATTTTGGCATCTATTTTAATTTTCAACCGAGACGTTTCGGCACCCATTTATATTTGAGTATTATAATGAAGTAAACAAGTAAAGAAATTAAATATTTTCTATAATATTATTTGTAATTCATTTAAAATGCTAAGTTGATTGCCTTAACGGCAACTCCGAAGCGGTTTTGAGCCTGAATACAACTAAAACATGAACATAAAAAGGGTCCATATGACAATCACTTGTCAAATTTAAGTAAATATGAATTTTATATTATATTGTAGCATGGTCAATTCCCTTTGTTATAGCTCAGGTGTAAATCGTTATTGAAACTACTTGACTATGTTCCCTTTAACATGTATTATAATGTATACCTAAGACCCAATAAAAGCTTATCTGTATTCATAAAGTATCTTTTAATTCTTCACTTTACCTTCCTGTCATCTCCATATCGACGACTACAGGTATGCGACTTGAACAAAGCCTCAACAAACTAACTCATTATTAAAAATCGTCTACATATAACGCAGGCGTTATACTTTTCTTGTTCTACATAATCTGCATTTGTTCAATGATCAATATTAATTATAGCAATAGTATAAAGCAAATATATAAATAACTGTTGATTATATTGCACCAATAATGTACGTCAATAATGTACGAGGTTGAAAGTCGCAATGACATTGGATTAATAAATCGAAACACTATTGTTTGATACAAACTTCAAGATGGCATGTGTCCTTTTATTTACATTCTGTGATTTTGATTATCGTTTATCATTATACGACTGAAGATGCTATATTTGTTCATATTTTCGTCGTAAGTGTATGTTTGTAATGGATTTAAATAATTGTTGTTTACAAAAATATTCATTTAATTTATATAGCTTCAGACCCGTTTAAGTATTCCCTGATTTGAATATTTTTCTTGCGACATCTTATAAGAAAACACTATTATATTGTATATAGTGTTTCTCAACGCACTGTAACGGTAAATACCTTGTATCATTTTATAGCAGGGGTTTTGTTTTAAGGTTGTCATTATGTGATGTTATTAATAATAAAAAAAGAAGTTGAAGAACTATCTATTATTTAGTTATCACGTACCGTGGAGTGATGGATCATAATAGATGTGCTAATTAATGAGGAATTATCGCTCGTTCTTTTCCGTTCAATTCCGTACATGCAATCGGAATTGTTTCGTCGATTTCCGTATATGTACAACTAGGCAGTACATTAATAAAAATACGTTGTGTTGTATTTTAAGAGTTTTGTGATAAATATAATCTCACATTTGGTACGATTAAGTCTGTTAAATTTGTTGAATAAAATTGATGTGATGATCGACACATCAATGTAGCATCCAACACGTTTAATAAATTCAGTATTAAACAGGCACTCATGTTATAACCTCTCTATATATATCGTGAGAATTCTAGACACATTTCATTTAAAAAAATCATTTTTATGATGCGTGTACATAACGTAATTGTGTTATCCTGGATATATAAATGATAATTATATTACTATTTACTAGAGGGGATACATCAGGTTTTTCGTGGGAGTCTAGGGCTCCTACGTAACATAGACAAATACTGGTACTTTATATTCAAAAGGGCCAAAACATTCTGCAAAATATTAAAATGACTGCTAATTTACAAAGAAATTGCTTTGCACAGTACTATGTGCTAACCTAGATTACGCACCAGGGTTAATGTCAGCATTTTAATTCAATTTCATTCAAAATATATTCAATTTCATTCAAAATATATGGTGTATTTAAATTATAGATCTGACCAACATGGTGGCAACTCCATATTTTATTGCAATTACATATTCATTATTAAACTGAATATTTTTTAAATGTTTTAACTTTTCTCGAAAAAGTCTGATGTACACCCTTTAACCGGCGTTCATATGGCTATTGAAAGTACTGTAAGTATGTAATTTATATACTCGTTATCTTTTTCTTTTCATGTACGCAATCACCACAAACGCCAGCAGCGACAATAACAACATCAGCAGCAACACTAAAGTCAATCAAAGTTCACTTTATGAATCTGTCGAGAGACGAACATGGGATGTCAGACGAGCAAGCCAGAAGACTCAGATCATAATGTCGCAACAAACAACAATGCTGACGGGTTCACCGATAACCAAATAGATACGCTCAGAAGCACGTGGCCTTTGTTGTCACGTGATACCAAGTCAAATGGCACCCGTGTGTTCAGATTCATATTTCTCTCAATACCAAACATCAAATCTGTGTTCAAGTCATTTCGGTAAGTATGATTTTAACACCACCGTATAACCGGCAATCGCAACTTCGGTTGTAGTTTTAACTCGGTTCATATATGTAAATGTTGCGATTACCGGTTATATAGCGTGGCTTAGCTTAGCATTATATGTTATTATATAACAGTGACACTGTCTCTGACACAAAGCAAGTCTGTTTTCGGGTTTTCGCATTTAAACGTACCATTCATATTTAAAAGTGTCGTCATTCAAAATTCAAAAACACAAGTATTTGGCAATAGGAGCGATCTGAAAGAATGTGTCCTTACGTAAATTAATCCATCATATTGTGCTCAATTGCACTCAAACAGGAGCAAGTGCATTTAATTGGATCCTGTGTTCTATGTGGTATACGTACTGCTAGTGATCCTGTGTTCTATCTGGTATACGTATTCGCTAGTGATCCTGTGTTCTATGTGGTATACGTACTGCTAGTGATCCTGTGTTCTATGTGGTATACGTACTGCTAGTGATCCTGTGTTCTATGTGGTATACGTATTGCTAGTGATCCTGTGTTCTATGTGGTATACGTATTGCTAGTGATCCTGTGTTCTATGTGGTATACGTAATTGGATCCTGTGTTCTATGTGGTATACGTATTGGATCCTGTGTTCTATGTGGTATTCGTAATTGGATCCTGTGTTATATGTGGTATACGTAATTGGAATATGTGTTCTATGTGGTATACGTAATTGGATCATGTGTTCTATGTGGAATACGTAATTGGATCCTGTGTTCTATGTGGTATACGTAATTGGATCATGTGTTCTATGTGGTATACGTAATTGGATCATGTGTTCTATGTGATATACGTAATTCGATCATGTGTTCTATGTGGTATACGTAATTGGATCCTGTGTTCTATGTGGTATACGTAATTGGATCCTGTGTTCTATGTGGTATACGTAATTGGATCCTGTGTTCTATGTGGTATACGTAATTGGATCATGTGTTCTATGTGGTATACGTAATTGGATCCTGTGTTCTATGTGGTATACGTAATTGGATCCTGTGTTCTATGTGGTATACGTAATTGGATCCTGTGTTCTATCTGGTATTCGTAATTGGATCCTGTGTTCTATGTGGTATACGTAATTGGATCATGTGTTCTATGTGGTATACGTAATTGGATCATGTGTTCTATGTGGAATACGTAATTGGATCCTGTGTTCTATGTGGTATACGTAATTGGATCATGTGTTCTATGTGGTATACGTAATTGGATCATGTGTTCTATGTGGTATACGTAATTTGATCATGTGTTCTATGTGGTATACGTAATTGGATCCTGTGTTCTATGTGGTATACGTAATTGGATCCTGTGTTATATGTGGTATACGTAATTGGATCCTGTGTTCTATGTGGTATACGTAATTGGATCATGTGTTCTATGTGGTATACGTAATTGGATCCTGTGTTCTATGTGGTATACGTAATTGGATCATGTGTTCTATGTGGTATACGTAATTGGATCCTGTGTTCTATGTGGTATACGTAATTGGATCCTGTGTTATATGTGGTATACGTAATTGGATCCTGTGTTCTATGTGGTATACGTAATTGGATCATGTGTTCTATGTGGTATACGTAATTGGATCCTGTGTTCTATGTGGTATACGTAATTGGATCCTGTGTTCTATGTGGTATACGTAATTGGATCCTGTGTTCTATGTGGTATACGTAATTGGATCCTGTGTTCTATGTGGTATACGTAATTGGATCCTGTGTTCTATGTGGTATACGCACTGCTAGTGATAACTAGCCTATTCAAATGGAGCATTGGGCATTGAGAAGTAAATGTTTCGTAATCGAGGTACATTTTTATTGATAACACAGTTGCATAACTAAAGTTACATATTTAATAATGAAAGTTGCTAATTTCTTATAGCACGACTTTATGAAAAACATATACAATTTACTAAGGAGAAACGTCACATATTACATTTAACAATTTGCTAATTAATTAGTATATAACCAAATAAAGTACAACCAAATATAGTATTATATTAACATAATTTTGGTTATTTTAAAATACATATAGCGGGATTGCCGGTTACGCATAAAGCCAAAAGCACGCGCTCGATAGCACGTATGATAGTGTTAGCGTTGTCTTGATGTATATATGTGCGTGCGTGCGTTCGTGCGTGCGTGGCGTGTGTGCTTGAATGCGTGTGTTGGGGTTTGGTGGGAGTGGGAATGGATTTGAGATCCCGGCGATAATATACGTGTTCTTTCTCACTTACAACATCGAGAGGCTGAATCGAACTCAGAGATTGTATTAAAGAGACGCAGGGTGCACGTCCAACTTCTATATTTACCCTGATACCCATAATACAGGCAAACTCGAACACAATTATGCATGAATACAAATCAATCTCTCTTTATGTCTTTCATTCTCATGTGCAATTAATAAAACCTATATTTATTTCAGTGTAAGGTAGTTCTGTTGCATCTATATTTCGATTGACGTTACATGGTTGAAGTTATTCAAACAAACGCACACCAAATAGTGACGACATTGATTATCTATCGCTACTCAGTTTATTTTCATTTATAGTAATGGAAAACATTTAATTCAGGCCTAAAAGGCCTTTGTCCTATTCTTGTGTTGATCAATATCGTATAAAATACCAATTCATTTCAAGAAGAATAAACGAATAGAAAGTGTAGCCCAAATATTCTCTATCTAGGCGTGAACATTTATAACAGATAAACGGTTACTAAATATCTAATAGTATAATGTCAGAACGTTCAGCCCACTTACCAGACCGCACCGGACCGCACCGGACAGTGATACGACAACTATGACAACGATACGGCAACAAGGACAACGATACGACAATTAACTAGGACAACGATACGACAACTAGGATAACGATAAGAAAATTAACTAGGACAACGATACGACAACTATGTCAACGATACGACATCGAGGACAACGATACGACAACAATGAAAAACGATACGACAACTAGGACAATGATACGACAATTAACTAGGACAACGATACGACAACTGTAACAACGATACGACAACTAACTAGGACAACGATAAGACAACTGTGACAACGATACGACAACTAACTACGACAACGGTACGACAACATACTAGGATAACGATACGACAACTAGGACAGAGATACTACAACTAGGACAGCAATATGACAACTAGGACAGAGATACTACAGCTAGGACAACGATACGACAGCTAGGACAGAGATACTACAACTAACTAAGATAACGATAAGACAACTAGGACAACGATACGACAACTAGGACAGTGATACGACATTGAGGACAACGATACGACAACTAGGACAATGATACAACAACTAGGACAACACTATGACAACTAGGACAACGAACGATACGACAACTAGGAAAACGATATGACAACTAGGACAGCGATACGACATTGAGGACAACGATACTACAACTAGGACAACGATACGACATTGAAGACAACGATACGACAACAACTAGGACAACGATACGACATTGAGGACAACGATACGACAACCAGGACAGCGATACGACATTGAGGACAACGATACGACAACTAGGACAACGATACGCTAACTAGGACAGCGATACGACATTGAGGACAACGATACGACAACTAGGAAAACGATACGACATTGAGGACAAAGATACGACAACTAGAACAACGATACAATAACTAGGACAGCGATACGACATTGAGGGCAACGATACGACATCTAGGACAACGATACGACATTGAGGACAACGATACGACAACTAGGAAAACGATACGACATTGAGGATACCGATACGACAACTAGGACAACGATACGACATTGAGGACAACGATACGACAACTAGGACAGCGATACGACATAGAGGACAACGATACGACAACTAGGACAACGATACGACATTGAGGACAACGATACGACAACTAGGAAAACGATACGACATTGAGGACAACGATACGACAACTAGGACAGCGATACGCCATTGAGGACAACGATACGATAACTAGGACAACGATACGATATTGAGGACAATGACACGACATTGAGGACAACGATACGACAACTAGGACAATGATAAGACAACTGACTAGTACAACGATACGACACCTAGGACAACGATACGATAACTAGGAAAACGGTACGGCAACTAGGACAATGATACGACAACTAGGATAACGGTACGGCAACTAGGACAATGATACGACAACTAAGACAACGATATGACAACAAGGACAGCGATACGACGACTAGGACAGCGATACGACGACTAAGACAACGATACGACAATTAGGACAGCGATACGATAACTTTCTAGGATAACGGTGCGACAACTAGGACAACGATACGACAACTAGGACAGCGATACGACAGTTACGACAACGATACGACAACTATGACAACGATACAACAACTAGGACAACGATACGACAACTAGGGCAGCGACTAGACAACTCTAGGACAACGATACGAAAACTAGGCCAGCAATACGACAACTAACTAGGACAACGATATGACAACCAGGACAACGATACGACAACTAACTATGACAGCGATACAACAATTAGGACAGTGATACGACAACTAGGACAGCTATATGACAACTAGGACAACGATACAAAACTTGGACAACGATTCAGCAACTAGGACAGCGATACAATATGGTGATGACAATGACAGCGAAACAAAAACCGGGTCCGCCAGTACTTTTTTTCATCTGATCTTTGTCAAACTTTACCGGGTTGTTAATATTAATAAAAGCTCAGACAAGTTTGAAAACCAGCCAGATCAGATTAGGAACACCGGAGTTATGGCCCTTGATTTAGTTAAAACTGCTATATTTTGCTTCGTTAAGATGATTGATTGATTGATTGATTGAATGGTGTTTTGCGGCACGTCGACACATAAATAGGTCATATTGTTCGCAAAAACCGACGAAAGATGAAGAAATTAAGTGGTAATTAAAAATTAATATAAATATATAAAGATAAAACTATTAAAAATAAGGGATGATATGGTATATATGTAAATCAACAAATGTCCGTCAACGGGTTTATAAACAAGTAAATATATATAAGAACACATTATAATGATTTATATAGTCTGATTTCTTTTAAGAAATCGCTAAGATGATAGGGCCTTCCTTTTTCTTCCGATCTTTACCAACCTTTACCAGATTGTTAATATCAATGAAAGCTTGGACAAGTTCGGAAACCAGCCAAATCGGACCAGGAACACCGGAGGCATTTTGTTTTCATAAGAAACCTTGGTTCATGGGTTCAATTTGTTTAAAAAAAAAAAATATTATTTTTTTATTTATTTTTTATTTATGTTTTTTTTATAAATGTTTTTTATTTATTTTTCCCTCATAAGACACCTTCGTTAATTTTTCTATAATTGGGAGCTTAGGGACCCTTGTTGGATCAGTTTTACATAGAGTTATATGGAAGAACTTCAAAAATCTTCTTCTCTGAAACTACAAGAGACAAAGGTTTATTTATTTTTTTATTATTATCAGCTTATTGTCCTCTACCAAGCTTGCTCAAATGGTGACCCTGGGGTAACATTTGGCCCCGCCCCAGGAATCACAGTTTTACATAGACTGATATAGGGAAACACATAAAAGATCTGAAACTACAAGAACTAAAGTTTTAATGTTTTGTATTTATTGTCAGCTTATGTTCCTCTACACAGTTTGTTCAAAAGGTGGCCCTGGGATCTAATTTGACCCCGCCCCAGGGGTCAGTTTTACACAGACTTATATACATATATAGTGGAAAACCTTAAAAATGTTATTCTCTGGAACTACAAGAGTCAACGGTTTAATATTTTGTATTTACACTCAGCTTATTGCCCTCTACTAGTGTTTGAATAGCGACCCTGGGGTCAAATTTGGACCCACAACAGTGGTCTCATATTTTACATAGATTTATATAGGGACAAACTGAAAACACCTTCTTCTCTGAAACTACAAGAGCCAACAGTTTAATATTTTGTATTTACACTCAGCTTATAGTCCTCTACCAAGTTTGTTCAAATGGTGACGCTGAGGTCCAGTTTAACCCCCGTCCCTGGGTCACATGTCAAACTTTGTTTGAGTGTTTATATTAACGAACGTTTGATTTGTTTTAAAGCTAGCCAGACTTGAGCCAAATACATCCCTCCGCAATATCTTGGTAATTGAAGACACTTTATGGAACACAGTTTGATACTGCCATTTTTGACTCACACGCTTTTTATTCACCCACCGTCCCGCCCCCCTACACCCATCATGGACACCATATATCAAGTAGAGCGATACAGGCCCTCTTGTGCCTCTTGTGTTTGCTCCCAAACGCCCCCACCACCCACCATGGACACCATATATCAAGTAGAGCGATACAGACCCTCTTGTGCCTTTTGTTTTTGCTCCCCCACTCCACCCACCATAGACACCATATATCAAGTAGAGCGATACAGGCCCTCTTGTGCCTCTTGTTTTTGCTCCCCCCGCCCCCCCTCCGCCCACGATGGACACCATATGAGCGATACAGGCCCTCCTGTGCCTCTTGTTTTTGCCCCCCCCCCCCCCCCCCCCCATCCAACTCCACCCACCATGGAAACCATATATCAAGTAGAGCGGTACAGGCCCTCTTGTGCCTCTTGTTTTTGCTCTGCTTTAATGAATATAACACAGTTATACGGGCTGATAAGGTCAATGAGATCCGGACATACAAGCTTTAATGAATATGACACAGCTATACGGGCTGATAAGGTCAATGAGATCCGGACATACAGGCTTTAATGAATATGACACAGCTATACGGGCTGATAAGGTCAATGAGATCCGGACATACAGGCTTTAATGAATATTACATAGCTATACGGGCTAATAAGGTCAATCAGATCCGGACATACAGGCTTTAATGAATATGACACAGCTATACGGGCTGATAAGGTCAATCAGATCCGAACATACAGGCTTTAATGAATATGACACAGCTATACGGGCTGATAAGGTCGATCAGATCCGAACATACAGGCTTTAATGAATATGACACAGCTATACGGGCTGATAAGGTCAATGAGATCCGGACATACAGGCTTTAATGGATATGGCACAGCTATACGGGCTGATAAGGTCAATGAGATCCGGACATACAGGCTTTAATGAATATTACATAGCTATACGGGCTAATAAGGTCAATCAGATCCGGACATACAGGCTTTAATGAATATGACACAGCTATACGGGCTGATAAGGTCAATGAGATCCGGACATACAGGCTTTAATGAATATGACACAGCTATACGGGCTGATAAGGTCAATCAGATCCGGACATACAGGCTTTAATGAATATGACACAGCTATACGGGCTGATAAGGTCAATCAGATCCGGACATACAGGCTTTAATGAATATGACACAGCTATACGGGCTGATAAGGTCAATCAGATTCGGACATACAGGCTTTAATGAATATGACACAGCTATACGGGCTGATAAGGTCGATCAGATCCGAACATACAGTGACATTATTCAGAAACGGCTCTATCATTTTAAGGGGAAAATTTTAAGGTACGCATATGAACTATATATATTTAAAGATATTTGTGATTTGAATCTGAATTTTATTTTGTCGTTATTTAAGATATGGATATGTTTGACGTTTTTCATAAAACGTCTTAATTTAAATGAAATAATTGAAATTTTAAATTGAAAGGTCTCATCCAGACGAACAGTTTGATAAAAAAAGTTATTACATGTGACTAGCATAACAAACTTTTTTTATCAAACTGTTCGTCTGGATGAGACCTTTCAATCTAAAATTTCAATTATTTCATTTAATTAAGACGTTTTATGAAAACGTCAACATATCCATTATCTTAAATAACGACAAAATAAAATTCAGATCAAATCACAAATATCTTTAAATATATATAGTTCATATGCGTACCTTAAAATTTTCGAATAGGTCAATTCCCCCTTAAAAATGTAATGTTTTGTAAACCTTCTCGCCTATCACCGCTGCGGGTTTGAATCCCACTCGGAGCTCGACTTGTAAGTGAGGGGTGTCGATTCTTACGGATGGCGGGAGGTGTCCAGTACTGATTCTATCCAGGAAAAGTGGGTGGTCTGCCTCCACCACAAAACAAATTTAAAAAAATCGACCGTCATATATAACCTCACATGTGTTGAAAATGACGTAAAACACCATACGAACAAACAAATACTGATATCTGACAACGAAAAAATGTATCTGATACATTGATTATATAATGATGAACTCTTCACTGCTATTGCTATATAAAGCATCTTAATATAAAAAAGGGGACATATAGCGCGAATATCGAGGTTTCACTGCAAAACTATTGTAATCTCATATGAATAAAGAAGGAGATAAAATAGTATTGCACTGAACCCTCGATATTATGTCAGCACATTGCATTCGCGCTATATTTCCCCTTTTTTATACTGAGATGCTTTCCCCCCGATCAAGCATGTTTAATCGTCGAAATTCATTAGCGTTTGTACTGGTCTCACTGAAATCACCGTATAATTATCTTTTTTTCCTTCCAATTATATTGTTTTCTTCCTACTTTCTAATTAAAACATTTCATTCAAATATAATCAATTAACTATACAGATATCTCCGCGTAATCAAGCAAGGTTTAATTCAAACGGAGTTTTTATTTAACCGCAAATAAGGCACTGAACAAGAAATAATTAATATGATTATAACTGTACAGTTAGCTGATTAACTTTGTATCACGTGCTAAAGCTTCGTGCAAAACGCATATTTAATTAATCGAAGATGTGCATTGCAATATGAAACATTTTAACTAACGTATGAATGGTGTTAAACGTCGCTTTTAACTAGAATTAGTCACATCACGACAGTGGCTACCTGTAGCAGTTAGCTCTATGCTCAAATGTGTAGTGCTGCCTCATGGAACATTGTCTTTTACCCATTATAGTTGAACCCCACCTAGCGACAAGTTTGAAATAGTGTTGTTCAGTACAGGTCTCGATTATTTCTATGCTGGTTTCCCGCAATACATTATCGGTATAAAGCAACGTATCGTTTAAAGCTGTTTTCTAATGAAGTATTGTACGCCAGCCAGTTAGTTGCCCGCGTTGACTGCCACACAGTTTCGCGCATGCGTGCCGTGCTTATCCCGTATATTCCAGCGGTCGTTGCGGGAATCTCATGAATATTCAATAGTATACAACTATCCACTTCTGTTGAGGTCAATGGTTTAACCTATTCATCCAAGGTAGTCCCTATTGACCCGAAGCAGTAAACTATTGACCGAGACGAAGTCGAGGACAATAGTTTACTGCTGATGGTCAATAGTCATTCCCGAGGATGAGTAGTTTTTAAATATTTACTAAACAGAAGTAGATAGTTGTTTTATTATATTGAATCGTATAAACTCCGTTAGTTTGCTTACATTTTGCTTACTTGTTTATATGCATGACATCACATCATGGGAAAGTGTAACGTCGTTCTCGGACTATTGACCTGCAAAAAAACATACTATTGACCGCAAAACCGGATTGAACCGGATAGGAACGTTCTAAAGTCAATAATTCATACTAATTATTACGTAAATAGTTAACGTGACTGCCTTTTAGCCAATGAAAACTACGTATTTAAAATGATATATAATAATTATAAATATCATCCTGCTATTATACGTGTGTGTGTGTACATGCGTGCGTGCGTGCGCGTGTGTGTGGAGCTCACCATGTCAAACATTTCTCTTGTATATGTTTCCATGTTTGACAAATTATTCAGATTTTCTTTTGCATGGGTTGTTGAAGGACCACCACGTCACCTTGTATAAAGCTGATTATAAAACAAGTTAATTGGATTAGTTACATTTTGTGTAATAATATACAATATTAATGGAATGCCACCCCTGAACAATGTCACAACAGCTTATCGTTTTATTTTACCAAATTGAAATCATGAAATACCCAATTAAATATATACCAATAGGTAATACCCAACTGATCAAAAAGCTCATCTATAGCTCTGTTGTATGTACTTGTATCTCGTACACTATTTGTTATATTGAATTATCTCCTTCATTTTAGTTCACCAATAAAGAGATTGGACTTTGAAAGTCGAGCATCTGCACCAAAAAGAGTTGCTTGTAGTTTACCATACAGTCCACTTTTGATAATATTGTCGTAATAAAACTGTAGGCAGGCTTCTTCACATAAATGGCACTTTGTTTCAATAAAAATATAACAAAACAAGTGAAACTCCAGTCAAAGACGGGTTTCCACAATATCAAAGATGAACCTGCAGCCCGCCCAGTTGACGCCAATCTATAAGCCGATTTTCTTTTCAAAAACTCCGCTAATAATTATGGTCGCACTTGAATCTTTTTATTCGTTTTACTTTAATCTAACCCTTACCCAAACCCCTACCCTAACCATAACCCTAACTCTGACGCGTGCCAAACTGACAGACTGAAACCCGTGTCAAAGAGCATTATTGATATGTTCCGTTAGTGGTTAACGTTACATCGATTGAACCCTATTTTGAAAAGCATTTCTGATAAACTCGTTCTCAATTTGAAACAGACATGAGTTAGTGCTATATAATGGGTGGTCTCAGAATCTGTATTCAACTTTTTATAAAAAACAAAATGATCATAAACTATTGCGTAATTATACTGTTTTTATCTCTGCAGAAATATGTCAGACGAGGAGATTCTGAACAATCCACTATTCCAGAAGCACGTGGAGAAGTTCATGTGGTTGATAGGGTACATTGTTGACAATCTGGACGCAAACAAAGAAGATCAGGAAAAAACGCTTTTAATTCTTGGTGCCAAACATGCGATGTATGAGGGATTTAAGGAGGAGTATTTTAATGTGTACACGAGTTGTCTTCTCGAAGTCTGGGAGTCTGTTATCGCGGAGGAATTTATAGCGGAAGTAAAAGAAAGCTGGGTCGCATTGTTTGCTTACATAGTTCGTTACATGCGCGAAGGTTATTTGATGTATATGCTTGATCAGAATGACAAAGAGAGTGATACCGGTAGATAACATATCTTATCACATGGATATTAAAAATGTGTGTTTATATAATATAGAGATAATTGGTATAGTCCAGTTCGATAACGTGATGCAGAGGTTTCATTTCCAACTTCCATGGAGCAAATTATTCTTTTCTTACCTCAAAAGCTGAGAGGTTTTAAGCTTTTAAGGGGACACAATTCGGATATGCTTATCGAAGCGGGCTATACTTTTCATTCAAGTGGCTGCGCGTAAATTATGATACAATCGGCTCAAGTTGAAGAAAGGCAACCTATGTCGTTACCAGATTAGCAGGTAGCGACACGTGCTCAGATGCGTATGCTGTGTTATGTGCTCATCAAGTAAGATAACTGAAAGTAGTGGACGTTGGTACTGAAACCAGTATGTACATGATGCATAAAGATGTATGCAGTCGTGAAGACAAGACAAACAGATGACGTTCATGTTCACACAAAACAAGTTGAATAGGAGAACATAAACAGTAAATAATATGTATTGGTTGTGTCGAATGTGTAACATAACGACTCCATCAGATAATGTAGACTTGGACAACCTCCGAGGAAGGTACTATATAATTATGATCAGCATTCGTTGTTATACATGCAATAATATGAGCATGCATTGGCTTTGCTGAATGTATAACATAACTATTTTTAATATCGCAGAAGGCAGACAACTCTAGATAGATCCGTCGTTGTTTTACATATAATAAATATTCAGAAAAGACAAGCTAGGCAATGCCAAAGTAGATACAACAGTCGAACAGGCAAAGGTAGCATTCACAGAAAACACGCATCCAAAACAACCAACACTCACAAGGAAAACAGCAGCAAAATATGCGACAACAGAAACATAAAAGGGTTGACAACATGGGTCAGTGGCAAACAAGCCGCAAGCCATACTAGTGTATGCAGATGATTAACCATGAATTACGCGCTCTTCTGCGTATTCAAATTACAAAAAAGTAAATTAAATGTAAATACAAATGCATTATTAGTTGTATATGAAATATTTCAATACAGTTACATGTATATAACATGAACACCCGGGTCCAGTAGTGCAAACCTGTCAACAATAAACAACAAATTCGAGTAATAGATAATTCTTGAATAACCACCTTAACTAGATCATGATAGAAACTACGTCCGGGCCTTCTTAACGAGTTTGATATTTACCATCCGATGTATGCCCCTAAATAAAACATCAGACATGGCGTTTCCATAAAGTCAATGGTGTCATTTGTTTACTAATATATTGTTTTACTAGAAATGTATGCAACATTTTTCAAACTGAAAGTTTGGAAGATTCCACATGTTGTGTATTCATCCGCCGTTCTCGTAAAACAACAGCAACATAAACCACTACCGTCTTTTTCTGCTCATAGAAGCATTTTCAAGGGCCATGGGCCGAAATATTTTCATCCAGACAATATAAGAAAACAAAAGTTTGTCGGATTTATTAGTAAATACAACACAAATGGAACATCGCTGTTGAAAATGTAAGTGTTTAATAAAATTTGTTTTTATTACACATAGTGCGTACTCTTTGCTTTGTCAGATAAGTATGTGCATTTGAAAATAAACCGTCGTTTATGTGAGGAATAAGAGGATAAAAATGAAACGGTCACCGTCTGTTATGAATTTCTGACTGGATCGGCAAACGTCTGTTGTTGCAAACGGTCAACGTCTGTTTGGCAATGCAATATTTTATGAATTATAAGCAAATGTACATGCATTTATTTTGGTCATTATCAGTTGCAAATAATTTAAATGTTTGCATAAATGCAAAAAGCAATTCCAAGAGACTGCTCTAGAATTGAATTGTTGTTTAACAGCTCATCAACACATTGTTTAGGTTATTTCGAGTTGTTACAGGAATCCGGGAACCATGGCATTCTCTTACTATCGATAGATTCATATAGTTCTTAAACGTACTCTGTGGATAGATTCTGATACACGGGACCGCCAGGTCTGACGGACGAGTATATGGGAAGTATCTTGCCAAATGACACACCGAAGTAAGACAGTGGCGCCAGTGGGACTCGACCCCGTGATCACCGGATTCAAAATTCAACGTGCTATCCACTGGATCGCAGCAGTTGGAAAGAGGTATATGAACGCATATAGCTGTATTACACTGGCACCAGTCATAAACACATATATATCTGTAATAACTCATTATTACCTATCTGTAATAACTCATTATTACCATACGTTTTATGAATATGTCAAAGAAAATAAACAAAATCTTGCCATTTCTGAAATTGTGCCCGACCCAATATTTACCATATTTTCACATGGTGTTGAACGGGAAGCAGGATTGTCAACTTCCAACGCTCGTGTTTTAACAACAGACAAAGCTCTTGACAAACACTGGCGTTGTTCAATAATGCTGGAACGGGTCTTCAAGCTATCCCGCTCATAAAGTTCAGCAAATGTTCATCTTAAAATTCAGATTTTTCGTGTTTTTTTCACGTTCAAAAATATCTGCCTCAGTCACAATATTCGGATGTTGTTGTAATTATTACACACATTTTTAAAAGTCCGATTGAATTATTTGAATTGAATTGTGTAAAAATCATCCAGTCAGATCGCTCTTTACAAATGCGTGTTATAGTTACATGTTGCGAGTAAGACTGATTTTCTCGAAACGGGGGAAAATAACGAAACTCACGATGTTTGTTTTGAAAAGGTACTCTCTGAACTTTATGAACTAGTAGGCTTGAAGGCCCTTTGTAACATTATTGAACACCACCAGTGTTCGCTCAGATCTTTGTCCGTGGTAAAAGAAATATACGAGCGTTGGAAGTAGCACCGAAAAAAAGCCTTATGTAATTCATTATGATCACTTCCGGTTGTTTCACCTGTGTCTGTGGAACATTCGATTTTACCTTTTATTTTTTAGTCTGATTATGTTTTGTAATACTCAAATTATTATCCGAGGTAACATCTACTGAGAAACAATCCGGTACAACCACTTTAAATCGTTTCGTTCGGTACCCATTCTTCCCAGTTTCATCGTTTAATTAAGTTCTCTGTAAATGATGTCCTCATTACTATGGTGACAACAAAGGTGATTAATGACACTGGCAAATGCAACAAATGTATCTGCACAGAAGTAGCATCTGTATGTCGCCATGGTTCTCTGAGCAAATGAACTATCCATGTCAGACTTCGTAAATAATGTGTAATTTATAGAAATTGTGAAAAGTACGACTGACCAAGTTGTTTCTTTGTAACTCGTACATCGGATATTCAATCTGAACTTAGTGAAGAGGCTCCACTGTATAACTGAAGACCCTGATACTTTTGTAATATAGTATAAATGGTGCAGGCATATCTTGGTATAATAGCATGTTATATTTGCATTTAAAATAAACAAACTGTCGAAGATTTACAGAATTATAGCGCATGTTTTACTTGTTTTACACAGACGGTGACCGTTTTCGTTTAAGACTATGTTAAGGTAGATGTTTTTGAAAAAAATATGCAAGCAAGATAATTATTCAAAAGCGTTACATAAAGACACATTTACCGTGGATCTTTTACAGTCACTGTCAGGAATCTTGTATTTCAATTACAACATTTCTGGGTGTTTCAAAACAAGAACTCTTTTAAAAGCGACAGCATGTTTTTAATAGACTATGACCGTTCCACGAACAGTTCAATGGTATCGAGTCGGTTGTCCCTTGCGTTTAATAAATACGACGTTTTCAAACAGAATTGCATTTTCAAATGTAGTGCAATAGAAGGATTTTTCCCCATTATGTAAAGTAGTTCCGGCAGCCACATTGATGGTGGAATGACGTTTACGTCATTTTCAGCACATTCTAGACTATATATGACGGTCGATATGTTTCATGGTTGAGGTAGGCTACCCACTTCTTCTTAGGTAGAACCATTATTGTATACTTCCCGCCATCCGTAAGAATCGACACGTTCTCAATTACAAGTCGGGCTCCCAGTGGGATTAGAACCCGAAGTGGTGAGAGGCGAGTACGTTTCAAACACAGCGTCTTTACCATCCCGGCTACGAAGGCAGCAACAATGAACACATACAACTCCGTAGTTCATACTATCAAATAAAACTTTATTTCAATGCTTATATGCAGTATACCGGGAGTTGCACTGTACTGGTAGTGGGCGGTCTGCCTCCACCACAAAAAAATCGACCGTCATATATAACCTTGCATGTGTTGAAAATAACGTAAAACAACATACACATACAGTATACCATTAATCAAAATACATTAAAGCCATAAATTAAAGTATTTATACAGTCCCAATACCAATATAATATGCTTGTGTACACTACAGGGTCGTTGAGTAAACATATGCTGAGGGGAAAAAGTTTACAAGTTTTTTAGATGAAATAATTATTGGTTATTAGATTTGTATTGGGATATATGCACCAGGGCCCCGTTTTATGAAACAACTTACGACCATTTTGATCGTAAATCAATTTCTTAAATGCTTCACTATAAATTATACTTATAAAATAAACGTGATTTCATTTTATTTTCATATACATATGATATTTATGCACTACCTGCACACATATTTGTCTACATTGAATGCTTTGGTGAACAAATATAATGATTTTAAAATGTAAGACTTATCGTAAGATGTTTAATAAAACAGGGCCCTGCAGTTCTTTTGCTTATTAATATTGCTTGACTTTAGTAGCGCAAGATTTATGCGCAAAAGAACGAGTGCATATATCCCAATACAAATTTAATAACTTTTTTATTGCATACGCATTTCAAATATAAAAACGAAGAATTAGAACAAAACAATAGGTTTTAACGTTTGATTTTCATCAAATTATTTGAAATGTTAAATCGTGGGTATTCGACATTGTTTACGTCACGTGACATACCTTCTTTAACATGAACAGAACATTACACCAATCCCGAACGAGTATACATTACACACCCAATATGACTTTACTACACGTCAATATGGGCGAATATTGACTTTTCCTGTTACATTGAAAGTAAACGGAGCTTGTAAATGCGTATGCAAAAATACTGTATACAAGATATACTGACATTTTGGGACTTAAAGGGCTTGACCCCTACGTTCATTTATTCGTTAAGTCATTAAGTTGTTCGACTGTGTTTTATCTTTATTTAAAATATTGTGTCTATGGCAGTAGTTTCTTTATTTTACAACCAAAAATTCATTATTTCCAGGGTGCAAAAAAAAATTGCTAAACTTTTTCCCCTCAGTATATAAGTATGCAAATGCGTGTGTGACATGAAATCTATACAAACGTCACGCGGTGGATATTTAATTCTCACATCGCATAAACTCTAGTAAGTACTTGCACGGAGAGCATGCTGTAATCAATAATTTGAGAAATGATATGACGTAATCCATTGAAAGTTCTTCAGGTTCGCCTTAAAGCTACACAACCTGTATTTAAATCGCTTTCTTCTTTGTTGGCATGTCTTTATTTGTAACTTCACTTTCACCAGCTCATGTCGATATACCAGCAATATTCCGTGGTGTAGTGGTAAAATCTTCATGTTACAAATAAAACTGAAAGGTCCCTGTTTCAAATCTCGCTCCGGGCAACTAATAAAATGTGATATTTTACGCATCGATATCTGGCTTATATACAGACATTTTGGCCGTTCGTCGAATTGAAACGACTTCACCCGGGACTTATTCATATCCATGAGTTAGTATCAGTTTAAGTTTAACGACTGTAGCTTTAATAGTTGAATACATAATGAAAAATCCATAGAGGCTGATTGTGGGGTAAATCCCAGTCCATTAGTACATGACAACCAGCGTTACATGTATTGTATAATATTATATATATATAAATTGTATAATAATTGTATTATACTGCATGTTCACTTATAATCATATAGTGTATAAAATCATGTTGACCAACGAGGTACTATGTAAAAGTTGAATACAATTCTGTTCTGTTCTGTTATCTATCGTGTACTTTTAGCACGATTTTACTCAAACCGTAAAATAATTGCCGTGTTTAAACAGCATGGAATGGAAACACTCCAGGTGATTAACGCACGTGGAGAAAAATAAATATCGCGGAGACCAGCTTAGCCCATTAACCGGCCGGCATGACACAAACATAGATGTTGATACTTTTGTATACATAATCAAACGTACAAACTGACGCACGGAGAGGAGGTGTTGGATGGGGAGGAGGGGGGACAATCGGAAAATTTCGACAGCTTTAAAGACGAAAACTATCCTCATGGAGATGAAATCAAGCGCGAAACTTGATTATTTCCGAAAAAGAAATAATATTAATGTTTAAGAAAATGATGTATAACAGATGTGTTTTTCGTACACAAAACATTAGACATATGAAGAAAAATTGCATTGACGACATTAATACATTTCTCCTTTCATATATATATCATAAACTTATTAACAGGAGTATTTTTCTTTTATAAATTAGATCGCGTGCAGAAAAACACATTCTTCATTTTTGTAAAAATGATACGTCTTATACTTATAATAGCTATCCCGCCAACAACAGCAACATTTACAACATATGTACACTGTTTCAAAACCAACTGACAAAAAGGTATATGTTTACTTTACCTTTTTTGAGACTCCAAAGTCTATAAACACAATATAAACGGCTTTAACCAGCCGGGTCAAACCACAAAACTGGAGCGCCAGCTACGAGTTACCAACTCATAATAAATTTTACGCATGTTCATTCACGGGTATCTGAAGAATCCGAACCTATAATTTTAATCGGCACATATACATTATACATAAAACTTGAACACCTGGCTATACTTTATGTACACGGTGTTGTAGTGTAATTGTGCCATTATTGTAAACGGTGTTGTAGTGTAATTGTGCCATTATTTGGAGGGTTAGTTTCTTCAGGGAGTACGTTATATTATATAACGTACTCCCTGGTTTCTTTAACAGGACTGGTACATTTAAAACATAAACAATGTGATACCATAACATTGTTTTCATACACTCATTTCCATGTAAGCCATATCTAATATAAACAGCTTTAGTGTTTGCCCTACTTTTTTCTCCAATCAGACGGTGAAGAATTTTAAAAAAATGGCGAACTTATTCATGTAAATTTCTAACGATCACCAATTTTAACCATTTAATCATTACGTAATAACTTACTAAATGTCACGCGCTTGTTTGGACACAAGGAGGCGGATTTAGTAGAAGCGCGAACGTGTTAAGAGGCGTGGTTTCGTAGAAGCGCGGGGAGAAAATAGGGCAAACACTAAGTCAGATAGAGCCTAAGAAGTGAAATTTTAACAATTAAGAAATCCCGGTCAGTCGCTGCGCTCCTTCCCTTAGGTATTAGTTAGAGGCTATGAAGTGAAATTTTAACAATTAAGAAACCCTAAGGGTTCTTCCCGCAGTGGTTTCTTAGAAGCGCGGGGGAAAAGTAGGGCAAACACTAAGTCAGTTAGAGGCTAAGAAGTGAAATTTTAACAATTAAGAAACCCCGGTCAGTCGCTGCGCTCCTTCCCTTAGGGTTTCTTAATTGTTAAAATTTCACTTCATAGCCTCTAACTAATACATACACATCTATAAATCGTTTGAACGTGGTTTCATATTCTTTTCTCATATTTGGTTGCTTATAGTTGACTTAATGCGCTCAGTTAATACAGTTCATACAGGGTTTACTTTATTCCATTCTTCTTCTTCTTCTTCTTCTTCTTCTTAATGTGCCAAAGAACGTGCGTTCACCTTGTACCATATGCTGACACTTCCTTTTTCTTTCAGAAGAAATATCGATAATATTAGCGATCCAATGAAAACGAATAAAAAATAATTTGGAGTTTTTCCAAAGCGTCGTCTTCCGCTTCTAATATGTATATGTATTTTCTAATGTTGTTTATCTAACTGGATGATAGATTTAATACAAATGGTGAAAATGCCATCGTAAAACTTTCACTTCATAGCCTCTAGCTAATACATACACTACATATAAATATATAAATCGTTTGAACGTGGTTTCATATTCTTTTCTCATCCCTTTTAAGCCGAACCTTAATCGTACTTGTCACACTAAAATGGATCGCTTTCAATATTTGGTTGCTTATAGTTGACTTAATGCGCTCAGTTATTACAGTTCATTCCAGTTAAAGTAATTTGAATGCAGCAATTAAATGACATCAATGTGCGCTTTGTGTAATAGCTAACACGAACAGTATGCTGTCACCCACATTTAGTTAAGATGAAAACGATATTAAATTATATAGATTGTTATACACGTAATCGATAAATATAAAACACATTTATAATATATATTTTAAATAATTAGGAAACACATATGCGTTGTTAGATTTTCTTTTTTTTTTCTTTTCAAAAGTCTAAATTTAAAACCTCTTAAATTCAAACCTTCTTCTTCTTCTTCTTCTTCTTCTTCTTCTAATACACGCTGACAGTTTTTGTCTTCTATACCCCTTGGCAATACACATCACTTAACATAATGTGCCAAATTCTTCTTCTTTTTTTTTTTTTTTTTTTTTTTCTTCTTCTTCTTCTTTTTCTTCTTGTTCTTCTTCTAACACTAAATAACATTTGAATGTAATACACGCTGGCAGTTTATGTCTTCTTTACCCCTTAGCAATACACAGCACTTAACATAATGTGCCAAAGAACGTGCGTTCACCTTGTACCAAATGCCGACACTTCCCTTTTCTTTCAGAAGAAATATCGATAATATTAGCGATCCAATGAAAACGAATAAAAAATAATTTGGAGCTTTTCCAAAACGTCGTCTTCCGCTTGTAATATGTATTTTCTAAATGTGTTTATCTAATTGGGTGATAGATTTAAAAAAATGGTGAAAATGCCACCGCAAAACGATATATATATATTTATAATTATTTAAAAAAATACCTTTATTTGAACTAATATACATTTAGTCGTATTATTTGAAAATAAATAGATTAAGGTCATTAATGACAAAATATCAATCATTATTGTGTGTAAAGGAATGACATTACGATGTGTTCTTTTAGCAGTGCTGTCGTGTGTAGCGTTAGCAGGTAAGTGATTTGCTTAAATACTTGCACCAATAATATACATGTATTGCACCAATAATATACATGCATTTATAACGGAATGATAGATACAAATACTTTGTTTTCTGTAGCTCAGTCATGTTAAGGCCTTGTCGCTACAGACCTATGATCATGAAATGCATGGATTCACTCCCTGGTGGAGGCATCTCTGATGGGAAACTTTATACCTATCTCATCTCCCACTGAGATTGCTGTCTCTGTGCAACCAAAGATGATGTGTTACCGTGGCGTAAAAAAAACCCCATTTTATTTCATTGTTCTGTTTCAAAAACTTGTAGAGACATAATCCATTATTGTCAAATATATTTTCAACACAAGTGAATACAGCACTTTGTGACTGGAAGAAGAATCGAGTTAACTATTTTATTTGACGATTATTCAACACATAATATAAGGTTATGTAGCCCCTCCCAAAAAGAACACTAGATCATCATTGTCTTACTATAGAACGTATTTCACTAGTAATTTACTCGCCCCAACCCCTAATACACCCCCACATCCACCCGAAGCAGCTGTGACTTTCTCAATCCCGTTAACACACGGGTGTATCTCGAGCCCTTATCATTTCGTACATGATAGCACGTGCACTACATACCATCTTGAAATGTATTAAACCAATATTTTGAAGAAAAAAAACTATTTTGCTTTTCTGATGTTGACTTTTAACCCGACTGAGGGGTTATACAATCGGTTTATCACGCTTCGAAATACTGGGTACATGTTTATTGAAAGTCTTCAAAGTGTAAACAACAGAGCCTTTAGGGACCGTTTACTATCTATTAGGTTGCTGGACCGGGGTGATTAAGTAAACTGTTCCCTATAAAACCTAGGCCATTTACCGATGGAGAAGATTGACCCCCGGTCATTACACAATATAATGAATTCAGAGAAACTTACTTTATTATGAAACCAAACAGTTCTGCTATTGAAAATCAACGAAAGATTTCTTCAGTTGTATACTAACACGGGGACAAATGCCACTTTGCATCTAGTTTCACTTTTGAAAATGTCAACATCTTTATGAGCTGCATTCTCAAACTATTAATAACAGTTAGAGTCAAAATATACAGAGGGAAAAAAGCTTAGCAAGTTTTTGTTGCACCCTGGAAATAATACATTTTTGGTTGTAAAATCAAGAAACTACTGCCATAGACACAATATTTTATTAAACACACATCAATAACAGTCGAACATCTTAATGACGTAACGAATAAATGAACGTAGAGGTCAAGCCCGTAAAGTCCCAACTTGTATACAGTATTATTTCATCTGAAAAACGTGCTAAACTTTTTTCCCTCAGTATATAATAGAACACAGCACTACAAATTCTTTTAAGAAAACAACAGTCGGATTCTTTAATAGAGTATGGATAAATAAATGTTATAGTGAGTGGGAGGGAAACAGAGAGATAGAGACAAGAGGACAGGGAGTAACGGAAAGGGAGGGAGAGAGAAACGGAAGGAATGTAGAAGGCAGAGAGGGGAGACATACAGGGACAACGGTGTTTGTGTAGGAGGGGGAGTACATGGGGGGTGGAGAAGTAGAGCCCGGATTTATGGACGAGAAAGAAATATATAAGGTAAGGTATAAACATATGTTATTGCCAAATATATAAATGGGTTTCAAAAATGAGATATAGGGTCCTATAGAAACCACAGCGTCCGAGCGCAAAGGCATCGTAGGTCCGCACTGTACTGCAAACAAGGACTTGAAAATACAATGAAAGAGACAAAAAACAACAGAAACGGTGGTAAAGACAGGGTTACCGACTTGGAACGGTCAGTAGGCAATAAGGCCCACTCGTTAGCTTGAATCGATTTTATATGTGCACAATCCTCGCTATTATCCTGTCTTCAACGTCCGAATAGACAAGACAGTGTAAACATAATTACATCCCATCAAAAGGAATTCTCTAACAATAAAGTTCACATCCTGAAAAACAAACTAAAGAAACACATACAAAATAATAAAACATCTCAGAATGTATCCAGAATCGTACTGAACAACCACAGTAGTTGCAGCTAAAGAGAAAACCAATCTAGGGTACGACCAGAAAACCCGAGGGACGAAGTGTAGTTGTACTCGAAATTTTTGACAAATTATGAGCTTGCGATATGAAAATACGAATATTAGAGCTTGCGATTTAAATATACGATAATTCAAATCACAAACATCATTTAGTGAAAACGAATTGAAAATAAACGTCAAACATAAAACATCATCTTAACCTGGTTATTACATGATGACTTCGCTTTTCTGTTTCATATATTTAGTCAGATTTGTTATCATAATCAATATATAAATAAACATGCTGATATCGTTTATTTAAACGAACGTTTACGTAAACAGGTACCCAAGAGGTCTCCCTTCCTGAAACGCTTCAACCGTACCTTACGGCATGTTATGGCACAGCCATATACGCTTCTTGTGGCAACCATACAGACACAGTGATAGCTGTGAAAGATGTAAAAGTTGGCGCCAAACAGGTGGGTTACTCCAATGCCAAGGGATGTCCGAATGTTGTGGTATCTTATAGTAACGGATCTCTGTATGATACATCCGACAGATCTTACATCGTAAATGCCGACGATTGCTGTGTCCCTGATAAAACGACCGACTGTATTTTTTCGTACAAGTAAGTTTGTTTCAGATATATTTATAAGTATCGCATTTGTTTGTACGAAATTTTGTTTAAATTATACACAGATTAATATAACACCAATATTACACTGCAGAGACATAGATGTATACAACACAAAGCAGAAACAAGCATAAGAAGAAATAAGATATGTAGCAGAAACAAACGTAGGCAGAAACAACAAATAGAAAAAACAAACACACACCAGATACTAGCTATACGTACATACCACAGAAACAATCACAGAGCACAAACAACATACATCAGAAACAAAAATAAAAACACTCAACAGAAACAAACAATACTGAAATACAACAGAAACAAGCAATACTAATACACTACAGAAAAAGACGCAAAACAGAAACAAACCAAAACCAAAACAAACACACATCAACGGAAATACCAACAATATACAAAAACAACAGTAACAAACCATTAAATGTTGGATACAATATCTATACACAACAGAAAGAAACCACTAAATGTTAAAAACAATACCTATACACAACAGAAACAAACCATTAAAGGTTGCATATGTTGCTTACTTGACAATACCTTCATACAGCAGATATCTACTATTGAAGGTTGAATGAGTTGCTTACTTGACAATACCTATATACAACAGAAACAAACCATTAAAGGTTGCATATGTTGCTTACTTGACAATACCGTCATACAGCAGATATCTACTATTGAAGGTTGAATGAGTTGCTTACTTGACAATACCTATATACAACAGAAACAAACCATTGACGGTTGAATATGTTGCTTACTTGATAATACCTACACACAACAGATACCTACCATTGAAGGTTGAATATGTTGCTTTTTAGACAATAACTACAAACAGCAGAAACAAACCATTGTGATAAGAATATGTTGCTTGCTAGACAATACTTACGTGCAGCAGAAACAAACCATTGTGATAAGGATATGTTTCTTGCTGGACAATACTTACGTGCAGCAGAAACAAACCATTGTGATAAGAATATGTTTCTTGCTGGACAATACCTACGTGCAACAGAAACAAACCATTGTGATAAGAATATGTTGCTTGCTGGACAATACCTACGTGCAGCAGAAACAAACCATTGTGATAAGGATATGTTGCTTGCTGGACAATACTTACGTGCAGCAGAAACAAACCATTGTGATAAGAATATGTTGCTTGCTGGACAATATTTACGTGCAGCAGAAACAAACCATTGTGATACAAATATGTTGCTTGCTGGACTTTACTTGCGTGTAGCAGAAACAAAACATTGTGATACGAATATGTTGCTTGCTGGACAATACTTACGTGCAGCAGAAACAAACCATTGTGATACGAATATGTTGCTTGCTGGACAATACTTGCGTGCAGCAGAAACAAACCATTGATAAGAACATGTTGCTTGCTAGACAATACTTGCACATAACAGAAACAAACAATTGACGGTTTAATATGTTGCTTACTTGACATTACTTACATACAACAGAAAAAAGCATTGCATGTTGAATAAGTTGCATGTTGAATAAGTTGCATGTTTGACAATACTTACACACGATATTAACAAACAACTCATAATGAATATCTTGCATGTTTGACAATCCGTTCACACAACAGAAACAAATCATCTAATGTTGAATGTGTTTCTTGTTATACAATGCCTACACACATACCATTGCAAGTTGAATATGTTGCTTGTTTAAAAATATTTATACAACAGAAACAAACCACTGAATGATGAATATCTTGCTTCATTGACAATACCTACACCCACACGAAACAAACCATTGACTATTGAATAGCCAGAGTTTGTGTAGTTTATCAGTGGAAATGGTAACTATCAATGTCACCGTATTTCCCCGATGACTGTTTTTCTAACATGAAACCGTCAGTTGACAAACTGGCAATGTAACGCATGAGTTACGTCCCTTAATCGGTAAATGCAAAGTTGTTATTTCCAACTTCGGTGAGAATTGTTTAAATTACGCTTTTCTGTAGAGCTTTCTTTTAAAGGACGTATTTTTCGGATATATTTATTGAACTAGGCTGTTTCAGAACATAGTTAGACTCAGGAGAGCCTACCATTTTTCTTGTTTTCTCTGCGAGTCAAGTAAGTATATGGTCTGTTTTTAGTCCCCTATAGGTGTTTCACCGGAGGGGACTATAGGTTTATCTCCCGTCCGCCCGTTAGTCCGTCCGGAAAACTGGATCCTGCGATAACTTAAAAAGTATAAAATATATTTTCATGAAACTTCTTACATATGGTAAGGGGCAAAAGGAGATTATGCACGCTATTTAATTTTGTTGATATGGCCAAAATTGTGGTTGCTATGGCAACAAATTAGTAAACAATACAATCAGTCCGTCCGGAAAACTGGATCCTGCGATAACTTAAAAAATATAAAAGATATTTTCATGAAACGTTTACATATGGTAGAGGGGCATAAGGAGATTATGCACTTCATTTAATTGTGTTGATATGCCACAATTGTGGTTGCTAAGGCAACAAAATAGTAAAAAAAAAGAAGTCAGTGCACACACAAAATAGAATCATGCTATAACTTGAAAACTATAAAAGATATTGTCATAAAACTTGGTACATAGGTAGAGGAGCATATGGAGATTTTGCACACAATTTTATTTTGGTGATATGGCCAAAATTGTGTTTGTTATGATAACAGAATTCATTCGTTAGTTATAATAAGGGAGATTAAAGCGTCAACTTTATACTCAATAAATATTCAATAGTAACTTCCCCTCAAATATAGTTATATATTAATACATGACTTGAAACTGATGTTAATTTTTTTGCGTATGTATTTTTATTGTTGTATTATATTTGTAATACGTTTGTAAACTTACTGGATTAAAAAAAATGGGGTCTATCCTTTACAAATTTATAAGGAAGGTTATGTACTCAAACTTGTTTTGTTAAGGTTGCGAAGTTTAGCATGCCTTTGTTATTTGTCTAAATCATAGCCTTTTGTTTGGTCTGGTCCAACAAAAAATATTTACCGTCAAACATTTGACCGGTAGGGGACATCATGTATTGCCATGCAATACTGGAGTATCGTGTTGTTTTATACCTTAGCCATGTACTCCCTTTAGGCTGTAACACAAAACAATATTCTTAAAGTTCTCCGGCCATGTTTTGTTTCATGAACATTTTTATGTTTATTTAAATCGAAATCAATACACAACAATAGATATTTACAATTCACACATTGCAATATCTGTGAAAAGCAAAATTAAGAGTTTATTTGATGACGTAGAAAACTTTGAACAGGTAAATTAATCCACATGTAAATGTATTAATTACATAACTTACGGTGTGGGAGTGGAATAACACCATTCTATATTTTCGATATACCACTAGTTATATAAGTATGCATACGCTGTCAAAAAAATCATTAATGACTATGATCCAATTCCCACGGTGTATGTCGGTTTCGCGTGTTAAAGCGACAGGCAAAATGCAATTAAAGTCGATATGTGAGTTATGTGATAAATAGAATCTAACATTTGTTTCCATTCGTTCTAATTCATTACTCATGTAAGATCCTCTATTTATCAATTATCTGGCAATAGTTGTGCACCTATACAATTCAGATTTACCTCATTTCCCCGTGCAAATAATACTTATTTTTACATACAACTTAGTAGCGGTTTTAAATATATGTTTCTCTCCGGGACTATCAAGAAATGTTCATATGGTGTTTAAGAGTTAAATTTGTAAATTGATAATACTGCAAAAAGGATGGCCATTCATCTTTAAGTTAGACGAATATTTCGTCGATTTCGTTCCGGCGTACACTTGAAATACGTTATGTCAATTACTAGTACTAAATAAAACACTTGACGTCACCCATTTAATACCAACACACGCAACGTTTATTTGACGGGGCATTTAATAGCTCTGTACACAATGGCTCCATAATATATATATACTACTGTCAAACTGACATGTCATTGAAAGGCACAGTCAGTAAATGGGTGAGAAATAATTTATATTTTGATTGAATAATTTGTCTCGTGAAATTACCACTTTTATCGTTCGCTTTTTAAAAAAGAGAAAGCAGTCTACATATCACCAGAGTCCTTATATGGATTTGAATTTCCTCACCATGCTCCTTGCAAATGGGGCACTTTTAATAAATAAATGTTTTTTTCTGTCCGTCCTTGTCCAAGAAAAAATCATAAACAGTAGGAAAAATGTCAATTATCTCTTCCAAAACCACTCATTTGACTACTGTTTGCGTATGGTGGCTGATTTCTGCCATTTGTCGTCTTTTCGTTATTTCGCCGCGAAAAGACGACAGAACAAAAAGACGGAGAACGACAGAACGAAAAGACGCCATTTCAAGGGCGAAAAGACGACAGAATGTCACGCGAAAAGACAAAAAGACAACACTTCAACCGCGAAAAAAGATACCATTTGATATTATTGTCTTTTCGTTATTTCGTGTGGCCTTCTGTCATATTTTCGCGATGCATTTGTCGTCTTTTCGTTCTGTCGTCTTTTCGTTCTGTCGTCTTGTCGTCTTGTCGTTCTGTCGTCTTTTCGACTTCCGGTTGACACGCGCATTTAATAACACAGGGATTACACATTACACTTGTGTTTCCCATGCAAATGGCCACAGTGCCGAAGTGCGCATGTCAATCGGAAGGCGAAAAGATGACAGAACGATAAGACGACAGGACGACATAATGACAAGACAACAGAACGAAAAGACGACAGAACAAAAAGACGACAGAACAAAAAGACGACAGAACAAAAAGACGCCAAATGCATTGCGAAAAGACGAAATAACAAAAAGACGACTGAACGACAAGACAGATCGACAGAACGACAGAACAAAAAGACGACATAACGACATAATAAAAAGATTACAAATTCATCGCGAAAAGACGACAGAACGACAAGACGACAGAACGACAAGACGACTAAATGACAGGATGACAGAACGAAAAGACGACAGAAGGCCACACGAAATAACAAAAAGACGACAATATCAAAAGTCATCTTTTCACGACTGAAGTTTCTCCCATGAAATGTCGTCTTTTCGTACTGTCGTTCTGTCGCCTTTTCATTCTGTCATTTTTTCTCGCTGCATTTGGCGTCTTTTCGTCCTGCCGTCTTTTCGTTCTGTCGTCTTTTAGCGGCGAAATAACGAAAAGACGAAATGGCAGAAATCAGCCACCATAGTATGCCAGTGTAGTGTCTTCATGGCCAGCTGGACCTCTTTTGGTAAACAATAGTCTTGTTGTTATTCTTGTTGTTCTCGTTTGTTCATGTGCTTGTTCTTTGTGTTTTGTTGTTGTTGTTGTTGTTGTTGTTCTTCTTCTTCTTTTTCTTCTTTTTCTTCTTCTTCCTCTTCTTCTTCTTCTTCTTCTTCTTCTTCTTCTTCTTCCATTATCAATATGTATATAATATATATTGAGTTCGTTTGCCTGTTTACAGTCCAATTCCATCATTATCCGACTACACATACTGGAAACTGTGTAGCGGGCGATACAACTGTACTAAGACAACGGAAGTATCCTGGGCACCAGCCGCTTCTGGAACCAGGTGTGACACGAATAACGCATATAAAGACTTCACAAACTACATGTACATGGAGTACTACTGTATCCCAAGTGAGTGTGTATTTACATTGTTTACATTTCAAGTACAAATATGGTCTATGCTATTAAATTGTTAAGCAAATATTAACTTATAATGAGTGCTTCCTGTGGGATATAGACCATATTGAGAGGTATACTGAGGGTGGTTGCTTCATGTATAGTTTGGAAACAGTAACTATTGATTTATAGGTCAATAGTTTTGTGTTGGGATATATGCATGAGTTCTTCCGCGTATTAATATTGCGCGACTTAGCCAACATGTCCGTAATTATTTTATTTTTTTCATTATAGTATGTTTGATCGTTCTAGTTCGTCGATATAATGATGCTGTTTTCAACTTTATGCATTAAAATTTACGAAATAGTGTATTGTCAGATTGCCAGATGTGTTTGTATTAGCCAGTCATAAACGATACCAGTATTTCGGTAAAATGGCTGCCATTGCAAAATATTTTGTAAGAAACCTGCTAGACGTTTTCTTAAAAAAAAGCAAACGTCGCAGATGAGCTATATTAACTTTTTGTATTGCAGACGCAAGAGTTGGGTCGATATGCGGCACTGTATCAGAGTCTACTAAAGGTTCAGCACTGTATCTCACTAATGAGAATTATCCAGAAACAATCTCATTTAGTACGACAGCGTGCACGTGCTCCGTTCATTCGAACGTTTGTGGCACGAGTATCTCGGTATATACAGTAGATATGCGGTTAAAGGCGGAGGGTAGTTTGTGTAAACAGAGTGTCACCATCAGCAGCACCAACACCAATAAGACATGGGACTGCACCACACAACCATACTTCAATATCACGTCCACCACGATTGACGACAACTTTTTGTTGGTGGAACTTACGAATAGCTTGTCATCGGATGATGGAAACGTTTGGCTGGGATTTGAAGGTTTGATTTTATTTTCAACACACAAAAAAACCCACACACAACGCTTTTGCTTTCTTGTAAACTTGCCAGGGTTTAAAGACCCCTGTGTCACTGCTCAGAAGGATGAATACAGGGAATTTCATTAATAAAACAACCACAGACAGTTGTGTTACAGTCCTGTAACAGTTGTGTTACCTGTAACAGTTGTGTTACTGTCCTGTAACAGTTGTGTTACTGTCCTGTAACAGTTGTGTTATTATCCTGTAACAGTTGTGTTACTGTCCTGTAACAGGTGTGTTACTGTCCTGTAACCTGTAACAGTTGTGTTACTGTCCTGTAACAGTTGTGTTACTGTCCTGTAACAGTTGTGTTACTGTCCTGTAACAGTTGTGTTACTGGCATGTAACATAGTTGTGTTAATGTCCTGTAACAGTTGTGTTACTGTCATGTAACAGTTGTGTTACTGTCCTGTAACAGTTGTGTTACTATCCTGTAACAGTTGTGTTACTGTCCTGTAACAGTTGTGTTACTGTCATGTAACAGTTGTGTTACTGTCCTGTAACATGTACGATATTATCTTACAGGCTATATAACCACAACTATTTATTTTAAATGGACACACGACAATCATGAAGTATCCATCAGCTTAAATCAGCAGCTAGATTTATTAATAAATATCATATTGAATTCAAGCCCACATTCATTAATTAAATTAATTTTGGAGTTTCCATTTTTTCTTTATTATTCTACAAATGTTTAACTATATTATATTGTTTTAGGGTTATCAAAAGTTATTAAAATGTAAAACATACTTTGCGTTGAACTATTCTAATAAGTAATAGATATAGTATGGTCTCATCGAGTTGGTTGATTTAAACATAGAGATGGGCGTAGTGAACGAGATGAGACCATACTCTATTTGTTTTGTAGCATGTCTATTTCATTTGTCTGCCATACTCTTACTTCCGATAACTGGTAATAAGAGTACACATTTACTCTTACAGGTGGTACATAATATATAGAGTATAGTCTCGTCGAGTTTGTTGATTTAAACATCAAGATAGGCGTAGCCATTTCAGCTGTCTGCCATACTCTAACTTCCAATAACTGGTAGTTGTAGCATGGTCACTGAATTTCCATAGGTGTAAAACGTATAACTGAAAATAACACATGCCAGAATAAATGGTGTACTCTAACTACCAGTTGTTGGAAGTTAGAATATAGCTACGCGCATCTCGATGTTTAAATCAACCAACTCGGTGAGACCATACTCTATTACTTAGAGTACACCATTTATTCTGAAAGGTGTTATTTTCAATTAAACTGATTACAACTACTATTATTGATATTGAAATTGATTATTGATTTATAATTGTGTATGCATTTTTTTTTAAATAGCGAGTGTTACTTATGAATTATTAGTTTGTTTTGTTCAAACTAAGCCCACATTTGTAGAGGAAAAACATAGTTATGGTGACGAAATATTATGTTACAATATGTATGTTCCAGTGAGCGACCAATCGGCTTTTTTAACAATCAACTGTCCGGCTAGTACTGAGGAAACATGCATAACAAAACCAACGACAACACCGACACCAGGCGGTGGAGGTGTGGATGGAGTCACTACAGAAGGTATGCACAAGCACAGGCTGTTTATAATGAGAAATATTTGCGAGTTGTAATTTACCTCCATTTCAGTTTTATCAGCACTACTACATTGGTCCTGACATGTGATCTATTTTGTTGAGTTTTATCAGCACTACTACATTGGTCCTGAAATGTGATCTATTTTATTGAGTTGTATCAGCACTACTACACTGGTCCTGACATGTGATCTCTTTTGTTTTTATCATTGCATTACAATTAGCAGGTAGGTTTTAGAATTAAGCAAATGTGAACAAATTAGTGTACTTTTTAGAAAGTGTCTCACAATTCTGAGTAGTAAAGAAATATAAAAAGATCGGACAGGGAAAGTAGCATTCAAGGAGGACAGTCAACCACAAAACACAGAAACAAACACGGAAACAGACAAACAAGAAGGCAAAAGCAATAATAAATGCAAACGACATCACAAACACAAAAGGGTTGACAATAGGGCTACCGCCTTGGAACGGTCAGTGGCAAAGTAGGCCACTGGGGGTTTAAACCGGTTCTAGGGTGCACCAAACCTCACACTTACCCTACTGTCATCCCATTAAAACAGGAAAGTGTAAATAAAGAAATCCTCGCCATGATCTAATCTCTAACCAACAAGGCAGCATCAATAGGCAATATAAGTAAAACACAAATATGCTCGTGTAAATATAATACAAAAATAAATAGCCAAGAAAGCCACAATGAAGGTACTCAATGACTTGGCAGAAGCCAGAGCAGTAAGAGAATAAACCATTAAGGGCACGACAAGAAAGATCATGGACAAACATCAGACGCCACTGTCCCAATGGGCTTTAGGTAGGCGTCATCATAGAGTCCACAGCCTGTCCGGTCATCGTACAATTAAAGAGGAAAGCATAGTGGCGAACTGTAAAAGGGTCCACCACCAAGCATGCAGTACGTTGCAAAATGAAAGGGTCATAACCTCTTTTGATAAACTTTTTAACAAGTTTAACAAAGATAGTATGAAAGTGATCATGACCAAGAATCTTACGAAGTTTATAAATCACATCACCATAGAAGTCAGGTTGTGATAGTCCTTGTCGCAGAAGAGTCCTTTGTTTCTTTGTCGCAGAAAAGTTATTTGTCTTTATAAATAGTCTTGAACTTTAAACATAACTATCATTGTAATGGTTTGTAATTGAACATCAACGTGAATCCATTTTCTGCAATTGTATATAAGAATCAGCTGAAAATATCACGTTTTTCTTTTAATTTGAGCGGTGTCCTCCATTGCTCTAGTGTGGGCTTTACCTCTTCTTCCACGCCCATGAAAGTGCAATATTTTGGTGGCTGTGTCGTCTAATAGATGCACATCCAACTTAGACCGTGTTCATCTTACCCGCCACAACAATAAACATATCTGTCAGCAATTATTAAAAACATTCACCAGGTTTTTCAAGTAAAATATCGCATTGATACCTGTAGTGATATATTACTTTATTATATACCTATCATTGATTTATAAGGTGTTCTCAGTCACATACGTTTAGTATCAGACAAAAGTGTTTTTTCAATATCGTCACTGTTTTTTTTACCATTATTTATATTTAATGGTACTGTAGATTGCTATTGATTTCAACCAGCAATGTTTTAACGGTCCATTTCAAAACCTGCCAAATGTATTCATACGCGAGGGCACTTTTCGTGGTAGAGGGGATGGTGGTGGGTGGTGGTGGTAGTGGTGGGGGGGGGGGGGGGGGGGGGCGGTTTGGCGGGTGCACGAGGTGAGGAGGGGGGATGAGGGTGGAGGAGTATTTTTTAATTAAATATCTTTACAAAATCACTGAAAAAAATGTCACTCGAACACGTTGTAATTCGGTTAAAAAAATCCCTTTTAACCGAATTACGTGTTCTCGTGACATATTTTTTCGTATCACACCGAGACTGTCGATTATTCTCCATATACAACATTTTATCTTTCAGATCCAAGTTCCTTGTCAGTGATTATCGGGGTGGTGGTCGGCTTGCTCATCTTACTGGCCATCATAATCATTATTCTTTGTTGTTGTTGTTGCAAAAAGAAGAAAGGTTCTGTGGTACGTACATATTGACGTAAAAATGGTAGTCATGTTATAAAATAAATGTTTGTAATTTCTATTGACAGCGTGACCACTGAATATATATAATCAGATTTGTTTTACATTTTATAATAACTTGATCTATTATAGTATTAATACTGTATTATTGGGTTATTTTACACTTTTGCCAAAGCAGCGCGTCCCAAATACATGATTGTCATACAAATGCAGTATCCTATAAATTACATGATATTTTCCTAGTATATAGATCTATATCTATAATAAATAATTAACTGTATTTTGTCGAATCGTTCACCCAAGCATTCGCATATATTAGACTTTGGCGCAAAAAGAGCTTTGGTTTTGTAGAGTTAGTTAATATTCATTGAACGAGCTGAACCAATTTCCAAGTAGTTAGCAGGTTGTGCTTTAATTTCAGTTAACATTTATAAGGAATACAATGTTATGGATTTAATAATTTTTAGGTCCCGGAAGACGAACAGGAGACGAAGAATTCGGATGAAATAAATGTTTTTAACAAACCTGCAACTGATCTACCACTAGGGATTGCTCCGGCCAACACCATGTTCCGCCGAACTCTTCCTCCGATAAGTGAAACAGGAGGTAAGATGTCTACAACACAATTTATTATGGAACACACGGCAACTGGTATGACATTCCTTAATGGAACAATTGTCTCAAATAGGCTTCCATCGATGGATAAGCTCGAAAGTCATCAACCGAATAATCTACACGATACAACGCTGACTGTTGATAAGGAGGAAGCCTCTCACACAAAGCACAAGCGACATAAAACGAAAAGAAAGACAAACATAGAAGAGCAAGATCGCGGTGTTGAGTTAAAAAATGACAATGCGGTCTTAGTAAGCAAAAGGCTGAACGCAAATGACAGACATGAAGATAAAAAGCGAAAGAAACTAAAGAAGAGAAATAAAATAAAGTGTTAAATGAAGACATGAACAATGAAACAACGGCTTAGGTCATAATTTATTAATCGACAAAGAAGCAATTTACGGGATTATACCAAATAGCGCATTAAATCCAGCGCAAAATTCATTTTTAAAGCAATACCTCTTCGGTTTTACATGATGCGTATCTGTTTGTTTTAGTTACACAAAACCAAGTACCTGTTTCTATAACTTATACATAATTAAGTACCTGTTTATATGCTCCATAAATCATGAATGACTGCACCCCTTGTCTTCAAACTTTATAGTTAGATTGCATTGCCAAAATAAGTACACGGCAGGCAAAACAAGTGTTCCGTGGAACACCCTTATATAATTGTAAAACTGCAACGCGTAACACGGTTACTGGTAATGGAGACATGAAAATTACCCATGCATGGAAATCGGTAATCGTATCTCGATTACTGATGTCCCGTGCATGGGAAATCTTCATGACTCGATTACCGATGCCTCGTGCAAGTGTAATCTTCATGTCCCGATTACCGATGACTCGTGCATGAGTACTATTCATTTCCCTATTACCGATGCCTCGTGCATAGATAATCTTCATGTCTCGATAACAGATGTCCCGTGCATGGGTAATCTTCACGACCCGATTACCGACATCGTGCATGGGTAATCTTCATGTCTTGATTACCGATGATCCGTGCATGGGTAATCTTCACGTCTCGAATACCGATGTGCCGCACATGGGTAATCTTTCTGTTCCGATTACCGATGCCTCGTGCATGGGTAATATTCATGTCGGATGCCCCGTGCATGGATAATATTTATGTCTCGATTACCGATGTCCCGTGTATGGGTAATTTTTTTGTCCCGATTACTGATCTCGATTACCGATGCCTCGTGCATGAACAATCTTCATATTTCTATTACCGATGTCTTGTTCATGGATAATCTTCACGTCTCGATTACCGATGTGCCGCACATGTGTAATCTTCATGTTCCAATTACAGATGTCCCGTGCATGGGTAATCTTCATGTTCCAATTACAGATGTCCCGTGCATGGGCAATATTCATGTTCCGATTACCGATGTCCCGGGTAATCTTCATGTCTCTATTACCGATGTGTCGCGCATGGGTAATCTTCATGTTCCAATTAATCCCGTGCTTGGGAAATGCTCATGTCCATATTACTGGGCTGTAGATTGATTTCATTTTAACATTACAGGTCAAAGTTTTGTTACAAATTAAGACAAGGCTACATGCATCAATACAGAATATACTTGATATATAATTATATTTATAATTTACAAATTAAAATAATTCACTCTTAATCGCCTTACACAATAAACGCCACTTTATGGCATAAACTACCCAAACTGCATTTTGACAAAAATCGTATGCAAACCCATCAATATATTGTTAACAGATTCGTCAAATAAAATTACAAATGATAAAACAATTTGAAAATCAGACTACATTCAGTCACCGCTTAAAAGAACGTGTTTAACATTTGAGCAAATTATGACGAAAAATAAATGTTTAATTAGCATTTAAGATCGGGGTGCTTATAAGTGTCGTCTGGTGTACTTATAAGTGTCGTCCGGTGTACTTAGAAGTGTCGTAAGTGTCGTCTGGTGTAGTTATAAGACTAGTGTCGTCTGGTGTACCTATACGTGTCGTCTGCTGTACAAGTTGTTTCTGTCGGTCAACAATGGTGTTCTTCTGTATCACTTTGTGCTGACTGATACAACTGAGTTAACCCTTAACCCGCTACATATATATAATGGACTGTTCTTTCTGTGAATTAAGGTTTACATTGAACGCAAAGGCTATTATAGTCGTGCTTAGCGGGTTAAGGGTTAACTGCCTGTCTGACAGTGTCGTAGAATTCCCAGCTAGAGTTTGTTCCTGGAAATACATCTATTTCCATGAACTTTTCTATCTCTATTTGCCCATGCGACGCGACGCAGAAAACCTTATCCACTCTGGTTTCGTTTGCTGGAATTGTTACGGTAATTCTTGCGGTTGTTTGGTTTGGTTCTTTTTGAGAAACCTGAAATAAAGTAATATAATTGTACGGTGCAAGTGTCAGAAGTAGTGTACGGATTAAGCATACAAACTGAAAAAATGGAGAAAACCAATAATGGTGCTACAGGGTACCTTGGGGTCTTCATTTTAATCTATTTAATCTGCCTTCAGTGGCCCCAACCTTTGATTTTATCGAAATATATTTGATTTGATATGCATAATATATCGTTTGTATATTTTTGCGGGGTTTAAATATGTGTGTAAGACATAAAAATATCCATTAGTACGAACGCCACTCCTGACCGAAAACATAAGACCCGCCTTCTTTGTGACGTCATAATTTATTCATCCCAAAACCAGCGCCATTGTTCAGTTATACGTTTACTGTTTAGCGTGCTATATTAGAGCAAATTATTAGCCGGAATAATTGTATTATCTTAAATTGTTCATGTTTATGATGGAGCGGGTCGTTGGAATAGTATGAGGCGCGCATACGTGACTATATGTTGTAAGATAAATATATACGTTGTGTGTAATATGTATATACGAGATTGAATACAAAAATATATATGATACAGACAAATATATATGTTACTCCGAAAAATATATATTGTGTCCCTAAAATATATATTGTAGAGGCAAATATATATGTTTCTCCGAAAAATATATGTTATTTTTGGGAGTAACATATATGTCCCTAAAATATATTTTTTAGAAGCAAATATATATCTTACTCCGGAAAAAAAAGATTGTCCCAAAAAACATATTCATGTAAACTTTATTATGACAAATAAACAAATATATACGTTACTCCGAAAAATATATTCTAAACATAATGTCTCTCTAAATATATATTTGAATATGAATGTGTATATAATTTCGAAAAATATATAATTTTGTATTCTCTCTAAAAATATATATATTGCAGACACACATATATTCTATCTCAAATAAAATATATTGCTGACACAAATATTGATGCATTATCGATAAACTAGCATTTGTTTTGAAAATATATACGTTAGCCTAAAGCATTCCGCGTGAAGAAAAACTACTTCTCGGACGTATTTTTTATATAAAATAAATATTTGTTTTGGAAATATATACGTTAGCCCAAAGCTTTCCGCATGAAGAAAAAGCACACGTTCTCTTAGCCGTCAATTAAATTAACGACAGACAGTACCCATTACACGGCAAATAAAGACATTCGAGTCATAAGACATATGTAATTGTTTGCAGCCATTAATAGACTGTGTATGCAGATTGTGTATATGTATGTACTTTTACTGAGGTTGAATCTGTGATTTTGAAACTAAATAGCAATCACTAAGTTTGCTTTATTGTTTGTAACAGCGCTAAACGTAACACTTCCGCTAAAGGTAACAACCCAGCTAAAGGTAACAATTCCAACGCTAAAGGTAATAACCTCCGCTAAAGGTAACACTCACCTCTTCCGCTAAAGGTAACAACGCTAACGGTAAAGGTAACAACTTTTCATATTAACGCTAAAGGTAACACCTGTCTACGGTTTCAATGCAAATTGAATAAACATGTTTTGTTTTTGCTTTGTGTTCTTTATTATATAAAACCAATACAGATAAGCAGTTATAAATGTACCATAATCGAACACAAATTGTGTGCGGTGTGTGTGTTGGTGGGGGGTGGGGGGGGGGGGGGGGGGGTAAAACGCGCTTTACATTTGAGTTTCGCATATCCCATTCCCCCATATGCGCCCTTCTGAATACTTCTGGATAATGTAATAATATTTTTATCGACCGATAATGTAAAACTTTTCTGATAAAGGGTTAAACAAGGTGAACAATGGAGCCTATTTTCACATTTGCTATCCTGGACAACTCTAAAGCACTTCCGAAACCACAGCGCATTCGGCGAGCAAACAACTCAAAAAATTAACTTATTTCCTTTTCACGTCGACTCTCTTTTCAGAGAGGTTTTTGCTAAAGGTTTCGGACACACTGCGATAGTGCATTTAATGTTCCTTCGGGAAAATCGCTAACATTGCGATAGGTGCATTAATCTTAATTTTCAGAACCCCTGGAAATCACGTACAGAGTAAAAACCTGCGGGCACATGACGTCGACAAAATAATCAAAGACCATTCGCAACATCTCTCGATCACTTATTTGAAGCATATCCCGAATGTATCTAGGTTTTCATATCGATTAGTCATACTAGCATGTCTCTACTTAGTTTCCCGCCAAAAGTTTGCAAGATCAAAGTTATCTTCAAAGTTTTGCAATGTCATTTAGCCGATTGCTCCAGCAATAGTTTATTTAAATGAAAGCAGTGATACAATATTCATATGTATTGTAAATAACAAACACGCAACGCATTTATCATTCATCAACACGTGTTGCTAATGGTCATATTGTGTATATAGCAACATTGAATTATTTTCTGTCCCTTTGCCTTCCGGCTAGCAAAATGTCAAGATTTTTAACACACCGATCCGTCGAAATACACACGAGGCATGATCCCGAATAATGAAGGGATTGACCGATATTCATGAATGAATTAAAAACGACGAGATTGAATGAAAACACAAACATATCAAGAGAGGAAAAGAATTCAGGTTTTTTTTGCTGAGTAGTTCACCGCCTACAACGGTCACCACGTGGAGTGCATTGGCACGTGTTGACTATGTGATGGGAATTTACAGCTAGAGCTGGATACCTGACCATGATGGGAGCTTAGTTTGGGCGTATCTCGAGAAAAAGGATTTTCCGGTACTAACTAACTAGAAAACTCTTGTTATCGAGATATTGCCTGACTAAGTTCCCACCATGGCCAGGTAGGGACACTCGGGCAGTAAATGCCCGGTGACATCAAAATGTGGACGATCCTCCATGTCGAAACATGTTCGGCAATTTCAGTGACCTCCTGGAATTGATGAAAGTAGTTTCGTGCATTCATAAACTAACCATCCAGTGGATCCGAATGAGAGATGACAAAGAGAATATCAACGTAGAATTCCCTTCGCAATCATGCCAAAACAAATTATGATCAACAACTTCAAAGAAGCGAGAAATAGATCATTTCTCATGTTGATTAGAAGCCAACGAAAAGCACAAGTGACAAGTGGTCTTAAAACACGGGGACAATGATGCCTGGGGAGAAGCCCGATGAGAAAGGCATTCATGGGCCATACGATAGAGATGAATCGTTGCCACCTCTGGGTATCTGCGACTCTGGAGACCTTCAAATTTGGTGACAACACCAAAACTGGGATTACTGACTCGAAGACCACCGAAGACCCCGCCTTTGGGACCCGTTGCTGGCTGTCGAGCAAACACAATTTTGGGGGTTCTGAAAACTGTCGCCGACACCCCGCCCCCTCCCAAGCTGTAAGTTTGTACGCCTCTAGTCTTGGACGCCTACGCACAGGCGGCCATACCCAAACACGAGAGGGTCGGGCCCAGGACCGAACGTTTTTTTTGAAAGAGACTCCATATTGCAAGGGTTAATACTAGAGGTTTTCTCATTTAAAAATGATATATGAATTTGTATTCCTAATTTGAATTTATACGAGTATTCAAGGATATTGTCTGCTGATTTGCATTTTAATTTGACAGGTGATATGTGAATTTGTAGCCCTAAATTGAATTTTTATTTCATGCTTAGCAGTGAAATAGTGAATTTTAGCCATGAAATAAAAGTGGTATTTCATACGTGTGAAATATAGTTTTATTTTTTCACTGCCGGAACATTTTTTTTTTAAAAAACTGTTTTTTTTCCCGAGAGTTTCTATAAAGGTACAGCATTGGATTGGAAATAACTTAACTAAAAAAATGAGTCGTAGATTATTGAAATCGGTTAAGTAGTTTAGAAGATATAGGGAATTAAAAACAGCAATTTTATCATACTAAGCCAATGACGTCGTCAATTTTTTATTTAGTTTTCTGCATACTACAGTACATTATAAAGCATAAAATAAAAATAAAATTTGTTGTTTTGTCGTAAATAACAGATTTTATTTCATCTCGAAGTGATCAAACTTCAATATTTTCACTCATGCTTCGCATTCGTGAAAATATAAGGTTTTCACTTTTCTCGATAAGATAAAATGTGTTATTCACTCCAAAACGACATATTCAACGATACTGTCTGCTGATTTGAATTTCAATTTGCTTTTCGTGATCTATGTCTGGCGTTTTAACCCCTGTAAGACGGTCCTTAATGATCTGGCAACTGCTATTCAGTTTTAATCAAAGATGAAAAATAAACATCAACAGATGAGAATCTTTAATAATTTGAATCACGTATTTACGTTATTTAAAGATGTGTACAGTTAATTTTTATCAATTTTCACACACGTACTATGCACTCATCCGCAATAATCGGACTGATACTGTTGAATGTGGCGTGGTTAATTTTAATCATATCTACCTTTCATGAGTTATTTGAAATTACATAAATATGCACATAGTAATATATTTTGTAATAGGATTACTTTGCTTCTTTTAGAATATATATAGTTCCCACAAGTTTGCATTATGTCACTCTATTAAAACTGCGCATGTATTGCATCTAATCTTGAAATGTTGAATTATTGTTTGGGGCGCTTGTTTCAGCCAAAGGTTTTTTGGACTTTTAAGATAAAATTAATCTACTACCTATATAAGTTATATATCAGTGGAACAGACATTTTTAGTGGTAAATAAAAATACCTTACTTTTCAAAATCGGTTGAGAAATAAAAATTTCATGTGCGAAAGTTGATTTTGATGGGTCATTTTCAATGCAAAATTCTGCTGCATGAAAAATTCGAAAAGTATATTTTTTTAGATTTTTTATTCAAAAATAGTTTTAAATTGTTGGATATTAGTAAATTAAGACACCCTGAAAGTTTTATAAAAAAATATCAAGTTTTACTGAAGTTATTTGACATTTTGTAATTTTCTGCTGTCCCACCAACAAGGAATTTACAAAGGAAAAGCCCCATCAAAAAATCATTTTGGCTGTAAAATATTTATTTCTCAACTGATTTTCAAAAGTAAAGTAGTTTTATTTACCACTAAAAATGCCAGTTCTAATGATATATAACTGATGTACGTATTATTTAAATTGCTCGAGTTACTGCAGAAAAACCTTTGGCTGAAACAAGCACCCCAAACAATAGACAGGAAATGACCTGATATAGCATTTCAGAAAGTAAAGTGTAAACAAGGAAAGTTTGTTTGTTTGTTTTGTTTGTTTGTATGGTGTTTTACGTCATTTTCAACACATGTAAGATTATACATGACGGTCGATTGTTTTTGTGGTGGAGGCAGACCATCCACTTTACCTGGGTAGAACCAGTACTGTACACCTCCCGCCATCCATAAGAATCGACACTTCGAGTCGAGCTCCCAGTGGGATTCGAACCCGCAGCGATGCGAGGCGATGGTTTACAACGCAACGTCGTTTACCATTCGGCCACGGAGACGTTCACACAAGAAAAGAGATGCTCGTCAGATGCTCGTCTAATGTATAAGTTTTCAGTAACAGTTTTTACCTACACTGTATTAACAAGTATTGCTTCATTATATACCTATAAAAGCGGCATGTCTCATCCCATGCAAAATTATTATTTACGGATGTTTTTGTTATCAAATTATAAATCAGACGCATTCCGGGAAACTCAATAAAACAAGAATTTATTAAATAACTGTTTTATAAACAGAATGCCGCGGATTTAAGTGAATGTCCAATGACACGCATACAGATAAGACCCCCACCCCCGCCCCACCCCACACACACACACCACCACCACCACCGCCGCCGCCGCCGCCGCCACCACCACCACCACCAACTTTATCCATATTATGACTATTCTCCATTGATTACAATAGACTGATGCACCTGTTAGCCAAATTGGCCGTAAAATAGCCAAGTTAAACTTTTTTTTTCATTTATGTAGTTAAACAGCAAAACACGATGCATGCGTGGCTGTACAATGTCTTTATGAATTAAAACAAAGACGTTTTAAGAATGAATAAATTGGTAAAATGAGACTTTTTGTTCAGTCAATTAATTAGTTTAAACTGAAAATTTGGATATTTTCTTTACATTTGAGATAATATTGCCTCAATATAATGGAACAGTCAACGAAAACTCACCGATACGCTTAAAAAATAAAAAAATAAAAGGCTTTCAATTGATATTAACAAATGTAATATCTGTCAAAAGTCAACTAGTGAATTCCTCTGTGTTGCCACAAAAACAGAAATATCAAGATTTGAGAAACAGCCTGCAAAAAAGAAAAAGAAAAAAGAAAGGCATCGTTTTCAGTATAATTGTTGTCGAGTTTGGAGATTCCTTTATTGAACACACGTTTGTTTGAAATATCACACTAAATGCGTTTCTCCATATCGGAACTATTTCGTTCTTTCGTTTGTCCAGGCATTCAAATCCACTGAATCTGATATCAGCAGAGTCAGACACCATTGATCTGAAACTACTGTTTCTTTTATGTCACAATTCAATCCGACAAACTAGACAATGTGTGTTATATGCAAGAAAACATACGGAAAAGGAATGCAACGACATGAATCATGACGTCCGATTCAAAAGCCGAATGTTTGCAAGATGCGGCAACAATTGAAGAGTGTGCTGTCTTTCGTAGAATGTTCGGTATAGATCGAAAATTCGGACGAATGCTAAGATAGACTCTTCTAACGAACCAGACTCGATTCATGTAAACGCATTTAGGTGTCTCATATCAGAAATGGAAGAATACCTATTTTATAATCATTGGGCATGTACATTACAAAGCTTACCTGCGCTATTCAATTCATTTCCCTGTATCGGTATAGTACCAACATTGGGGACTACTGTGGAAAATGTTGCTCATATGGTAGGAATGAAACAATAAATGTGTACAGTTGTCTTATTTCCCTGGGTTGGTCCGTTGCGGGGGAAATAATTATTAAGTGCACAATGGGTTTTGCGTGTATCTCCTCAGTAGGCCCTAATTACTAGTATTCTGTAACTTTTTACAGATACGAAATTCCTATTTTAAAAAAATGATTAAAGGGCATGCAAATGGCCAAGTGATGGAAGGGGGACGCGGAAGGTGGTTGGCTTTGGGGAGGATTTAGTTGCTAAATATTCCGAGAGTAGACGTTTTGTTATAACGCTCAGAATAACATTTCGCCTGGAATTATTTATTCATAAAAAAGAAGGATATCCACAAGCTCGACAGAATGCACCATTTTATGTTTTTTTGTTTTTTTTAAACTGTGAGAGCATGCCCCAATATACACTAAAATCGGCCAGCTACGCCCTTGCTCATTGGTGTATTTTTACGTCTTTTAGCATCAAAATAACTCATTTAGCACGCGATTTGAGATGAAGTCTTTTGATATTGTTTTTATATATACATATATATTAACCAGAACCGATCAAACATGTCTGTGCCAATTTCTTCTACATAAAGGTGTATTTATACCTCTGACTGTACCTTGTTTGAGTTAGGAAAACGGGGCATGCGCAGTGAAGCAGTCTTACTTTAGACGTTGTTCGTGCGGAATACTTTGGAATAACGTATATATTTTCAAAACAAATATTTAGGGGGCACTCCACAGTTTAATGTACATTTCTCAATAGTCAAACCCATGACAAGCCCTTAGCCTGAATCCTTGGGCAAAAATAAATCACACCATCATTGTGTCATACATTTCATAGAAGACAATACAATTACCCATGTTTCCATACCAAATACAAGTATCAAAAAGCATTTTCTGTACAACTTCAGTCCCATTTCTTTAAGACTACCCCACCCCTCAAAACATGCTAAAAAGCAATTTTAGCAATATTTTAGATGTCAATAAATTAAAAAAAATAATCCTAAGCATATCAGGGTCATTTCTGCACTCATTATGCTCTTGCATATATCAGTAAATGCTAAATTGTACATACCTTCTTCAGCTTTTTAAAAAGTTATTCCATGCTGATCACCCCGTGAGTCAAAATCAGCCGTTTTACCTGATTTTTGGAAGTGTTTGATAGTTTCGCATTTTTCTATTTATAGCTTCCAAAAAATCCAAAGAATGCATATTCTAATACACCCAAATAAACTTATAAGTACTCAAAACTGAAAAAAACCCATCAAACATGCACTTCATAATTATTATAAATACCATCCATGGACCTAAAAGATGCGTAGTTGATTTCTTTCTGATTTACAGACATGGACATTCGTGCGAAACTGAGGAGTGCCCTCTTATTAGTAAAAATACGTTTCGGACGTTGTTCGTGCGGAAACCTTTGGGCTAACGTATATATTTAGAGAGACAATGTTTTTAGAAGGCGAATATAGTTTTCGGAATAACATATTTATTTGTGTCCACAAATATATACTTACTCCCTGATTTTTGGGGACAATATTATTTTGTTCGGAGTAACATATATATTTATCTGTATCATATGTATTTTTGTATTCAATATATATATTTTATATTTATCTTACAACATATAGTAACGTATGGCGTCTCATAGAATAGGGCCCGTTTCATGGAATTCTAAGATCGCTTTCATTACGATAAGAAGTTTTAAGAAAACAGAAAGAGACGAGAAGAGATAGTGCTATAGCAAAGGCGTATACATATCTCTGCGTCCCATCACAGCACACATCGCCTGATGGCTACACCGAAGTCGGAAGTTGGAAGTCAGAAGTCTGGAGCTGAGAGTTTTTGCCCGCCACAGCGGATCGACGCCGATAATTGAGCAGCAAAGTACACAGAAGTGGCTTAGTTAAGAAGTAACCCGGCCACAAAAAGTAACAGTAAGTGTTATATATCAAACTGTTCGGGAATGTCTGAAAATTAATCAGACTACCAGCATAAATCGCAGATTGTTGGTACTAAGCGAGAAATCCAAGATGGCGGACAACATGGCCGCCATTTTTAAAAAAAAGACAATATATTTGATAATTACAATACCAAAATCATTTTTTTCACTAAACATTAACTGTGTTTGTTATTTTAAATGAACTATGTATGCAGTTCAGTAATAAAGATAAGATACAGCTGAAAATATTGCAGAAATAACTTTTTTGGCTAAAAAACGGCCGAAAAATGGCTAAAAACTGACAAAATTTGGTGTACTACCTAAAGTTTTAAATTATTTAATATCTTATTTCGTTATTTTTTGCATATGTTTGTTCATTAAAATATACAGTGGTGTATGTCCTGCACAAAAATGTATACTATTACGTTTTAGTAGACATCGAACTCTCAAAATCGAAGGAAAAGTGGGTAGGGTATTTTGACATGAGAAAATCTGTAAATTCATAATAAATCGCTTTACTGAAAAAGGCTATAATTTGTTTACTGTTTGACTTATAAGCTTAAAATAAACTGGAAACTATTGTAACTAAAAATACCAACTCAAATCAATAGTTTACATACTTAAAATGTTCAAGGTCAAGGTTATATGCAAGGTCAAAATGTCAAAAACATGAAAAAAATGATATTTCACCATAAACTTTCCCTGATAATGTTGTCAATATACACGAAAACAACTTATATTGCATGTCAATATAATCTGTAATGTAAACTCTTTCCAACGGGGTGCATTTTAATTATCCATTTAGTAATCATGGAGAAATTCAATATGGCGTCCAAGATGGTCGTCGTCTTTCGCAGTTTGAGTGAAATATAGGAAAACAATGCTATCAACCTTTTATTATTAGACTTATAAGATTTCTGTATGTTTTTATAAGCTTGACATAAACTAGTAATGTTTACTAACAAACTCATAGTTTACAGACAAAAACAAGATGAAGGTCAAGGTCATATTCAAGGTCAAATGTTAAAAGTTAAATGAAGAAAAAATAAAATTTCACCGTAAACTGTCCCTGATAATTTTGTCATGAACAAATTTCATTGCATTTCAATATAATCAAGAATGTACTTTTTCCAACGGTGTGCTTTTAAGCGTCCTCCATTAGAAAACCATAGAAATAAAATGTCTTTTCCAAGAAGACAGCAGAGCCGCATTTTACATTTAGGTCATATGTAAAATAATATTAATATGGAGTTTCCTGATGCTAGTGCAGTTTTATTATTATTTGCTTTGAACAACAAGTAAACTATATAAAAGAAAAGACTTTATTAATCAATATTAACTTTTTTATTAAATACTAATGTGGTTTTAACAGACATGTCATGATATTGTTCAAGGTCATTATGACAAAATACAGAACAATAGCTCATTATCCCTTTATATTGGCTGTTATATTTCCTGATATAGATTTTAGAAATAAATTCATGTATTGCAGTTCAAATAACCATCACCAAATAATTTTGAAATGCTAAGTTTGTATTGGATTCCATTTGGTATCAAAGGCTCTTGTACACTAGTTTACTATTATTTGGCGAGTGTACAGGACATTACATGTTTTCCGTGTACGAAAAAACTATATAAATGCATGTGTTCAAGGTCAATGACAAAGCAAAACCAATTCAAAATGAAACATGAATACATTAATGACTTAATAATTTACTTTCCACAAATTATTTAGAAATTGGCTTGCACCAGGTACACATTACGAACAACATTACAGCAAATTGTTCAACCAACAAACATTAACATACTGATGTTTGTGTGTATACATGTATGCACTATTCCAATAAAGACACATTAAGTAACGTAGAGAAACATTAAGTAACTAACATCAACTAACATTGTAAAATGTATACATTGTACAAATCAACCATATCATTTTATTGGAGCACACTAGGTAATAATCTTTCAAACACTATTGATTACTTAACAGGTATCGCCATGTTCAAAAATCTATTTCAGTGTCATTTACATGACAGTTGAAAGGACTGTACATATGTTTCTACAGCAAGCTTCTGACTCGGTGCAAGCTTTTCACTCGCATGCCACTGTAAAAGGTTGTTCAAGTGACGAACAAACACAGTATATCTCACAGACATCATCACAGCTACATACAAGATCACTGAGAAACTCTGGAGGCGCTGCAGGCTGTGACATTATCTGTGGTACAGCTAACTATGACTGAGAATCAATTGAGTAACCATAGTCAGTCAAGTTTGGAGTATCGGCGTCCGCAACCAAAGCCCCTTTCTAGACCAGCAACTGATAGAGTCATCGCTGTAGATGCAACATGAAACTGTCGTCTGTCGGAGGCAATCGCCTGGGTTTGACATGTTTGTTTCTGACAACCCTTTCTGCTCGCAATGCATTAAGTGAGGTACAATTTAGATGGCCATATAGTTCACCAACAAATTGAGTACAGGAACAATCTGACCATTTGTCAGTTCAGAGACTTCTCCTAAACAGCCTAATCCCTCAAAGGAAGGGGCCTTATTCATTAGCAGTTTGAAGGCTGACTTCTTGCCAACGCAAAAGAATGAACTGCACGTATCGCATCCAGTTAAACAGTACACCACCAGCAGAATATGCAACTGTTCTGGTGACATCCCATGCACAATTATATGTACAGGAATGCATATTGTCATGTCAGTATGGAGAGACTTTCTTCCTGTCTGAAAATAAACTGTTGATATTCCAATTGTTCTGAAATGGTGTATGAGACACATCTGTGTCTGGACTAAACAGCATGAGCGTTGTGATGCCTTCATTTGCTACATACTTTGCGTGAAGCATCATCACAGTATCAGCCTCCTCTTGTGACGTGAATAGTTCTGGAACATATGAAAAGACTTTGGAAGTGATACAGAGAACTTTTTTTCAAGACCACCACTTACAACAATGGACTTATCACCAGAAAGATGTTCAACAGAGTTTTGTGCAAGGTAGATAATGTAAAACTTGGTGAGCTCCTCCTTAAAATGTGTGTTGCAAAGTGCAATCTTCCAATCAGCGATGGTCATGTCAGGTTGAATTGCAAATGCTCTGGACTGGGACTGATCTCCTCCACGTTTCATGCGTGTTTGACTTTTGGCACTATGTGGCAAGTACCTGTCAAAAACAACATGGATATTGAGGGAACTTTTGCTACGAGGCAAAATGAAATGCCAAAATGATTTTGCCATTTCTTTGTAGACTGACCTTTGCTGGGTTAATGGTTGAAGCATCTGCACGACAGCCATTCCATCGAAAATGATACATCCAGCATTTTCAGAGGGGGAAACAGAATCAATGACCAACTCTTCTAACTTGAGCATGAAATCAGCCTTTTTGGTGGACATCATCTCCCCTTCATCTGTAAATAAGCTGAGAGAGACAGGGGCATTCTCAAATCCCATGACACGCCGTAGGGGAACCTTTTTGAACGAATTCATTGCCAGTAGACGAATGTACATTTCCTCTGCATTAATCGGTACGTCTTTTGATTTAGACTGGATGACTCGACATTTACCACCCATGGTTTTCGCACTAACTCTGGGGATCGGATTATAGAAACTGACACATGGTGATTCATGTCCCTCTTTGATTACAGGCCTCTCTTCCACAAACCTGTCAAGGCAATCAGAACCCTTGCCAAAGCAATTTAAAAGGCTGATTTCAACTTCAGGGGACAAGACACGCCAGTAGCAAAATTTAATAATCTTGATGGAGGATCTACAATACTGAAAGGATCAAGGAATGTTTCATCAAACATTGCTTGCATTTTCCTGATATTGTCATTTTAAGCCTTCTTGTAAGGTTCATTGTCTGTGTGATGCATGTGAATTGATTTTTCACCTCTACCAAGACCTTGATTGGAATAAACATGGGAATATTTGGCAGTAAGAGGCCGCGAAAGAAACCACCTACTAAATGCATTATCTCTATGAGTTAGACCTACTATCCCACCACTAGATTTTAAAGCCTTATTCTCCGTAACCTCTAGACAGTAATCTATCCACACAGAATTGAATATTCCATCTGTCAACTTGGCAACAAAGTTTCTGTGTGATAAACTTCTTTTCACTTCATCAGGAACTCTCTGCATACTGAGTACCATATACGGCGTGTACTTGGCATAAATGGTGCGATTGGATGCAAAGAAAAATGGAAGAAATTGGGATTTGGAGTACTCATATACCTCCCAGAGACCATGTCTTGACGCAGACAAAAAGAGTTTGAATGGCGTTGACACGTTTGTAAGGTAATAATCCAAAAACTTGAATGTTGGAGACAGTTCTCGTCCCTTTAATTTGAACTCATCAAGCAATGGAACAACTACCGTTTCCATAAATCTCAATTTTTCACCATGATGATTGCTCTCATGTTCCAGACAACCATTTTGGTCAAAGAGAACGTTCCTCGAAATGCACCACAACTTAAAATTTAACAGAAACCGAGATGTCAGAACCTCATCTAGCATCAAGAAAGCTTTCAAGCCCCTTTCAAAATCCTTTCCAGCTAGAATATGCTGTGCAGTATTGGGTGCAAATACATCAGAATCAGAAAGCAACTGTTGCAGACCTGCGTCGCCGTAAAGAAAGCCAATTCCTGCAAATATACACATGAGAAAATGCATACCTCCTTCAACAGGTATGACCCCGTCAAGCTCAGACTTTTTTGCCCAAACTACCTCTAATGCCTTTGTTAATAAACCCATGTCAAAGAAGACAGGACACACGTTTTGATCTAGAGCATTCATTTGCTCTTTAACACGCTTGATGGTAGTATACATGGTGTTGTAATGTGTAGGTGTTGACATAATTATTGGGTTAAATGCAACTTCACATGGTTCTATCAACTTATCGGAAGTAACCTGTGACTGAAATATTGTCCAAGGCGGTACAGGCTCGGACCTGTCATCGCAAAACATCCCCATACGACAACAATTGTACATGAGTTCCTTAAGTTTCATGATATTGGCGGTTTCTGGTTCTTGAACCCTCACTTCCTCCTTGTTTGATGGTGGTGGGGATAAAATGGGAGGAGGTCTTTAGCTTGGCTTTTCATACGGCAAAACTGAAGACAGATTTCCCCCTGAAAAGAAAGTGCTCATAATTAAATAATGGATATTTCAGCATGCTGATAATTTTCTGACAATTCTGAAATTGGCAATTTTTTATTGAGAATGTTTATTTATGGAATTCCAGTTTATATGGACATAAAGTAATAGTCAGTTAACACATGATATTTTATTTTATGATATTCAATCTGTTATCTTTTAAAGCATACGTGTAATATGTAAAATGCCATAGAAAGAAAATGCTAAGAGTCGTTGTTGAATAATGCCAATTAATTCATATACCAGGCAAAGATTCAACATAGACTGTTCTGTCTGAAAGTTTGGTAATCCTCTGCGACCTCTCTGTCTTCTTTGATTTCCGGTACACAAGGATAGTTGTCATCGCATGTGTCGTATTTTGCCATCATGTGTGTATTCATTATGATCCCAATTGTCACCGGCAGCAACAATGAGCTGACCATCCTCCGCATAGCGCTTGATGTTAGCTGGGACCAGTGCCCCTGTAGATACATATACACAAATACATGTTATTCATTAGATGTATAAACATTACACTTTTTAAATATATATTTTTATGATACAAAAGTAATTGTTTTGTATTATGTTGCATTGCATTATATTTCACTGTATTGTATTGTATTTCACAATACCTAGTACCCGGTATTATATTAACTGTATATTATTGTATGAAATGGACTGGCATGGATTGGATCTAATCGCGACATATCATACAATACTGTAGTTGTTCTGTACTGCCGTTTAGTTATATTTATAAAATTATATTAATTTTACTGTATTTAGAATTATATTGCATGAATTTTCTACTTGCTAATTATACACATACCAGGTTGTGTCATCTCCAGTGTATTTGTCATGTGTACGGCAGCAGACGTCAGAAAATGTCGCAACTCTGTATATTTAACCAAGGCCGTACAGGTCATCAATGAGCTTCCTACCGCCATACAAATGATGGAGATGAACGGATAGTCCAATATGCTTCGGGGTGACAACGGAGGAAGCAGCAAATATCAAATCACAACACAATGCCAATAACTTTGTATTTTGAACTGATTCATCATAATCACTCGTAACATTTTCATAGTGCTCCGTGCTTGTGATCCAACCCAAAAATGTGTACAACAATTGATCAACAAACTTCTTTTGGCATCTAGAGTTATTTCATCGGAGTAAAAGTACTCCTTATCTAATTTATTTACAATTTGGAACCTATTTCTTATATTGCCAGCTACTTTATGCAAAATCTGCTCATCTGTATGCTTGTCATGGGAAACATTTATGTCAGCTAAGATTTACTGTCTTGTGTTAAGGTTGTCAAAACATTACCAAACGTGCATGCTGCTTTCAGAGCTAGCTCCACGCTTATATTAGAGGAACACACTAAGCTGCTTAGTCCTTGTCGTGGAATTATTCGTAGTTCAGGCCAAACCTTTTGTAGTACCTTTTTTATTTTTCTGTTTCTTATGTATTCGATCAACAGACCATTTTCATTGGTTAACTTAATGAACGTGTCTCTTAATGATGCTTACTTAAATACTTTTAATCTGTTTTCAATGTCTTCCTCAATTTCGCGTTTTAAAAGAACTGCTATATATTCCAAATTTATGTTTTCACTAAATGAACTTTCTTTCTTGATCTGTTTTTGTTTTATATATGACGCTAGACATGTTTTTTTCTATCTGTTGTTGTCACAAAATGTCACGGGTAGAGCGTACTGGTCGTTCATATCTCTTGTAAGTTATCGGTTACACCCAAAATCTATTGTTCGAGTTGAAACAATATCACCATATTCATGATCTATTCATGTAACACGTAAAAGCGTGCACATTTTAAGTGGCCGCCAGTGAGGCCGTGTCATAAGTTTAGTTTTGTGCTAATGCATGTAAACGTATAGGTATAATTTCCTTAAACGGCAAAATTGTATAAGGGGCCTCTCGTGTAGATTCAATACTGTAGATTTAGCCACGTTTGTCACGGACTGAACGGCGGAAATAATGATTTGGGCGTAATGTTTGCTATAAAACCCATTGTCTTCTAGCTCTCGCCGGGATGATCAATAGTACTTTGTTGGAACAGAGATTGGACGGCAAAATTCATAGGCAACATGAGGTTAGTAATTTTATTAAACTTTTATCGTATATTTGTATTCAGTGGGCGGCGCCATCTTGTTTGGCGGTTACGACATCCGGTTAGCATTGATGTTTCTAAAACATAACTTTAGACTAGCATATGATTTTGAAGTTACTTTATTAGATGTAATTATTGTAATTGATCATTAATTGTAAAACAATATTAATTTATATTACATGTATTAGGGGCATTGATTTAACAGCGACGTACATAGCGTATACATGGCGTTGTAGAATATGTATACATTGCTACTCATCATTAGTACAGCTTACATATATTGATTGAATAATGATTTGTTTGGGTAATGGTAATTATGCAAGATTGTTATGTTTGTCAACCGACATCTTAAACGTATGTATAATTACAGCCTAAGCCATCCAGGGTTGGAAATAAGCCATCCAGGGTTGGAAATAAGCCATCCAGGATGGTTGGAAATAAGCCATCCAGGATATAAGCCATCCAGGATATAAGCCATCCAGGGTTGGAGTAAGCCATCTAGGTTTGGATATCCAGGAGTGGAGCTAAGCTTCCACGACTAACGTTACAAGCGGTGGAGACGGTCCCCGTACCTGCGCAGCCAGGTTTTACTAACGACAACCCCCGGGACACAAGGTGGGCCCGTTACCAATCCTCACTGGAGGAATATCCCTCACAATCTCAGTGGAGATTAACTATCATTGCATCGCGTCATCAACCCTTACAGAAGGCATTTGATGACAATCATCCATTGAATTCGCGCATCATCATCTCCATGAGCTCTCGCGCATCACAGTTATCGCGCTAGATCAACATTGTTATAGCTTTAACAACACTTTAGTGTCTTAGACATTCAGTATTTATAACAATACTAAGAACGTCTTAAACGTTCAGGAGAACACTCTTTTCATAGTTCATTTGTGTATTCGCTTGTTTTTTTTAGATAATTGTATATATATTAAACATATTTTAAAAGTTGATTCTTTCCTGAGTTAGCCCAACCACTAAGGTCAACCTGTGACAGTGATACCTTGCCTCTGCGGCGACTAAATCACCTTGACACTCAAAAGACGTTTAAGCAAAATCTTGTCATCTTTTTCCTTGGCTGCTTTGAGCAATTTCTTGTACATAGACGATGTTGAATTTGTAGATTATTCGACAACGGACCATGTGTTTCGCTTATTCGGAAAACATTTCTGACCACATATAAAGCAACATTGTTTCCAATCAAACGTGTTGCTTTGGTCTTTAGACCTTGTAAATGTTTCCTTTTCAGATAAGCATGCATTGGCGGTACAGCTTTCAGATGGGTTTGAATCATTTTTATTCAAATAATATGGGTAACAAATGCTGAGCGACACTGTTTATGATATTTTATATTAAGACTTCCTTGACGAATGGCTTCTTCATTTTCAAATTAATCTGCTAGACTCATCATATTTTTCTTTGCAAACAGTTAACAAAGTTTCAAAGTTTTCTGCTAGTAATGATGTTGGCTTATCATCACTAAATGTTTTAAAGCAAAAGCAACACGTGTTTTCATTGAGACTAAATCTTCTTTTTTTAGGATTTAAACTTATTTCTGTCATTCTGCCATTCTACTGACAAACCCTCCCTGAAATGCAAAGTAAACCTTTAAGATTCAATATCGTCTGTATTTTGCTAACATGTGTTACATTAATTCGTTACAACAATTACAAGAGCCATGCAGTATATTCATTTCAAGTACAACTGGGAAGAGTGTGGTGGTGTAGGAAGTTTCGTTCCTATACCGGGTCTCGGAAAATATGTTTGAGACCAGTGGATGTTCTTCTGTTTATTAATCTTTAAACATCCATTTACAAGCTAATTTAAATAACCAAACAAAGTTAACAAACAACAGTACACAGAACTATTACACATGGTGAATATGACTGCAACACCGGGAGATTGGTTTTCCACAGGAAAGTGTTTTATTGGTGCATACAATAATATTTTCAGTAAATTACTCTATAATTCATTTAAGTTGATTAAATTTGTTTAATAAAGTACATTTTACCTGTTTAAACATGGTATTTTGACATTTATTTTGCTTTTTAAATTTTCCCTCAAATTAAACTTCTCGGTGATACCACACAAATCTCCATGGAAAATAAGTCCGGTGTAATGGTATTTTGATACCCGCATGATTAATCCTACATTGCCATTACATAAAATACTCTTTTTTAAATCTGGTATTATACAAATATTATTGGAATGATTTTTAAAGACTATTGCAATTTAATATAACGTTTACAAACCTCTTTGATGTTCAGATGTTCGATGGAAAAAAAGTTGGAACAGGCACTGGACGCCATCTTGTATATCTCCATGGTTACCAAACGGAGGACAATACAAAGCATACCGTTGGAAAAAGTATACATTGCCGAGTATACGAACATGCAATAACAGTTGTATTTATATACATTGACAACATTATTAGGGTAAGGTTTATGGTAAAATGCAATATATTTTAAGGATTTTTACCTTTTGACCTTGAATATGACCTTGACCTTGATTTTGTTTGAGTCTGTAAACTATTCAGTTGCGTTGTTTTTTTCAGTAACAACAGTTTCCAGTTTATTGTAAGCTTATAAGTCAAGCAGTAAAGAAATAATAGCCTTTTTTCAGTAAAGCGATTTATTACGAATTTACAGATTTTCTCATGTCAAAATACCCCACCCACTTTTTCTTCGATTTTGAGAGTTCGGGGTCTACTAAAACGTAACAGTATACATTTTTGTGCAGGACATACACCAATGTATATTTTAATGAACACAAATATGAAAAAATAACGAAATAAGATATTAAACAATTTAAAATTTTAGGTAGTACCCCAAATTTTGTCAGTTTTGAGCCATTTTTCAGCCGTCTTTTAGCCAAAAAAATCATTTCTGCAATACTTTCAGCTGTAACTTATTTTTATTACTGAACTGCATACATAGTTCATTTAAAATAACAAAAATAGTTAATGTTTGTGAAAGAAATGATTTTGGTATTGTAATTATCAAATATATCATATTTTTTTTTTAAAAAAAATGGCGGCCATTTCGTCCGCCATCTTGGATTTCTCGCTTAGTACCAAAAATCTGCGATTTATGCCGGCAGCCTGATACACTTCAGACATTCCCCAACATGTTGATATATGACACAAGCTGTTTGTGAAAGAAATGATTTTGGTATTGTAATTATCAAATATATCATGTTTTTTTTAAAAAAAAATGGCGGCCATTTCGTCCGCCATCTTGGATTTCTCGCTTAGTACCAAAAATCTGCGATTTATGCCGGCAGCCTGATACACTTCAGACATTCCCCAACATGTTGATGTATGACACAAGCTGTTACTTTTTTGTGGCCGGGTGGATTGCTAAAATATGGAACTTGCTGCTCAATTACGAGGACGGAAGATTGAAGACCGAAGATGGAAGATGTACTGGCCGTCGGGTGGTCATACTGTGATGGGTGTGGCCACAAACTGGGCTACCAAAACTACACCAGCCCAGTAGTTCGTTGAAGCAACCACCGTAGCGGATGTCTTCCAGACCCCCACCTCACCGCCGCAGCGAAAACTACACAGAGCCAAAGCGACAACTAACTACATACAGACAACGGAAACGACTACACAGCAGCACCATATCAACCGACACACTCAACGCAGAACAGTCCAGACTCTATTGTGCCCTTCTCGTCGAGATACCTCAGGACTTTGCGAGTTTGTTGATGGAGGGACTTTAAACCTCAGAACGACACACACACCACACACACATGTGGTTTTGACGTAGCGGATTTTAAATTGGTAAAGTGGTGGAGTGTCTATAATTCTTAAATAACACACCATTACATTTGGTAATTTGTCAAATGGATACAAACATATGATCAACGTATCTGCAACATGCGTATTTACATGTGAGAATGCAGAAGCAAGCAGATTTCAAGTCAAAATGATAATGGGTTAATCAAACCGGAGGGATTATTTTTATGATTCATCCCACTTCAAGAGTCCATGTGTCTCTTTAAAAAAGGCATTATACTTTTAAAAAATAATTCGTGGATGTATAGGCTAGGCGATACATACGGCTATCTTGATTAAAAAAAAAATCACGGCGTTACGTTACTTTTTCTACATAACTTTCATTTATTCAATCATTAATATTAATTATACGAATAGTACACAGAAAATTGTTTTTGCATATTAGCAACTGTTGATAATATTGCACCACTAATATATGTAAACTTATGGTAGGATAAGATAAAAAATGAAAAATCAAAATTGTATTATTTATTATTTTAATTACAGGTATATGCAAGCAGGGTTAACATGATACTGGATAAATAAATCGAGACGCTAATTTCATTGCTTGATAAACATTTCAAGATTTGCGTGTGTTCCTTTAATATAATTCAGTAAATATTTGACAGTGCGATATACCAGTTTGACACGGTCCGAAGGCGTGACGTGTAAATGATCAAAGGAATGTGTTGGGGTAAACATGCTCACAGATGTGAATCTGAGACAAGTATAATTTTTTATACGTGATACGCATCTTCAAAGATCGCGGCAAGTGTCATTGATCGGTAGCGCGCGTGGCTGGAGTGGATTTTGTGTCGGCAAAATGGACATAGACGATGTACGCGATTAATCAGTAATATAAATATAAAACAATGGTTTACATTGGTGTGCTTTATGAATGTAACAGCGATGTACGCGCTTTTACGACCAGGGGGACACAGTAGTAATAATATATACTAGCTATAAGTTTAAAACGGATTTGTAATTACCTGAGGAGGTCCTTCATACATGTGAGAAACACGTTTTTCAGCACGTTTTTCAGCACGTTAGTATGTGGGCACTACATGCATCGTCTTGAGTTACTCACGTTTATCGATTTTTTAAAATTGTTCTAGCTTTATACGGAGCAATGTAGTGTAAGAATAAATTCAACACACAGTTGTATATTGTTTGTCAATGTTTTAAAAATACCAAAATGCCTGTTTATTTCATTTTTTTCAGACTTTAATCACAAATAATTATATGACAACTTCAATTCATACCATTAAACAAATCGAAATAACATGACATGTATTGGTGGCAAAAGAATGTGTCTGACATGTTTTCTCGGATTTGTCTGGACTGGTACTTTATATAAATAATTTAACGGCGTTTCATGTACATTTGCAACGAATAGTACATGTATGAAAAAGAAGAAGTATACATAATGTATTAGTTGCGAATGAGATTAATTGTTTGCGTTGAGCATTTAATTTTAAACAATTTTGTATAATCAGTGTACGCCGATGATAGTTTACAATTATTAATGCCGCTTACAAAATGATTGAGGCTTCCTTCTTTTTCACTACATATATATCTTGTTTTAATTTAGTTTGCAATATAAATACCGAGACAATTGTCGATCTTTTAGTAGACCAGATTGTAAATAGTCCGATAAACTCCGCCCACAAATTACCTGTATCGATACAACTTAATAAGCTCAGCCCACGGCTAATCTGTAATTGCTTAAACGAAATAAGCCGTGTCCACGTAATGAAGGCAAATGACATCAAAAAAACAAGCGGGTTAGTAATAGGGCTATCGCCTTGGAACGGTTATTGGAAAAAAATCTCAATCTTACCCTACCGTCTGACATCCCAATGCAACGAGAAAGTGTTCCTATATTCTCTAACAAACAAGGCAGTATTAATACGCAATATAAGTACAACACATAGATAATCATGTATATATCAATATAAAAACGCGTAGAGATTCACAATGCAAGTACTCAATGACTTGGCAGAAGCCAGAGCAACAACAGAACAAACCTTTCAGAGTGGTAAACTCTATAAGGTAAAGGTGTCATCTGTATAATAATTATTTACAATCCTTAGGACAGATGGCACTTGTACAACCCTAGCAGAAACAGTCAAAGAATCATTACTATCGACAAAAGAAACCAAGAGTGGCCAGTTATCAGTTTTAAGGTCACTCCGAGTTATTCTAAGTAGTGGCATATTTGGAAAAAACGCCGTATGAGCTGGTTTCAAGTGAACAATCTGCGTAGGCAACATATAATTTGTATTCGCCTTATGACAGATAGTGGCAAATAGACCCCTGGTTGGTTAAACCAGGTTCTAGGGTGCACCAAACCTCACTTTTATCCGATTATCATTCCAATTAAACGGGACAGTGTAAATAAAGCAATCACCACCAAGCTATATTCTCTTTACAAATTAGACAGTATTAATAGGCAATATAAGTATAACAAAAACAGAAAAACAAAAACATATGAAGTCACAAAGCAAGAACCCAATAACTTGGTAGAAGTTGGATCAACAAGAGAATACACCATTAAGAGCATGACGAGATAAGATTGAATACAAACATTAAACGTTACCATCCTTTTCAGGATTTAGGTAGACGTCTTCATACATGTGACCCCTGGGGTGGGGCCAAATTTGACCACAGGGTCATCATTTGAACAAACTTGTTAGAGGATACATAAGCTGATCATAAATAAAAAATATTAAAAGTTTTTCTCTTGTAGTTTTAAAGAAGAAGATTTTTGAAGTTCTTTCCTATAACTCTATGTAAAGCTATGTAAAGCTGATCCAACAGGGTCCCTAAGCTCCCAATTAAAGATAAAAGAACAAAGAGTATGATAATGGACCTTTGGAAACGGCCGAGCACGACACGTACGAAATATTGCAGTCTCGGTTTGATTGAGACTGTTCATGAGCGGTAGTGAAATATGCTAGCTACCGCTCACGCCCTCTAGCCCCGGGTTGAGCAGAACTCAATATTCATAAAATCTATGGTACACAATTTTAACCATCCCGAAGATGGCCTGCATACGGCGGTGGACATGGAGTTATATACTTCCCCATGTCGTACGGCGTATGGTCCCAGTAACTAATAAAATTAAATACCCGAAGAGCGAAATCAACATAATGGAATTTAGTTGGGAGCAGCGGTTATGAAGCCTGCGTATCACAAGTAACAGCCGAAAGACTAAATTAAAAAGCAGACAACATATCCTATAAGTGGTTAAACAATACCCAGAACCCTTTATCGGCCGGAGTAGTGGAACCACCGAATCAAAAATTAAGTAAGAAAACAAAATAAATTGAAAATGTACCACCGATAACTAAATATAAGTATCGGACTCAGCGATCTCCAAAGATCGAATGAATAACAGTACTGATTGCAAGCGCGGGGAGACGTCCCACTGCCGCCACACTGCACAAGCAACGCCACTGTGCTATAAAAAAGAGTATGATTATGGACCTTTTGAAACGGCCGAGCACGACACGTACGAAATATTGCAGTCTCGGTTTGATTGAGACTGTTCATGAGCGGTAGTGAAATATGCTAGCTACCGCTCTTATGAGAAAAACAAAATAAAAGAAAAAATATAAAAAAAACACAAATGAACCCATGAACCAAGGTTTCGTATGGAAAAAAAGCCTCCAGTGAGGTTTGAACCCACGATGCCTGGGGTATCCTGTGTACATTACCAAATATTGAAAAAGGGCCAACATATAATGGTTTTAACTAAATCAAGGTCCATAACTCCGCTGTTACTGATCCGATCTGGCTGGTTTTCGAAGTTGTTCGAGCTTTTATTGATATCAACAATCTGATAAAGTTTGGTAAGTCGGATTAAAAATAAAGGCCCTATCGTCTTAACGAGGCAAAAGTTCACAACGGACGGACGGACTGAGGTCGGACGACGGACAACTCGGCATACCATAAGCAAGAGCTAAAACCACGTCTGAAAACCCAGTAAGTAGGACCTTTCATATACTACTCGTACTTATTGTTCGTGGTGGAGGCGAACTGTATTTGCGATTATGTTTGGTGGAGGTCTGCAGTTGAATATAGTAAACTCTGTAAAACTTACTTTATACTCTCCATACTTCATCAGATCTGGACCATATTTATCCCTCAGGCGCATTTCTAGTTGTGGTCTAGGTCGCCCAGATGCTCTACATGATATAACTATTTTCTTCGTCGTATTTTTTGTCACTCCGCTTCTGAGCTCATCAAATGTAATCGGTTCCGGTATAAAAGCTTCTGTCATTGTGTCGACGGTCTTGTTTCCACTAACGGCTCTGTTATACAGTAAGTGGTTTAAAGGTGTATACATTACGAATATAATGACGGAGATAATGTATTTACATAAATTCAAACAGTATAACATTCAATTAGAGATACACATGTACGAACAGAATGCATTTTATTTACATTAAATTAACACGAATATTATAATACTTTACATAAATAAAAAATAATTAAAATGTATTAATAATTATAAAGTATAATACTATTGTATAACATAAATACGTATTGTAAAATGTTTGACATAAATACACATTAATACGAGTATATTATACGAATATAATATACTACATAAATACGAATATAATAATGCATTGAATAAATACAAATAGTATAATGCATTGAATAAATACGAATATTATAATGCATTGAACAAATACGAATATTATAATGCATTGAATAAATACGAATATTACAATGCATTGAATAAATACTTATATTATAATGCATTGAATAAATCCGAATATTATAATGCATTGAACAAATATACGAATATTATAATGCATTGAATTAATGCAATGAATAAATACGAATATTATAATGCATTGAATAAATACAAATATTATAATGCATTGAATAAATACGAATATTATAATGCATTAAATAAATATGAATAGTATAATGCATTGAATAAATACGAATATTATACTGCATTGAATAAATATGAATATTATAATGCATTAAATAAATATGAATAATAGAATGCACTGAATAAATACGAATGGTATACTGCATTGAATTAATGCATTGAATAAATACCAATAATATTATAATGCATTGAATAAATACGAATGTTACAATGCATTGAATAAATACGAATATTATAATGCATACCAATATCATGGATTTATATGTGTATATAAATCCATGCCAATATTATAAAGCATTGAATGAATACGAATAGTATAATGCATTGAATGAATTCAAATATAATAATGCATTGAATAGATACGAATAGTATAATGCATTGATTAAATACGAATATTATAATGCATTGAATAAATACGAATAGTATAATGCATAGAATAAATAGGAATATTTTAATGCATTTAATAAATAGGAATATTATAATGTATTGAATTAATGCATTGAATAAATACGAATATTATAATGCATTGAATAAATACGAATATTATAATGCATTGAACAAATACGAATATTATAATGCATTGAATTAATGCAATGAATAAATACGAATATTATAATGCATTGAATAAATACATATATTATAATGCATTGAATAAATACGAATATTATAATGCATTAAATAAATATGAATAGTAGAATGCACTGAATAAATACGAATAGTATACTGCATTGAATTAATGCATTGAATAAATACCAATAATATTATAATGCATTGAATAAATACGAATGTTACAATGCATTGAATAAATACGAATATTATAATGCATTGAATTAATGCATTGAATAAATACGAATATTATAATGCATACCAATATCATGGATTTATATGTGTATATAAATCCATGCCAATATTATAAAGCATTGAATGAATACGAATATTATAATGCATTGAATGAATTCGAATATAATAATGCATTGAATAGATACGAATAGTATAATGCATTGATTAAATACGAATATTATAATGCATTGAATAAATACGAATAGTATAATGCATAGAATAAATACGAATATTTTAATGCATTTAATAAATAGGAATATTATAATGTATTGAATTAATGCATTGAATAAATACGAATATTATAATGCATTGAATAAATACGAATATTATAATGCATTTAGTTAATGCATTGGATAAATAAGAATATTATAATGCATTGAATAAATACGAATACTATAATGCATTGAATTAATGCATTGAATAAATACGAATATTATAATGCTTCCAACATTTTAGTTAGATTGTATTTGATGAAATAAGCACAAGGGAGGCGACACAAGTGTTCCGTGGAACACCCTTCTAGTTATATTTAACATGAAACAAGAACATAGATTTATACCGTACAGATACCTGCATATGTAATTCCCGCTAGCATTCCCGCGATCCTCGGTATACAGGTTGAGTGCCTGCATGTTGGACACGCTATCTAGTATGAGCGTCTCGGTGGCCATTTCCATTGGTGTACCATCGGATGACACCTTCAAAATATAGACCTCTGGTCGCGGATTGCCCATTGCCGCGCACAGTAAGCTCTGTGATGGAGGCAGGATTGGCGTATGCTTTGGCAAATTATAGACTCCAACCTGGTTATACGGCACTACCTCGTGCGTTAGAGGAGACATGATCTTGATAAGGTTTCCGGAAGTGAACTCTTCAGCGTAACCACCTATGCGGTGTGGAAGACGGAATGTTAAAATACCACCGTATTGCACATACGGGTATCTGAGCGATACTTCCATCACCGTCGTTGAATTTTGAGAACTTAAACTAAGACCTAACCCTGCGCTATTAAAAGATAAAATCTCAAACAAGACTGGAGGAATAACGCTTGTATTAAGGCCTGTAAAATATACGTCTGCACCACGGAGGAATTCGTTTTGATGTGGGTCATCTTTAAAGATGGCCGTTATGTTAAGGTCAGAGTCACTTGAAGCTATATACGTGCTGTTGAACTGAGATAGACTCGATCTGATTTCAGCAATGGGTTGTGTTCCAGCATCCTCCACTGCAGTAAGATTAAATTTAAGACTTATACTTTCGTTTTCGGTGTAGATTCGTACTAACGACAATTTCGTCTGGTTGTAATCGGTGATGGTAATTTTTGATCTGTAGTAGGCAAACTTGTTGTCGCCTGATCCGCCTTCTTGAATCGTTCTGGTGCCGCCTGTAGATTTCATTAAAATAAGATTCATAAAATGGCGAAAACACGTTATACAAGTGAACTTTATTTAGTTGGTTGCAACTTATTAATTTTCAAACAGAAATATTACCATGAAAAAAAAATAATTCCACGCATCTGTTTTCAAATTCAATTATGCATACATATCAATACATTTGAATTTATATAACGTAACTCTAAGGTAATGGGCAATGGGTTGTGTTCCAGCATCCTCCACTTCGTTAAAAAGCTGAGGAAAAGCTTTCAGTTAACATATCTATAATATGACGTTTCTATGTATAACAGGGCCAGGGCAACTCATTTTACTTTAACATTACTAAACAAAAAGTCCGGTACTGCCGTTTGAAAACATTGTTTTACGTGAATATACACAATTCAACTTTTATAATCGGTCACCCATGTTTTTTGAAAATAGCACGAATACTAAAAACTGAAAATCATCGAAACACATACCAATATTTTATTAAGTTTATCGACACTGTAAACTGAAAAAAATGATTTCAGTTTATATTGTTGATAAACTTAATAAAATATTGGTATGTGTTTCGGTGATTTTCAGTTTTTAGTATTCGTGTTATTTTCAAAAAACCTGGGTGACCGATTATAAAAGTTGATTTGTATATTACTGATAGCTAAATAATGCTAATATAAGGAAACAATATACGGAAACAAGGAATAATATTAATACAACAAGTCTTACTGGTTCTCATTATTCCGCCATTATTCCGAAGTATTAGCCATTCGGATGAATGAGCATTCGGTGCTCTGTAATCTATTGACACATTTACTCCGTCACCAGCTAATCCGCTAGACACAACAGCTAGTACTCTTAGTGGTTCCTCTTCTTTTACAGGTGTTGCTATAACAGTGTGGTTCGTATCCGAATGTGTTCTGTTGTTCTGTTGGAAAGAAATGTATTCGGTGTCACATGTGCACGTCAGCACCAAATCTTTCAAATAAACATCATGTAAAAGTCGCCGAGTTTGACAATGTCTCACCTCTCACGGTTACGGGTTCGAATCCCACAGGGTACTCGACTTGTAAGTGAGAATAGTTGATTCTTACGGATGCCGGAGGTTTACAGTACTGGTTGCACCCAGGAATAAGTGGGCGGCCTGCCTCCACCACAATAAATAGAACTATTTATATATTATATATAATAAATAAGTATCGACTATATTCATCTGGCTCTTTACCGTGCTCGGAAGATAGACTGAGAAAAGCGGGACTGCCCAGTTAACGTCCTCGTCCTTACCTGTTGCACGGTGTCATTTTTGACACTACAGTCACACGGAGACATTTGCAAAGCACCACACATTTTCTCGAGTCCGGACCAAATCTGAAAATATAATGTAAATTTATTCTAACGTGCGCGTGCCGCATGGGGTGATAAATTGAGTTATATTTGTTGACATGTCTGACACCTACATACAACTCTGTATCCCTTATGATTTGTAGATGGAATAACTTAATGCTCTGAGTTCCAAAATTTAAAAAAAATGTCGCAAAAGGTGGAAATCTATGTTTCTTTATAAAGTCATCTTAAGCATTTCATAGAATATTATTTTATTGTAAAATGTATAGATTATTAATCACAAATGCTGCATAAGGATATTTAATTCATTTAATTTAAATTGTCGTAGAATAGTTAAAAAAGATAAAAATACATATATTTTTATTGAACAGTCATCTGATGATTTTTAGCATGTTTCTTATATATCAAATTATGCTTTATAAGTTTCAAACAAATAGTTCTACAAATATCTAGGTAGTAAATCGTGCCATTTAAACTTGGACACAACTAGATATAATGATACATTTCTGTCAAGGAACACTGATTATCGGAATAACTTGCTTAATATTAATTTCTTGCAAGGATTAACCGATAGTTCAGGTTGTTTGCTTTGTTTCGATGAATTGCTCTATCGCATAGCTACAGTCGGACCGAGCCCAGAGGCCCTTTAACTACCGGTATCCCTATTGTCGACTCTTTTATTTTTGTGGTGTCGAATACGTTGTTTCTTTTACTCCCTTTTCGTTCTTGAATAGTTTTCATAATTGCACAAGGTAAGATGGCAATGGACAATTTCTTTGAGTTTGTCACTTGGTAGCAGTGAACAGTTTATCTGTGTTGTAATGCAGGCTAACGCACACGCATACCTTACATGTGAACCATTGTATTTATGTGCTGATGTGTACTTCTAGCATGTCGCGCTACAAAGGTGACTGTGTAATCAATATGTAACGCATGTCAGGGATTTTCCAAGAACGAGGCGATGTCGTCCACCTTGGTTCAAATGTTTGGTAGGAAGAAGTGATAGTAAAAATTGGGAAGAAAGCGTCTGGTAAGAAAAAACTGTCGTAGCATGTTTGCGTCTTCGTGAAAAATTATTTTTCAATATTGTTTCATCACACGTGACTTGATCTGTTATTATGTTAAACTTTGTTCCCATTTCCTACCCAGATATAATGCTATTTTCTCTCTCGGCAGTTATTTTACGCTAAAACCTTGCTTGTACTTTTTTTGTTTTTGATTGTATGTGTGCCTTTGTTTGACTGTGTTCTGTGAATGCTACATGTCCTGTTCGACTTACCCATATCTTTTACTATAAGCGTCTCACATGCAGAAAGTTTTGGGTTCAATAACCCGCCGGATAACATCAAATATTTGTAAAATGGTACATAGGTGTAGGAGCCCGAGGGCGGGGGGCAGGCCGGGTGAGGACCACCAATGTTCAGAGTATGATTTGCCCCCACCCCTCCCCCAATAATTTGAAGAAGAAAATGGTTAGCGCTCAAAAATATATTGAGCGTGGAAGATTCATTTTGTGAAAAAGTTTGGCCCCCACCACACGCCAATAATTGAAACAAACTTTTTTTGATTTTCAGATATCTTTTTCAAAACGTTTGCTCCCCCCACCCCACCCCCACCAATAATTGAAATGTTCCTACGTCCATGTGGTAGTACATGTATCTCCCTTGTGTCACGTTCAGTACAAATGGTGCTTGGGCAGGTCGACCTGGTGTCTGTATAATGTAACTGGGTGGGGTACTGTGTCATGTATCTATGGTGTGATTTTCCAGTTTGGTGCTATGTAGTTGAGCATTGATTTCACTGCTACAATTACACACAGTTGTGATATGAATGAAATCAAAGCATGTTTGAAACTTAATCAGCGGAATTTAAAATAGATACGGTTAAAAGGGTCCTCCAAATTGAAAAATAAAGTGATTTTAAATGAAAGCTTATTATAAAAGAATGTCAATGTCATCGTCCGTTTTCTCAAAAACCGTTGATAAATGCAAGTTTTACATGGTGCGCGATCGATCTTCGGAAAATGACGTCATAAGGGACGACCAATCACATCTTCCGTACAAACTACCTAATTTACATAATCGATTATGGCGCGTATCTATGTGTAAACAAACCGTTACTCTTGTTGGATGTCCATTTTTCTCATATAGCCTAAGTGTTTTAAACCCTGGAATATTATTGATGTGTTCGTGTCTTCATCATGGTGAAAAGGTGCTCATTAAGCTTTTGTAGAAAATGTAAACAGGAAGGCAGTGTAAGTCTACACTTACATTTCCATGTTGCCGTCATCGAATTAAATGGATTGAACTTGTTTTGCAAAACGATGTGAAATGGAATTTTTCAGAGCAGTCTCGCGTATGTTCGGACCATTTTACTGAGAAAGATTTTGATGAATCTTATGAAACGAAAAAGAGATTACATTTACTTGATCAGTTCAGACGGGATAACATAATTATTTTTTTTGGTGTCCGGAAATATAACTTTCCAAAATTAATTCATATTTACCAATGTCCGAATATTTTGAGAGGGAACGGTAAATTAACATTCTACGGTAAGTATTTTTAACTGTGATGTTCGGGGCAATCTCACCTTCGTTGTTTACGGTAATTACGAAAATCCATCCATTAATGATCACTTATTGGTAATTATGCGGCTATTCAATAAACTGTCTAAAATTACAATACTCAACTTGGGCAAACTGTAAAACCTGTTAAATTAGTACACCGAGACACACTTTACACGCGGGTAGAGTGTAATGCGGACTGTGTAATAGTATACTGGGCTATATGCGATTCAATCCACAACAGTGAACTAATAAAAAAATGTGTAAACAATGAACTAATGAAAAATTATGACATCTAGTTTATTATATTAAATTTCTATATTTTGTTTGAAATGTAGCAATGAACTTTATTGAATAATGAGACAATGCAATTTAAAAAAATGTTGATTATTTTATTACAAAATAAAAACATACAAGGTATTGCAGAAAATAAATTAAAATTATAAAATAGTCGTGTTCTTTATCCATTTAATTGCACCATCATGTTATTCCTCAAATCGAAGCTAAAAAACAAAGCATGCCATGCTTATCGTATGAAATAAAAAATAGTTCATGTGTCAGTACAAACAGACGACAAATCGCACAGCACTTTACCTGTGTGAGCGAGACCGTATTTTTTTGCTGGTAATGCCAGATAATGGAATGGCCCACTAGCTACGACAGCGACAACACAAAACAACCCGTAACACCTACATTGGAATGTTTTTTTCCTGGTTTAGACAATTGTTCCAACAGGCGCCTGACCAGTAGGAACGCCACGGACCTATAACATATCAGTTCTGTTCGCATTTTAACTCCGCGAACATGGACTATTTCTTTGTATTTTACGGACTATTTTACGAATTTTCAACTAAAACAGACGCCATTTTTTTACACCCGAAATTGGGCGCGCTACGTCGGCGAGCACTACGGGTACCTATGGAGTCTAACAACACGCGTACAGTGTTTCATACCGTAGATTATGTAAAAACTAATACCTTACCGGACGAAATAACGTCCCATTATGTGTCAACACGATGCAGTGTTGGTGACTGACAGGTCACCGTGACATAACTTGACACGTGAAATTGACATGTTGTTGCAAGTTGGATTTGGGATTATTGTCTGCTGCTGGAGGTCCATGATCAAGGTATTTGTTTTGTCATTAAAATGTGTTTGTTAATAAACAGTACACACCCCTTTTAGATCGTGCATATTTAGACATTGGCCAAATACAGTGCCTAAAAAAGTAGTGTATAGTGTATAATAGAAAGTTCATAATCACTATAAGTGTTTTTCGTGTACTCCGATCTTTCCAGTAACTGGATGTACTGTAAACTGTAGAACGTTTCGTGGAATAAAACAATTGCTAGTAGAAATGCTATCAATGTCCCCCGCACCCCGCCCCCACCCAAGTACGGTAGATGGGGGTAGATGGAGCTTGCATACCGAAAACAAGGAGGGGGTAAGAAAACTAGAAACCCCCTCCACCCCCACCCCTCAGATGCATGAATGTAAATAGTTAGCGTTGTCTCTATATCGTTAACGTTATCCCCATTTTCTCGCACATTCGTGAATACATAACCCGATACAACTACCATTGAAACAATGTAATCTGCCATAGACATTTGACTGAAATCGGTCAGATTGGCAAGGAAGTGATTTTGAATTTACATTTATTTACATTCTGTTGCGAAAAAAACAACGCAATTTCGAGAAAGTACATTTCACTTAAAAGCCTTTAAGGCGGTGTAGCTACTACGCTTGCCTCCAGTGTGTCTCAAAAGAAATGACTATTCCATGGGCTGGAAATATGCTGTGAAAGTGGAACAATGTTTTTAATGGATCTCCAGTTGGGCTACATTATATTTTACATGTATAATGAATGATGAGACATGTTTTTATTACATTAACAGTGTTATTGAGCACAAGTAGTATTCATGCTTTATTCAATTTAGTTATTTTATCTTTTCTTTTTTAAATATGTTACATTATGTATAACAAAGGATAAACTATGTCTGTTTGATCATTGACATTGGATTGATGTTGTTTTCAGAGAGGTCTCAAATGTGAATCGTGCCCTTGAGCAGCTCTAAGTGAATTGATACTGACGACTTCAGAATGTCAAGCCGTATTAAATGCCATTGGATCATATGGAGGTAAGAGCCTTTTTAAAAATTGTTTGCACTTGTGTAGTTCTTTAAATGGAGCTTGTGTTATGCTTGCACGGTGCTGTTCAAAGTTAGAGTAAAAATATTTCAGTGATAGTGCAGCGTGATTGTCATATGAGCTCGTGTAAACTACATGTACTGGATATGCGAAAACAAGTTGTGTTAAAGGGACACTAGGCAGTCTTTATTTGTTTAAAACTTCTGGAGTTCGGTTAATTTTTTTCTGCATAGTTTGCATTTGTGCATCATTAATATTATTTATTAGAACAGTTCAGAAGAAATTGTTTTACACATTACTTACTGTTGATAATAGTGCACCTATAATAATTTATTTAACTTTTAATGCAAGCAGGTTTAAATTTAACATGTTACCAGGTTAACAAATGGAGATGCTAATGTTAAAGCTTGATAAATACATCAAGATTGCCGTGTGTCCCTTTAACATCATGTAATTGGTCTATGTGATGGGTCCTCAATTTATTAAAGGGACACAGAGCAAATTTCCAATCTTGTGTCTGTTTTACACATTTTCACATCAGAACAGACCACACATCTACAAAAGTGTCTTCTCAACTGCCCTATTTAATCATGTTTTATTTCTAAAACCAGCGGCATCACCAGATTTTGAGAGAGAAAATAAATAGTTGTATATTAATGTTTTCTCCCCATGTAAAACGACCTTACTAAGTCATTAAAGTAAAATATCCTATGAACAAAACGTGTAAAATTTAACAATTTTAGATTTTTGGCCAGACTTGTATTTTATTCCCCTTCTAGTAAAAATGGCTTATAGAACATTGCACCCTCTGTCAGATTTAACTTTCCTTATAATAGATTCTTGCTGTACTGTTGGGTGAAACATACATTAAAATGGTTCTATAATCATGTCAGTTCAATCATATAGTCGTATGATACACAATATAATATGTATTGACCCTTTACTTGATGTGCCATTTACTCAGTTTTGGTCAAGGGACGTTTATAGCATATCGGCTTTGAATTCAGTGAACACGGATTCAATTCTTAGTGGCGCCACTGGGTTACTTCGATGTGTCCTGCTAGCCTCGTTCGTCTGATGGGAACGTAAACCGGGTGGTTCTGTGTATCGGAGTCTGTCCTCCCTCCAAGCACGTTAAAGAACCACAGGTATCTAATCGGTAGTAAGCGTAGGGCAGGGTTCCTGGATGCCTATGTATCTTTCCTCCTCTCTTTCGGGCGGTTCGAAATAACCTAAACAACGTGTTGATGATGCGTTAAACAATAATTAAATTTTAAACTGTCCCATTTTCCTAAATATGCCCTAGATCCCTCTCGCAACACCTGATTCAAATTGAATACTCTGCTCGACTTATATTAAATTCTATGTCTTTCCTTTCTTTCAGTCTGCACGTCATGTGGAAGAAGACTCCATGTACACCACTGGCCAGAGTCAATGCTGAAGTTTATGTTCGCTCAATTATTTGCTTAATAAAGTATACATATGAACTAAAATATTGTCTTTATAACTATGTCTTCCACCACAAAGTGGTAGGTGAGACAGATTAGATTTGGCCTTTCCGTTCGTCTGTCACAAATCTTGTCTGCGCTACTTGTTGGATTTTGACGAAACTTTGTACTAACTGTTTATTACTTTCTCTGAAGCTAATTTTATAAAACTTCATACTTTAAATGCCTTTGGTGAAATGATAATCCCTGTTTATTTTGAAGTCAGTGGTTGAAAGGTCCGTTACCATGACCGGAAAATGAAAAGTATTGCCCACACAGTTTTTCCTCTTACCTAAAGCAAATTTCATGAAACTTCATTGTTGGACAGTGGAAAGAGGATGATCGTTTGATTTTTAGGTAAAAGGTCAAGTTCCCTGCAGACATCCACTATCCAAGGATAAGCATATGTTACAACACACATGTTATAATATTAATGGTATAATATATGAATATTTTCTTGCACAATGTTGAATCCAGTAAAACAAGTGGTTTTGTTCACCGATACTGTCGCCTGTGAACCAAACCACTTGTTGTTAAATTACAGGATTTAACAGTGTGTAAGACATATTCCGATCATCCATTTTCTTTTTAAATCATAAATTAAAAAATATATATATTAAAAGAAACAAAACATGCTATTTGATGAAAACAGACGTATTCAAATTTTCAAAATAGCAATATTCGCAGAATATAGTAGATTTCAACTGCTGAAAACAAACATGTATTTTTTTTCCAGGAAATAATACTTCTATGAATATAGTATATATGTTCAGGAAAATGTTTAATATGTCTGTTTTCAAATACTACAAATCGTAACGCACCGCACATGTATATTCAGTATTTACTTTCAATATAGTAGTGAGTATGACTGCGTTCTGGGACCATATAAATATAAAAGAATAATATATATAAATATATATATATATATAACTATATATGCCCTATACATATAAACGACCCGCACTTTTTGGATTCACGCGTACAGTGTTTCACAACACCACAAATCTGGCAAGTGCTCCATTGACACAATGTCATGTCCACGTTTATGTTATGAAACTTCGAGTCGACACATAATCATGTTTGTTACCGACAGTAGCATGTATGTTACTCGTCAGTCATTTATTTACTTGGTTAAAGGGACACATGCCAATCTTTCTTTCTTTAAAACTCGAGTCGCCCCCTCAGTTTTAAACGAACAGTTAAAAGAATATACTTCTTTTTGCCTGTTAAACCTATATTATTTTATCGCTTTTTCTGATTTCGAAAATTAACTCTGCAACGTATGTTGCCGCCATCATGATTTCATTTTCCGATATACCGTTGCAACATTGTTTGTTAAAATAAATTGGCCACTCTGACATAAACCCAAAGCATGTATAGATAAAAAAATTAGTGTAAAATACATTAACACATACATTTTAAATATATGTGTTTACATAACGAAATTATTTAATTGTTTCTGTAGCCGGTCGTCTTTCCTTAATGAATATGAATGTTGCCGTCTTTGGGTCGGACGGTCCTGTTACTTAATTAGTACTTGTCTCCGTTTATTGAAATTCTACATATATACAGAGGAGAGATGTATCTATATGATTTTGTTATTATGCTCGCTTCTAAAATGACGAAATAAATCGATTTGAATAAAAGGCGCATTCTCAGCAATACACAACGTATTGTGTGTACGGGTTGGAGTGGGGAAACCCACGGGGTTGGAGGGATACTACCGTAATGTTGCTCTCATAAATACTGTTAACATACTACATCAATAATATAACAACTACTGAACAATGCTGAAGTCGATTTATCTTTATAAATGAATTCATAATTCCACAATTTTATTCCGTGCGAAGATCGATTTGGAACGTCGATTCGGCGTATTTAAACGATTACGGTGTACTTTGTTAATTTTCGGGGGGAAAAAGTACTTGCCTCCGATTTTTTTTTATATTTTACATATCTACAGAGGAAAGATGTATTTACGCGTACATGCTTTTTCTAAAATGATGAAATAAATCAAATTTGATTAAAACTGCGCATTAGCAGCCTAATCAATACGGTATGGAGGGTGGTGGGGGTGGAATGAGGGGCGGGGCTGCAGGGATACTACCGTAATGGTGTCCTTGAGAAAAACGGTGAACATTCTACTCTAATAATTTATTAAATACAGAACAATGTTGAAATCAATATATCTCTTAAAAAGGATTTCACAATTTCATGGTTTTATATCCCGCGTGTACATTAACTTCGAAAGGCGATTGTTCATATTTTAGCGAACACGGTGTACTTTGTTAATTTTGGGGAAAAAAAAGTACTTTTTTCTGATTGACTTTAAATTTTGGGTTTTAATAGTAGACATGTCAATGAACACTTTCGTGAAAATAAATTCATTCTCGCTGTTAAAACTTAATTTTTTTGCATTTTTTTCGGATTCAGAAAATTAGCACTGCAACATATATTTTCACAATCCTCATTTCCTTTCCCGACGTACCGTTACAATTTTGTTTGTTAAAACCTATTCTGAGCACTCCGGCATAACCCAAAAGCATGTATAGATCAGAAATTTAATCTGGAATGCATGGATACATACATTTGAAATATATGTATTGAAATAATGGAATTATTTCATTTATTGTGTACCCGGTCGCGTCTGTAAATGTATATGCATTATGCCGTCTTTGAGTCCGTGGGTCATGTTAGTTAATTTTGGGGGAAAAAAAGTACTTGTCTCCGATTTCATTATAAAATTTGCATATGGACAGAGGAAAGATTTATCTACGCGTACATGCATTTGTTTTTATTCTCGCTTCTAAAATGACAAAATAAATCGATTTTGATTTAAAAGCGCATTTTTGGCAATTTAAACCTTAAAACAACCTAAATTCATCCCTTTGAAAAATACCTTTAACTATTAATGGGAATTACACGAAGTGTACACCAATTCTGTTCGACCAATGTAGTTTGTGAATATTATTACTTTAACAACGATCTGTGATTGTGTTTTGTCATAATCACAGTTTATAGATAAGAGGTGTATAAATCTGACCAGTGAAAATTTTCCCAATAATGTCATTTTGTTATCGATTTTATCACGTGACCTTGTTTGATAAATATTCATACGCCATAGGGCTGGCGTTCCTACTGGACCGATTACACAAAATTATAGCATGGGTCAGTAATAATGTAATTGTTTCAAAATGGCTCGTTAATAACAGTAAAAAATCACGATCAAAAACGTTTTATTTAATTGCATCAAACAAGTTACAATTAAATTCATTGAAGTATATTCTGCTGCCTCTGTTGGTAATTATCGAGATGCAATCAGCAATTAGAAGTCGTTGATCGTAATTTTAACCTGTCATTTTCGGCGAATAATTCATCTTTTCCCGATGTCCGAATTTATAAAAGCATCAAAACTATTGAAATAAGATTGATTTCTTAATATGTCCGAGCACTAGTTTTATTATTTTCTTCAATTAATTAGGTGTCCGGAATTAATGAGTGTCCGGACTCATTGAGTAAATACAGTAGGTATCAAAACTTAAAACCAATGCTGAAACCTGACGCAATTCACCGATTCTCCGATTTGCAGACCCACAGACGGAGACACAGTCACAGGATGAAGACATTGAAAAATCTAATATTATGAGTTTATTTGTATTATTCGTTTATTGTTTTCATTTATACTTTATACGCTCAGAATCAAAGTGGATGGGGTACACAGAATGTTGATTGTCCACTTTGCTCGCATTGTTTACTTGGTTTGTGTCCGCCATTTTGGTTTCTAACGAACCATAGGTAATGCGTGACGTCAACGGGTTTTTTCCATTCGGCTGTTTCCGTGAAACCTCAGTTACGTTTCCGTGACAGGTGTGTATTAGGGGTAAATGTGCCGAATGGATTCGTGATTTACCGATGAACGAATAGGTTTACGATTTTGACCGAAGTATTTTTAGAAACTCTAATCATTATCTTTGTAATACAAAGGAAAGTTATTTCAATTTGGAGGACCCTTTAAGGGATTAGCTCCGTCATAATCGTTATTTTTTTTAATTATTTACCACTTCGTCGCGCGCATAAGCATATCGCTACACTTTTTCCAACGTCTGTATCCTACACGGATACCGATGCCCAAAATGTGTCAGGAAGATTGGAGCACGAAACTTTCTTCGATACAATTTAAAACCTAAAAGTAGATATAACAGTCGAACAGGAAATGTAGCATTCAAGGACCACAGTCAACCAGAAGAATGCATAGAAAGAAACAATAATTACGAAGATGAATAAAAGACAAGATAAGACATCACAAACGTAAAAGGGTTGATGACGCCTTGGAACGGTCAGGGGCAAAAAGGCCGCTGAGTTATTTAAACCAGATTCTAGAGTGCAACACACCTCACTCTTACTATATTGTCATCCCAATAAAATGATGAAAATGTCAGTCTTTTTATCCAAAAGTGGAAATGATAAAGCAATTCCTATGTTATAATGTATCATGTTTAAATAATAGAACTATTTATTAACATGCATGTGACAATGTACTACAAACGTGGTTGAAATAGTCCTAGGGAATTCAAAAACCAAATCTATATTTGCCAGACCAGCTGGTACCGATCGACGTCGGTCTTGATGGACTAAACTGATATGGTACACGTGTCTAACAAGTACCCAGTAAAACCAATTTAGACAAGTATACAAATCCTAAAACTGTTCTATCATTTAAATGGCACCTTGGTAAGAAATGTTTAACTATAATCATACATAGTCTATCTCAAGGTACAATGTTCCTCAAACTGGTAAAGTGAGTTAAGCAAGCGGTTTAACTGATATTTTCGAAATGAGATGGAAAGCATCAGAACATTGTTTGTATAACCTGCGTTTGTAAACACTGCTGAATAAGTAGAAATATTATATTAACACCTCTGCTCACAGTCGAAGTCAACATTTTAGCATCAACTGAAATAGCTCGTTTTACATTAATCATTAAACATCAAACGGATAAGCACATGTGATACTAATAACTTGGATTTCCAAGCAATCATCATTGAACATTCATTATCTATACTGTTTATTAGTTTAAGGAATGAATGAAGCCAAAGGAAACAGACTTTTTCCAGACAAAATCCAACCAAGGTGCAATGAAGTTGAAATACATTTAGGAGGAAGTAAATCTGTGGTAAAGAAACTGCGTTTGAAACCTTCTCGTCTCTCACCGCCGCGGAATCATCTCTTACTGTGAGCTCAAATTGTAATGAAAAATAAAGTGTCGATTCTTACAGATGGCCTGGCGAGAGGTATACAGTACTGGTTCTACCCAGGAAAAGGTGGTTTGCCTCCACCACGAACAATATAACCTAAAATGTATTGAAAAAGTCGTAAAATTCCATTCAGGCCATCAGCGCACGTTTAAACCTTTAATAAGCCGTGCAGATAATTGAACATGAGCTGCTTAGGGAAGCTTTGTATATTTAAAAACAAGTACGCCGTGATCTACTGACCTACCTTTTATACAGGTGCTAACTTTGGTTCCTTTATTTTAAATACAAAGATGTCCAGATAGTATTTAGCACATATCCTTGAAGACAATCTAGATTTATCGTTACCTGTGTAGTTTGTAAACAAACTTGATACAGTTTATTTTACAGGTTATTGTATTTGTATGGCAACATATTACCACGAGTAGCATGAGTAGTTTTCGAAACTTGACATGAGTTGTTTTAGAGAAGGACTAGTACTATGAGCTTGCGAGTTGCGAGATGGAGAGAACTGTAACTATGGAGAGAACGGAAACTAATGTTGTAATAACTTGTAGTTCAATCCATTTGAATATGTTGCTATGAATATTGTGATGTTGAATTGATGTATTGTAACAATCTGCAATAAAATATTATTGAACTAGTTGTCCTTCGCCAAAACAGAAAGTTCCATGTATATTTTGTCCATACACATTCAATAACCGTTTTATTGTGCTCTTTCTTTCATTGATTGTTGTTTTTCATTGTTTTGTGTTCTTTCTATACATTTGGATGGAATTCGTTTTTTATCGTTCATTTTTGTTTTTTGCGGAATGATTATTTCGCACGAAATTATCAGCATATGACGTTGGCGCGATTTTGTGACGATTGTTTACCATTCGTTAGTCTTAAAATCCGCTAGTGAGTGATCATTTTAATTCGTCATTTTTGTCAAAGAAACTTGGAAAGCAATGTTGTTTTTATGTTGACACTAGTCACGTGTCCATTCCTTTACAGTTGAAAGTAGTTCCTTACCAACGTTCAATAATGGTCCATGTCAACGTTCAGTATCATAGAATAATGACCATTTAGCTGAATGAAAAGTAAACGGGACCATATGAAAATATAAAACGTGCATACATACCAGCTTTAAACGGTTATTTTGTTGTTCCAGCTTTCTGTTTTGCTCGAGGGCCGAACGCAACATGGATTTTATCTCTCCCATGTCATCAACTTTCTGGCATAAAACGTCATCCTAAAAAGTGTTCAAAAGCTAAAGTTAAATGCCTTTTCAAACATACACTTGAACATCAATTGGCCATTATTTGGAGGGAATGTAAAGTCGTCGGTCCCGTGTCCAGGGAGAGCCATAACCTGTGCACGTCAACTACCTTGCAGAACGTCTGTGTTAATCAGTGCTTCAAAAAGCCCGTAAACACTTCCTCAAAACCCGGCTGCCGTAAAGATCAGAATTTATTGTGAGCAATATCATTAGAAAGAACGAACTATAAATACCATAACTTTCACGCAACTTTAAAATTTGGCATTTTATTAAAAAGGTAATATTTTATACAGATACTTAGAAAAGCATAGGATTTAAAAGTAAAAACAATATGTGTCCCATACTTAGAGAAGACAATACTGATCCTTCTGATCCTGAATTCGTTCATATTGTCTGTTAGAGCCTCTGGTTCGAATCCCACTGCGAGCTCGACTTATAAGTGAGGAAGCGTCGATTCTTACGGATGGCGGGAGGTGTACAGTACTGGTTCTACCCAGAAAAAGTGCTCGGTCTGCCTCCACCACAAAGAAATCGACCGTCATATATAAGCTTACATGTGTTGAAAATGACGTAAAAGACCATACAAACAAACACACTGTTAGGACCAATATTTTCACCCCGTAAACATATTAAAATACTCGTGAATTACATTATGCTGTGGCTATTTCATGATTTAGAATGAATAACTGCAGTGTCGACGTACATACAACCATCGTTATGTTTTCTTCATAAATTCACAAATGAAAGTGTATCAATAAAGATTGACACAGTTAAAAAAATAAGCTAAGATATTAATGTTTGTATAATGTGAAATTATATTTTGGTTGTAGATATCCACATTAACAGTTATACAGATAACCCGTCTTTACTTCCTCCTCAATTTGAAATCGGGAATCCGAGATTTTCAGAACAAATTGGTTTCAGTTCCTGCTGATAAAACAGCTAACAATGTATGTATTTGTTAACGCAATGTTTTATTTCTGGAACTTGGGAGCACACATTCGTATACTTAAGTTCAATTCACCGAGATTGATGTTGTTTCCATGCATATAATCAAGAGCATCGTTTTCAAGGCTGTGGTAGATGATAAGCAAACCAAACTTCCACTTATGTACTGCATTATTAAATACACAGACCTAAGAAAGCCCGTTTTATTTCCAATTTTAGTGCCTGCTCCACTACAAGCATCTTCAAACTTTTAACTTCTTGCCTAACCATGATCCACTTTTTAAATATAGAAGTAATTTAAGAACTGTTCTACGACAAGAACTATAACCCTGACGTCTATGGTGACGTGATTTACAAATTGTGCAAGGTCCTTGTTCATGATCACTTTCCTACAATCATTGTTAAATCTTTAAAGACCCACTTGTTGCAACGCACTATATGTCTAGTGATTGACCCATTTTTCCTTCATATATGATTGTGCTTTGAATCAACACGTGCTAAATTGTAAACCCTTTGATGACATCTACCCCTATTGTAGTGAACCCTATGATGACATCTACCCCTATTGTTTTGAACCCTATGATGACATCTACCCTATTGTTGTGAACCCTATGATGACATCTACCCCTATTGTTGTAAACCCAATGATGACATCTACCCTATTGTTGTGAACCCTATGATGACATCTACCCCTTTTGTTGTGAACCCTATAATGACATCTACCCCTATTGTTGTGAACCCTATAATGACATATACCCCTCTTGTTGTGAACCCTATGACGACATCTACCCCTATTGTTGTGAACCCTATGATGACATCTTCCCCTATTGGTGTGAACCCTATGATGACATCTTCCCCTATTGGTGTGAACCCTATGATGACATCTACTCCTATTGTTGTAAACCCAATGATGACATCAACCCCTATTGTTGTGAACCCTATGATGACATCTACCCCTTTTGTTGTGAACCCTATAATGACATCTACCCCTATTGTTGTGAACCCTATGACGACATCTACCCCAATTGTTGTGAACCCTATGACGACATCTACCCCTATTGTTGTGAACCCTATGATGACATCTTCCCCTATTGTTGTGAACCCTACGATGACATCTACCCCTATTTTTGTGAACCTTATGATGACATCTACCCCTATTGTTGTGAACCCTATGATGACATCTTCCCCTAGTGATGTGATCCCTATGATGACATCTACCCATAGTGCTGTGAACCGTATGATGACATCTACCTCTATTGTTGTGAACCCTATGATGACATCTAACCTATTGTTGTGAACCATATAATGACATATACCCCTATTGTTGTGAATCCTATAATGACATCTACCCCTATTGTTGTGAACCCTATGATGACATCTTCAACAAATTGTCAACCCTTTTATGTTTGTAATGTTACATATGCTTCTACTTTTC
>JAWPHD010002202.1:0-269556 GCA_037043455.1 Cyrtodaria siliqua
TTATTTTCTATAACTATCAAAACAAGATCTGCCGGAGAACAGCGCAGCTAGACTATTCGATTATTCAAAGAATAATAAATTTATAGCTAGTATATACCATCAGAAAACAAGGCTACAACAATGTGGGGTGTGGTTGGGGGCACAACATAACTATGTGTAAGAATTGATCAAAACTAGACAGAAATTTGTAAAATAAAATAAACAAGAGGTCAATGACCTTGAAGCTCTACTGATTGATTTTGATTTCAGGAAGTAGTCGCTACAGACTTGTTTTTTGAAAATCTATTTTTAACCGTGGCGGCCATCTTGAATTTCCGGCCGACCTGAAATTTTGCTAAGATCAATAAGACATTAAGAGCAACATTCCTGTGAAGTTTCATGAAAGTCCGTCAAGTAGTTTCAGAGAAGTAGTCGCTACATGTTTTCATTATATAACTCTATGTAAACAAAAATGGCCGCTGGCAGCCATGTTTAACGTCAAATCAAAACGATTTTCGACAAGGACCAACATCATGTCATACTGATCATTTTAAAAAAGTCCCATATCAATATCTCTTATTGTTTTGAAGAAGTAGTCGCTACAAACTTATTTATTTTAAATCTATTTTTAGCTGTGGCGGCCATCTTGAATTTCCGGCCGACCTGAAATTTTTCTAGGATCAACTAGACATCAAGAGCAACATTCCTGTGAAGTTTCATGAACATCCGTCAAGTAGTTTCAGAGAAGTAGTCGCTACAAGTTTTTACTATATAACTCTATGTAACCAAAGATGGCCACTGGCAGCCATGTTTAACGTCGAATCAAAATAATTTTCCACAAGGATCTACATCATGTCATGCTGATCATTTTAGAAAAAGTCCCATATCAATATCACTTATAGTTTTCAAGAAGTAGTCTCTACAAACTTATTTTTTACAAATCTATTTTTAGCTGTGACGGCCATCTTGAATTTCCGGCCGACCTGAAATTTTTCTAGAATCAATTAGACATCAAGAGCACCATTCCTGTGAGGTTTCATGACAATCCGCCAAGTAGTTTCAGAGGAGTAGTCGCTACAAGTTTTTACTATATAACTCTATGTAAACAAAGATGGCCACTGGCAGCCATGTTTAACGTCGAATCAAAATAATTTTCCACAAGGATCTACATCATGTCATGCTGATCATTTTAGAAAAAGTCCCATATCAATATCACTTATAGTTTTCAAGAAGTAGTCGCTACAAACTTATTTTTTAAAAATCTATTTTTAGCTGTGACGGCCATCTTGAATTTCCGGCCGACCTGAAATTTTTCTAGGATCAATTAGACATCAAGAGCAACGTTCCTGTAAAGTTTCATGACAATCCGTCAAGTAGTTTCAGAGCAGTAGTCGCTACAAGTTTTTACTATATAACTCTATGTAAACAAAGATGGCCGTAGGCAGCCACGTTTAACGTCGAATCAAACGATTTTTGATAAGGACCAACATCATGTCATGCTGATCATTTTAGAAAAAGTCCCATATCAATATCACTTATAGTTTTCAAGAAGTAGTCGCTACAAACTTGTATTTTGAAAATTTATTTTTAGCCGTGGCGGCCATCTTGAATTTCCGGCCGACCTGAAATTTTGCTAGGATCATTAAGACATCAAGAGCAACATTCCTGTGAAGTTTCATGAAAATCCGTCAAGTAGTTTCAGAGGAGTAGTCGCTACAAGTTTTCATTATATAACTCTATGTAAACAAAGATGGCCGCTGGCAGCCATGTTTAACGTCAAATCAAAACGATTTTCGACAAGGATCAACATCATGTCATGCTGATCATTTTAGAAAAAGTCCCATATCAATATCACTTATAGTTTCCAAGAAGTAGTCGCTACAAACTTGAATTTAAAAAATCTATTTTTAGCTTTGGCGGCCATCTTGGATTTCACATCAACATGAATTTTTGCTAGGATCAACTAGACTTCATGGGCAACATTTCTGTAAAGTTTCATGAAAATCCATTCAGTAGTTTCAGAGGAGTAGTCGCTACAAATAAAAGTTAACGGACAGACGGACAGACGGACAGACAGACGGACGGACGGACGGACGACGCCGCACCACGGCATAAGCTCTGCTGATCTCTGATCAGTAGAGCTAAAAATCGAGTGGGATGCGGGGTGCGGGAGAGGCGGGTGGAGGGTGAGGGGGGAGTGGGGATGGTGAGGGCAACATATTATATGTGTAAGAATTCACCATACAATAAATTGAATTGGGGTTTTAAGGCGCACCAACACATAAAAAGGTTATATGGCTCCTAAAAGGCATGAACATGCCAGGCTCATCTTCCATGTGCATCGAGATAAAATATGGAAAATGGGCCTAGAACCTTCTCACCCTGAACTGTAGACAACACAAAAGTATGTAAAAAAAAAATATATAAAAAAATCGAGTTTTGTGTGTGGATGGGGGAAGAGGCGGGGGGTGGGGAGGGCAACATATATGTGTAAGAAGCTAGCTATGTAAAAATTGACCAAAACAACACAGAAATATGGTAAAACAAAATAAAAAATATTTCCAGTGGGGGTGGGGGCAACATAGGTATGTGTAAGAATCGACCAAAACAACAAAGATATATGTAAAAAAAACAAAAAAACAGTTTCAAGTGGGGGGGGGGGGGGGGGGAGAATTGACAAAAGCAACACAGAAATATGTAAAAAACAAGAGGTCAATGACTTTGAAGCCCTACTGATAGGTTTTTGATAGCTAGATCAACAATCCTGTGAAGTTTCATGAAAATCCGTCAAGTAGTTTCAGAGTAGTCGCTACAAGTTTTCATTATAACTCTATGTAAACAAAGATGGCCGCTGGCGGCCATGTTTGACGTCAAAATCTAAATAATTTTGACAAGGATCAACATCATGTCATACTGACCATTTTAGAAAAAGTCCCATATCAATATCCAGGGCTTCCACTAAGGTTCAAATTTAGGAAGTTCGAACTTCCTGTGTATCAAATTTGGAAGTTCATGGGGAAAATTTAGGAAGTTCCAGTGTTTGGGCATGGCATTCATAGTCTTTGAGTCAGTGATTCCACGTGGTAGTGAGGGAAACAACACATCTAAACTGTTTAAAAGAAAAAAAGATAATTATAATCATCTATATGTTTATAAAAGAAAATATTTGATGACCTCATTATATAAACGGTTTCAACCTAAAAATACTTAATTTCCCTTTGCGTGCCATACCCCACCCACAAGTTTTATACAGTAAATTACATTTTGCAAACAGTTTTCAATTTATCAGTCCAGGAAAGCTTTTAAATTGGCATACATTAATGAAAGGTATGTAAAACTGTCAAGTGTAGGAATAAATGTAACAGATTCTTTAATTTATTATCAAAGCAATCGATTGTTTTTGCCAGTGATAATTTCACTTCCGTGTTTAGTCTCCATTTACGAAGAGTTCTCTCCCCTAGGTTAGAGATTATTAAATATTGTTTGTTGTACTTCGTTTCTATTTGTAACTTTGATAAATACATAGAAAAATGACACAAAGATGTAAAAGAAATAGCCTTAAAAGTATAATCTGTTTGTGTAAGGAGTTTCAACTTTGTGGTTAATAAATATAAATTAAGCAATTTGGCATTCATTTTTGTGAAATGCGCGGCTAGGCCAATTATCTAATTAACACGCTCTCCTCTCACCAGTCATGCGTGTGATCCTTGATAAAAACTGGACAAAACCGGATTTACCTGTCAATTACAGGCTCCACTGAGTTTTAATTGCTTTACAACTTGTTACGTCGGCAGTCTCAAATGAAAATAGATTAGATGGGCGGGGCTATAATCGGTAATTTACAGATTATGGGACGTCCGTAGTAAACGATCATGGCGTACTTTGAAGTTTTTGGAAGTACACTGTACGCCTTTGATGTTAATTTTCACCGTACAACTACGATTTTTGGACGTAATTTACGGCCGTACGCCCATTAACGGAAGCCCTGAATATCACTTATAAATAGTATTTTGAAAATCTATTTTAGCCATGGTGGCCATCTTGAATTTCAAGAAAATCCGTTGAGTAGTTACAGAGGAGTAGGGCTGCGTATCTGTCAGAATGATCAATACGATATTTGTATCGATACAAAATGATCGATATTCGATATATCATATGATATTTTTTCAGCAGTAATAAAAGACTAAAATGTAAACGTTTTGTCATTTATTCATTCAAAAAGTAAACACAGAAACTTTATCTGAATTCTTTTTCAAGAATATCATTGCATCCAAGGCATCGTCATTCAGGCACGACCATATTCCCAGATGTCGAAAAATACAGATGTCAAAAATGCAATCAATCGCCAGAAAAAGTACAAACAATGAGACGCCGAGTGCATCTTTTATATGCAGAGTTGACTAGACTGATACATACAATGAATAAATTTCGAAACAAATACACATTTCAAACTTTTAATGCATTTAATCACAAGTTTTGTTCGTTTTTGTTGTCCGAAAGTCAACAGTTTTCCTACCGACATAAATACTAAATACCCATAATCCTTAGCCATGTATATATCTTTTAACAAGGCGGCACTAATAACGGGTTTATGACCCGGAATGCTTTACCATTTTTCTGATTATTTCTGGCTAAAGAACCCATCGATGTAATAATAAACATCACAATAGTAAAATTTGTTCCAAAGAAAGACTAATTAAAAAGAAAATCATAATTTCCAGTATAGTTACTAATTGAATATTACGTTCAGTCGCCGCGAAGACAGTAATAGGAACCGCCATGTAACTGTCGTGACCCAGTATACATAATCCGGGCATTCAAATATTCCCACATCCGCTTTTCCAAAACAAAACAAAAAGTCTTCTGCTTCGATTTTTTCTGAAGTTATTGAATAATTATGCATTAAAATGACTGCAATTAGAAAAAGTTGCACCTTTTACTCGACGAACTCCGAGTTTGTCTTCGCGGACTACTTTCGTGGCGTAAGTACGCCAAGAAGCTTTTCCGACTCCGCGTAGTTTTATCATCGAAACTCCGCGTAATTACGCGATTTATAAATTCGTCACTCGGCGTGAAAGAGTAAAGTGTGGGCTTCGCGTGAGCTGTACTGTATGCAATGGGAGAGAGTTCACTTTAGATCGATATTTTGACCGATACGGACACGTTCGATACGATATATCGATCGAACCCTAAATACCGATATTCGATATATACCGGAAACCAGTAACGCAGCCCTACAGAGGAGTAGTCGCTACAAGTTTTTACTAGAAAAGTCCATTTAAACAAAGATGGCCGCTGACAGCCATGTTTAACATCGAATCAAAACGATTTTCGACAAGGACCAACATCATGTCATGTTGATCATTTTAGAAAAAGTCCCATATCAATATCACTTTTTTCAAGATGTAGTCGCTACAAACTTGTTTTTTGAAAATCTATTTTTAGCCTTGGTGGCCATCTTGAATTTCCGGCTGACCTGAAATTTTGCTAGGATTAATTAGACATCAAGAGCAACATTCATGTGAAGTTTCATGAAAATCCGTCAAGTAGTTTCAGAGGAGTAGTCGCTAAAAGTTTTCATTATATAACTCTATGTAAACAAAGATGCCATGTTTAATGACGCATCAAAACAATTTTTGACAAGGATCAACATCATTCCATACTGATCATTTTAGGAAAAGTCCCATATCAATATCACTTACAGTTTTCAAGAAGTAGTCGCTTCAAACTTTTTTTTAACAAGAGTTCAATCACCTTGAAGCTCTAATGATTGATTTTGATTTCAGGAAGTAGTCGCTACAAACTTGTTTTTTGAAAATCTATTTTTAGCCATGGTGGCCATCTTGAATTTCCAGCCGACCTGACATTTTGCTAGGATCAATTAGACATCAAGTGCAACATTCCTGTGAAGTTTCATGAAAATCCGTCAAGCAGTTTCAGAGGAATAGTCGCTACAAGTTTTCATTCCAAGGATCAACACCATTCCATACTGATCATTTTAGAAAAAGTCCCATATCAATATCACTTACAGTTTTCAAGAAGTAGTCGCTACAAACTTTTTTTTAACAAGAGGTCAATGACCTTGAAGCTCTACTGATTGATTTTGATTTCAGGAAGTAGTTGCTACAAACTTGTTTTTTGAAAATCTATTTTTAGCCGTGGCGGCCATCTTGAATTTCCGGCCGACCTGAAATTTTGCTAGGATCAATTAGACATCAAGAGCAACATTCCTGTGAAGTTTCAGGAGTAGTCGCTACAAATTTTCATTATATAACCATGTAAACATGGCTGTCAAACAAAGATGGCCGCTGACAGCCATGTTTAACATTAAATCAAAATAATGTTCGACTCGGATAACCATCATGTCATGCTGATCATTTTAGAAAAAGTCCCATATCAATATCTCTTACAGTTTTCAAGAAGTAGTCGCTACAAACTTATTTTTTAAAAATCTATTTTTAGCCATGGCGGCCATCTTGAATTTCCGGCCGACCTAACATTTTGTTAAGATCAATAAGACATCAAGAGCAACATTCTTGTGAAGTTTCATGAAAATCCGTCAAGTAGTTACAGAGGAGTAGTCGCTACAAGTCTATGTAAACAAAGATGGCCACTCGCAGCCATGTTTAACGTCGAATCAAAATAATGTTTGACTCGAATAACCATCATGTCATGCTGATCATTTTAGAAAAAGTCCCATATCAATATCACTTATAGTTTTCAAGAAGTAGTCGTTACAAACTTATTTCTTTAAAGTGGTGGGATGCGCACGATAGCTATGTGTAAGAACTGACAAAAACAACACAGAAATATGTAAAAAAAAAAAACGCGTTCTGTATTTTATTACTTACTATGGCAGCCTAAATATGTTTTTAAGAACATTAGCCCAATAGTTAATGATAAACAATATTGTTTAAGTAGTTGTTTTATCAAGTTCTAAATTGTTTCAATTCCGCCAATGAGATCTTGTTTGTCCGGGTACTTTTCTGTATATTTGGGGGCCGTTCTGGAATTCGACGATTTTCGGGTACGTTTCTGTATACATAAATGTACCCCGGGTACCTTTCTGTAGTACCCATACGAAATATTTTTTAAGAACAATGGCGCAATAGTTAAAGACAAACAATATTGTTTAAGTAGTTGTTTTATCCGCAGACCTAATCACAACAATTAAAACCTGTATAACTTTTTTAATGGATATCGAATTTTATTGAATTTTACGCTGTCTGAAAGATCACATTGTCCGGGTACGTTTCTGTATATTTGGGGGCCGTTCTGGAATTCAAAGATTTTCGGGTACGTTTCTGTACAAATAAAAAAAATGGGTTACTTGCTGTAGTATCCTCGACCTCTTAGTTTACGACCACTTAACGGCAGTTGGCTACATATCTCAGTAATACATTATATATTTGACATAATATGATGTTAGCTTAAATAGAATAATCAAACTGCAAAAAAAACTACCGCGACTTTGATTACATTTTGTTTATTTTCCATCCGATAACATTTGTAAATGGATGACCTCAACTTGTTTTGTTTTCAGGGAACGACATGTGTTTCCGATCACCTTATTTATTATAGCTTTTATCCCGAGATGCAGTATTTTCATACGGGCAATTTTATGCAAATGTGTTGACCTAAATTCACACTAGGTGGCAGCGTAGAAAAAAAAATCAACCATTTTTTAATTTAACAAGAAACAAACCCGTACTTATTTTCTATGAAAAAAAATATGACTAAAGGTCGACCCTCATCACCCTAAAATCGATTTTTTTTCAATACTGTGGAGCATTAAAATTATTGTCTTCTGCTGTTTTCAAAACAATTCCGTCTCTTTGTCAGTAATTTAGGTCACATGTCACATAGGAAATGTACTTAGAACATAACAATTACCGCATGTTTTTAACACAAACACCGATATTGCTTCATGGTTTATTCAGGTACCCCACCCTTGATATTACCCATTTACTACTTCTCATTTTACGAGTAAATAAGATTTGCTTATGTCTAATGAAAGGCGAAGGATTAACTCATCATTGCATCATAAAATATTTCATTTTGTGTACCTTTGCTTTAAAACGGGATACATTTAATGACGAAAACACTGGTAAAGAGATCATTTATCCATAGGAAAATTATCAATAGCCTTAAATAACATTATTATTTGCAATTGTTGTCTGTTGTTGTTTAGAACTATTCATTTAGCAGACGATCATGAAATATGATGACGAAATTTGCATAATAAACGTGCGCAGACGTAATTTACGCCGTCGGTCGAAATCACATGGTGGTCGAAAACAGATAGAAAGACGATACCCGATACGACAATGTCCCCATCAGCGCTACTGTCTCTAATATTAAAGGACTACTTTACATGTACGCCCTGCCCCAGACAGAGCTGTCGACTTGTCAATTTTCCTTTAACTAGTCATCAACATAGAAAATCAACAAATTGGTTACAAAATGAACAACTACAACTTGCTCTAACATATATTTGGATCAAACAGTCAATATATAAATTAGCAGCCGCTGCACGTGCTATATTTTAATCTACAACTACAGTTTACCTTCAAAACATTCGTGCCGTGTGGAAAAGCGAACCTCTAGTAAAAATGGCGACTCTAAAAAACGCTTTCACATTTCACCTCGTGGATTAGAGTATTACTGGGTGATGAAATATCGGGAATTTTCTTAAATACGCACCGTTAGAAAAACAATACAAGGATAAACTCGGTTGGTACTAGTGTTACGATTCCAATCCAATGTGCTATAATACGAATATGTTCCGCAAATGTATTTTAATCGAGTAAACACGCGTTTGAAGTAATAAACCATCGGTTGGGGAGTATCGGACAGTCAGCGGGTTGTATCGGACATCAAAAAAGGGTTCATCGGACATGCATTTTTCAACTAATATGAAGTCATTTAATGTGTTAATAACAAATAAACATGATTACCAGCTAGGTAGTACGTATTTTATTAGTAAATGAGAATTATTGCGTCAGAAATACACAGACTACGAGGCTATGAACAAAACATGAATGTTCTTATACAGTTACGATAATTTTAAAATGGCGCAAATGCTTAAAGGTACATATTCAGAGGAAAACACTGAAATGAGCTGTAAATAAACGAGGACAAACAGTGCTCAGCAGGGATTCGAAAATAGGGACCCGTGAACGAAAAATTAGGTGAAGGTAACGTGTACCTTCACCTTCTTACCACAAATGTTAGCCCTGAGAAAGGAGTAACATGCTTAAAACCCTTCTATTAACATGCACCTACTCGTTGGCGGTAGCGTTACATTCCCTTTTTAAAAACAAATCGCAAAAAGAAGATAAGTGCATGTTGATCTTCTCTGATCTCAGAATTATAAGGCCATCATCATGGTTCAATACTTTATAAACTATATTCTTATGAAACAGGTGTGCTGCAAATAATGTTAGTAAGTGCGGCCCATATACATGTACAAGCATTTAATGCACAAGGGTAAGTTCTTCCCTTAATGCATTTAATAAACACCAAGGCCTATTCTACCGTGAAATAGATTTGCAATATTATTTTGAAGTACATGAGTTTTGAATTTAGTAAATTGCAACTGATTTTCTCATGACGCGGGAACAGTTTACAAAATCTTACGGTCGCTATTTGTTTGTTTTTTTGTGTGCGTTTTTTTTCCTACAGCGAAAAAGTTGTGTACAATGAGTTAGTCCCAGGTTAACATCCATCATTATGTGAATTACCAAAGGCCCGTGAATTGATGTAATTTAGGGTTTAGTTAGAATTAAAGGATAGTACATTTTACTTATTTTAGAAACGTAGCGGTCTAGTTTTTACAAGTAGCGATCGTTGTTATGCACCGCGACATGTGCGATCATTTCTGGTAAAGTAGCGAGGGAAAAGTTAATATTGTAAATATTATTTAGATCTAGATCTTCATCGCTAATTTACTAGATCTAGAAACGATACGGTAATTATTTTCCAGGCAATAATACCCGCACATCTCTATTCAACACTCTTCATTAATGTCATAGTCTCAGGTGAGATTTCCGTCCGATACAACCCAATGCGAAGTTAAAGTTATCTTTTGATATTTTCCCTCTGAAATTGAAAATGTTTTGCATTTACATTTCTTTTTTAATTATTAAATAAACAAAAGAAAACGAATTTAAAAGAATTTAAAAGAATTTCACATTCACTATCCTTTATTTTCTAGTTGTGAAACCGATGTTTAAAATTCCCGCTCTTTCTTAGTTTTCAGTCAGATAACGAAAGGGTGATCTCTACTACAATCTGGTCCACAACCAATCAAAACAGTCAATACATTTCGTCACTTGTGCTTACGTATTTGCGTTTATGTAGGACAGAAATGTAAACAGACAGGAATAGCAATGCAGTTACAGTAGAATTGCGTTTATTAGAGCTATAAATACAGATATTTTGAACTGTCCGAAGAACCCCGGCTGTCCGATATTACTCAGTATTACTCTAGTTCCCTGTATTTCGCTACTCTCATTCGTAATATGGCAAAATGCAGTTGGGCAGAGAACCAGACTAATCGCTTGGAACGGAACTCAACACTTCACATATTTATTAATGTCACGTGATCTTCACATTTTTCACCCGATCGGAACTCTTCGCCAATTTCCGTACTCGGTACCGACGTCCATAATGCACTGAATTGAATTGAATATTTAACACGGAAAATGCTATTCGACCCTCCTGTTTGATAATGCCAGTCCTCGACCCACTTCTCCAGGGCCGATCGCTCTCTATGCAAGAAATTAGAGTCGTGTTGTCTTCTGATGGGTCTGTAAAGGAGATACTCGTCTACAAAGAGTCGTTATCGAGTCATTTCCGGGAGGTCATTAAGTAACCAAAAGAAGTAGTGGACCAAGGAGAGTCCATTGTGGACCAAGGATATGAGATGTGAGTTCGTGAGCAGCCAGGCACATAGCTACGCATAGACACTGTAGGCCAGGGCCTGCACATGAATTAAAAAAAAACAGACTATGCAGAAGGAGTATACCGTATAGCATGTTAACTATTTAATCTCATTTTAATTCTATAATAAATAACATCACTACTATCAAACACAACAATTTTACAATACACAGTATTGTTATTCAAATTTCTACATTCAATAAAACATTAGGCCATTATATATCAAAGTATGAAAGATTGTTTTCTGTTTAGGGCGCATTTTCGTTATGTTTCTGTTTAGGGCGCATTTTCGTTATGTTACTGTTTAGGGCGCATTTTCGTTATGTTTATACATTTAATACATTACTATTGCATTTAAACGCATTACATTCGAAAATGTTGACGATATTTGATGTTTACCCATATATTTCCTTATTTGTATATATATGGAAAAAAAAAAACAGTTGATAACCAATTTCATTAAATATTCATTTAAACTGCTTAACCGGAACAGTAGGAAAGAGTTGGGAAAAGAAAATGTAATATACTCTGAAAATGAGTTTATTCCGGATGAGCATAACATTTCATCGATAATCGTCATATCCTGTTTCAAGAGTCTTTAAAACTAATTATGATGTATTGGATATTTTCGATGAAATGTTATTCTCGCGAATAAAATAGTTTTGACAATTTTCCCACGCAAAATTAATTATTATTAAATGATGATACTTAATGGACAAAAAAAACACATTAATTTTCCTCTATGTTAAACGTGGTATACATGTCATCTATTATATCGAATTTCATATGTAAATTGACAATGAATGAATGAATGGTGTTTTACGACACGTCGGTCGACACATAAATAGGTCATATTGTGCGCAAAGACACCAAAAGGAGAGAAACATCCTTATTTCAAAACCACATTTGGTAAACTAGCATATGTATGTTCGAATGAAGCAGACTCCGTGAAATAAACACTACGTACCTCTAAGATAGTTGAATAGGGTCGAATCGACCAGAAAATATCCAGGTTACTCATATTTATACACCGATATTGCTGATTTAGCTGTAACCCACGCATTAGAGCTTGCATGTGCTCGAATAAAAGTCGATTCGGCTCCTAATCGCTACGGATGGGCACCTAGTATTCACTGTTGTTTTGGGATAAACAAGTTAAGTCGTTTTTCTAGTGACCTTCTTCATTGTCGGATTATTTCCTAATCATGCTTTCTTTTGTAATTTTAATGGTTTCACGGAACATAATGAAGATATGTTCGCCTTATGAACAATCTGTCTCTATGTAATGTTTGTTAAATCGACACAATTTAGTGTTTTTTTGTGCGATTTTGCTTGGGCAAAAGCGAGTGTTGATCATTTGAAATGCCTTTTTCATCAGTTCATAGACATTTTTAGATTTCATTTTGAGTTCATTTAATCGACCTTATTGTATTTAATGTTCCGTGTAATAGAAAAGTATAGAAACTTCTTGCTGCACTGACAAATCTTACAATTTATGCATTTTTATCGGGGCACCTAATCGTCCTGGATAGTGGCACCTAATTTGTTCAGTAATCGACCAAAATACGATGTGTCCTTTTTTTCTTCTGATTACTTCATCGGGTGGGTAAGAGTCTCAGAGCAAACATTATACAGATGCACCAGAAGGAGTTCAACATTAGGGCGGTTAAGGTGATGGGTGCGGGAAATCGCCCTTCCACAATTGGGGGTTGAGAGTTTTTTCCCCGGACATTTTTTTTCGAAATTACCCTGTAAATGACGCATTCTGACGAATTCTAAGGACTTCAATCTTAAATTTAACTTTGAGAAAATGAAATACAAAAGAAGAATTTATAATGTATTAATACTATAATAGTAATACAGTGCTTTGGTGGGTATATAATCACTTGGGTTAAACGTCTAATTTTAAAATGAAAGGAAAATGTTTATTTAATTTCTGATTTAGATTTACCTTTTAGTTGTATGATAGCAAAATTTCGAAAATTATTGTCCTGAAACTGTGATTTTTTAATAGGCGTTTTTGCACCAATAGTTACGTAATTTCATTTTATCCTTAAAAGTGGCAAACTTCAACAAGTTACCTTAACTGATGATTGCATTTTGACTTTTGTCCCTAACATTTGGTTAAAACAGCAAATATTTATTTATGAGTTTATTGTGACAGTATGAATTTTTCGTTTCAAAAACACACTTCATTCTATATAGAATCATTCAATATAGAATCATTTTTCTGAGAGGTGTTGCACGTAGTAATATATTTTGCATGGAAAAATGTCCCAAATGATTTCACCAAATGATTAAATGTATGCTTATATGATATATCTTCAAGCCTGGAAAGTATTAAAATAATCTAAAATATATGAGCTGAGAAAATTGAATTTAAACATTAGATGATTCTTTACTACCAATGATTCTATACACCCCAAAGCACTGTACTATTTGCATCATCACAAAGTAGTAGTATCCAAGTACTATTATCTGTATCGATGTCATAAAAGAAAAATCGCTTGTCCGATTTCTCCAAACATCGCACAATCATCACAATGTCATACAGGTACTAAAACAATCAAATGGCAAGATGCACAGCTTAAATATTTATTTTGAAGATCGACGGTTAAACACACACAAAAATATATATGAAAAAAACAATAAAGAGGGCCATGGTGGCTATCACTGAAGGTGATAAATTCCCCGCAATTTAACCTCTGACGTTTAAGTAAGTTTCATAAAGACTGAATAATAAAATAATAAACAATGGAAATCTTGGAAATTCTTAACAATGAAAGAGCCATAAATCCGGCGTTACCAGTGGGATCTTGGGAAAAAAGTAAAAATTATAATAATAAAAAAAATATAAAAAAATATATACATGTATATAAAAAAAAAAAAGAATTAGAAAAAATATTTAAAAAATACACAACCTGTGTAAGTTTGATCAAGGGGCTGTAACTCCGTCACAAATCAAAGAACCGGGGGAAAAACGCAATATGCACAACTAGATATCATACCAATGCTTCCTGCTAAGTTTCGTCAAATCCAACACGGCGTTTTTTGCTAATTAGGGGCCATTACTCTTGCGTTACTGGTCCGATCTTGCCCACTAGCGAACTCGTCCGAGATCTTATGTGCCTATACAATCTTTGTAGATTGGTTATCTTTATAGATTGGTTTGGTTAAGACTGCTCAAAAAATGTGGCCCCTCTATCGTGTAAACAAGATGAAAAACTGCATTTTTTGCTAATTCAGGGGCCATAACTCTGGTGTTACTGGTCCGAGGGCCATAACTCTGGTATTACTGGTCCGATCTTTAAGGCCATATACAATCTGTACAAGTTCACACTACCTGAGCAAATAATTCGAACATTTTTCTCGCGTACTGTATTCTTGAACAGTTGTGACACATTCAGTTAATTTCAAAATTTCTCAAACTAACTGCGCATGATTTGTTGGCTGAAGCTAACACATTCGCAACCTCTCTCAAATTCATGTTGTCGGCTGCATCTCGGTGCACGTGAAGAGTCATCAGGTGGTTTAGGCGTTCCTGTGTCATGCTTGTGCGGAGATACTTCTTCAGTCTGCGCAGAGCGGAGAAAGACCAATCACTAGTGGCGTTCGTCGCTGGCATCACTAGAATGATGTCACCATCTCGGAAAACACAGCACGAGATGTTGGCTTCATGTCACATACTAATCTAGCAACGCTCCGCACCGTAACGTTGTTCATGTCTTTGACCGTGCCGTTTAGATGGACTCTCAGTGACTCAAGCTGAGTTCTTAGGGCGGTCTTCTCAAGAAATCAAAAAAATTACATGGAAAAAATTACAATTTCGGTGTTATTATTTTGACCCAAAATTCCAACTAGAATGCACCAATGAGCTATCCATTATCTTTATATTGATGTAAGTTGTGGTGTTGTTTTGTTTTTCCAGTAATAAATTCGACTTGTATCCTTGTAAGATAAAATGACGACAGCAGTGACCGCATTAACCTAATACATACAGATAGTATTGGGGATAATAGTTGCACTTAATCATCAATGGTTGATGGTAGGAGTGTCTTGTTTTTTCACTAACTCGCATACGATAGTTCTGAAAAGAACCACATATCTACCATCTCGTGAAGGATTTCACTATCGATCCGAGCAGTTAAATAATCTCTATTTAATTTGCAAGACTTTTTAAAATGTATTTAAATACTAGGTGGTCCTCTCTGGGCATCAGGTTTACACAACAAAGCCAAACATAGCAAACATATAACACAACACATACTAGATGGTTAGTGAGAATCTTATACCTGTTTTATTAGAATACTGTTAGACAGTTGATTGCTGATACGAATAAGTAGTATTGGTGTCTCTTTAGCCCCACTTTGCATAGCAATAGCAGGGTCGTGGCCTCATTTGCATAAACCAATCAGAAAACGGCGTCTATATTTAGAACTATGACATCAGCGTAAGTAGGACAAAAGGTCACACGATAATTCAAATGTCACGCTATTGCATCAGTCTCCTTTAGCGTACCCACGCGATAGCATGAGTGTCATAGGTTAATACCTCTATCCATTCGACACTATTGAGAGACAGGATGTCTGGATAACTTTTGTTCAGGGAAGATTAACGACAGGACGTGCGAATAATAGATGAATAGAAGTATTTACATTGACTTAATCCGTGGACATTGTAGAGTCAGTTTGTCTGAGTGCCTTTTGTATGAAAAACCGCAGAGGGGATTGGGGTCAGGATGTTCGAACAAAAGGTATTGACATTTAGTCTTAATCCACAGTGTGCGACAGGATATGTCTTTTGTATGAAAAACCACAAAAGACATTAGTGCCAGGTTGCTCGAAAAAAATATATTGACAAGGTGAAATTAAACTCCGACCGCAACAGAGAACACGAACAATGGAACTTTGAACAAAAGATTTGACATGTTGGAACATGTACTTCTATAAATATCTATAACGTTTGGTTTCTATAAATATGACGTTTATGATTTAGAAATATTCTCACGTCAACACTTCGAACACAGGAGTTGACATGTTGGGACACGTACTTCTATAAATAGACATGATATGTGACATCTATAAATAGCACAGACGGACCAAACAGATTGTTGGATTGTTCTAATTTTAATTATAGGAACACGATAGTTTATAAAAAATAATATTATGAGTAAGACTGGTCCAAGTCATTTAGTCAAAATTATTGTCTATTTTTAGGAGGTTCCGGAAAGTAAATCATTAATTACAAAATCATTTCCTTAGCTTATTATGGAGAGAACTGTTACTAATGTTGTAATAACTTGTAGTTCAATCCATTAGCATATGTTGCTATGAATAGTGTAACATATCTGCAATAAAATATTATTAAAATAAACTAAGTCATTTTTTAACATAATTACATAAAAAAAAAAAATATTTATGTCCGCTAGACCATAGATCTACTTACTCTGGATTCGAAACATATCGTCAATCCAATTTATCCGCCGAATAATAATTTACCCATGAATACTTGCGCGTACAGGTAAGGGTTTTTCGGGCATGCGCGTTGCGCTAAGTCACGCACCGTCTTATGAAGTCTAAGAAAACCTAGTATACATACCGTTGTTAATTTATTTGTTTTGGAAAAATTATTTAAGATAGCTGGCTATTTCAAAGACGAGTTGAAAGACAATTCTGTATTCTATACAGTGATTTTGTTTTAGCTTTACTAAAAACGAACTAAATAACGCAATTTAAAAAGTTAATAAGTTAGCTGGCTCATTAGGTAACTAGACTTGTGTCTTTGTCGGCATTTGTATTTTGATACAAGTCAGTTGTGTCACCATGTGTGTGTGTGTGTGTGTGTGTGTGTGTGTGTTTCTAAGTTTCTAAGTTTTATAGTCCTTCCGCCAACGAACACGACAGGGGAATCCCTGAAGCGATGGGCACAATAGAGTGGACTTTTCTAGATGAGTATGTAGGTTGATCTGGTGCTGCTGTGTTGTGCAATGTAGTCGATTCTCTTGTAGGTATGTCGTGTTGTGTCGCTGCTGCTCTATGTAGTTTCGCTGTGGCCGTGAAGTGGTCTGGTCGAGGTGGCCTACATCCACTAAGGTGTTGTCCTACATCCGCTACAAGGTCGGGTTCTCTGTCTGGGGCCACACCCATCACAGTATGACCCCTGCGCCGCACACACCGCCCGATGTCCCTCTTCCGTCTTCGGTTTTTCGGTATTCTGTCCTCGGCGTCGATCCGCTGTGGCGGTGTAGCTCTGGGCTCCGGACTTCTGACTTCAAAATTCCGACGTCAGTGTGGCCAGCTGTGATGGGATGCAGGAGACATCCTCACTCTCGGTCAAATGACACTCAAGCTACTGAACCGTAATAAGTCAGTTCAGTAATACCAGTATTGACCACAATACGCGAATAAAGTGCTCATACCAGTAATGTCGTATAGGGCTGGCAAGGCGACCCCTATACAAACATCATGCGTGTCATCAGTGCCCACGCAGCGACGTGCACGCGGTGACGATAGCAGGTGTGCCAATAAACAGGATGTAATAATCGGTGGAATGCTTTCCTTTTTTGTTATTACACCCTTCAACCTCTAAGTCAGACGTGTCATACCGAATATACAAGGTGGTCGTGCGCGGTATTTCGGCATCGTGTCCCCTTAACAATCTTTAGAAGGGCGGCAACACATATAATCAAAGGGCTGTCTTGTGGTTCAAATAACAGAATGTTGGTGATCGATATAATATTTCTGTTTTATTGCACGCAAGTACCCCAAAGTCAAACGTGTCATACCGAATACACAGTCAGGTATCGAGTCGTTCACATAATTATAAAACACGTACATCATAACTGAATTTACACAATAATGGCAATACAAAGAAATAATGAGTTTGAATATAGTACCGTAAATACAACAGTAGTTTGACTTCTTAAAATGTGTATACATTTTTATGAAAAATACTCGAGAATTTTTTTAATGAATTTTCAACCTATTTCAACTGCGTAATTTGAGAACAAAACGAAGGCTTTACAGAAATTTAAGGCTATAAACCAGATTTTCACAATAATGGCAATACAAAGGAATAATTATTTTGAATATCGAAACATAAGTAAAACAGTAGTTTGACTTCTTAAAATGTATATACATTTTTTTATGAAAAATACTCGAATATTTTTTTTATGAATTTTCAACCAATTTCAACTGCGTAATTTGACAACAAAACAAAGACTATACAGAAATCCAAGGACATATAAACCAGATCTACACGATAATGGCATTAAGTGACACCATGTGACCCATTTTCAAACTTGACCAAGATATAATTAAGACAAACATTCTGACAAAGTTGCATCAAGCTGGTTCAAAAATATGGCCTTTAGAGTGTACACAAGGTTTTTCCAATATTTGACCTAGTGACCTAGTTTTTGACCCCACATGACCCATTTTCGAACTTGACCGAGATTTCATTGAGACAAACATTCTGACAAAGTTTCATGATGATTGCATCAGAAATGTGGCCTCTAGAGTGAACACAAGCAAAAGTTAACGGACGACGGACGGACGACGGACGACGGACGGACAACACACCATCCCATAAGCTCTGCTGGCCCTTGGCCAGTAGAGCTAAAAATATATGAACTCAAGCTTTTGTAAGTTTAACTAGATGGGTGCTCCGCGGATCACGTGTGTCGCCTGTCAGCGCTTTGTCTGTATAACAAGGTTTTTTGGACCCAGATAAATGACCTTGACAAACTGGCCTGTGTAAGTTTTCGTGAAGAGAAGTGAAGAGAACAAATTTTTAACCCGCATAATGACCTTCAGTGTGACCTTGACCTTTATATGTTTAGTATGGTCATGTCGATGTTTTCATGATGAGTCTATATTGAAAGTTTAATGAATAAATACAAAGAAATGTTTCGTGAAGGAAACAAGAGGTCAATGACCTTGAAGCTCTACTGGCAGGTTCTGAAAGCTAGATCAGCATTCCGGTGAAGTTTCATGAACAATTGTCAAGTAGTTTCAGAGTATTCGTTACAAGTTTTTATATATAACTCAATGTAAACAAAGATGGCCACTGGCAACCATGTTTAATGTTGAATCAAAATAATTTTCAACAAGGACCAACATCATGTCAAGCTGATCATTTTAGAAAAAGTCCCATATCAATATCACTTATAGTTTTCAAGAAGAAGTCGCTACAAACTTATTTTTTAAAAATCAATTTTTAGCCGTGGTGGCCATCTTGAATTTCCGGCCGACCTGAAATTTAGCTAGGACCAACTGGACATCAAGAGCAACATTCCTGAAAAATATCATGAAAATCCGTCTCAAGTAGTTTCAGAGGAGTAGTCGCTACCAGTTTTTACTATATAACTCTGATGTTAAACAAAGAAGGCCACTGGCAGCCATGTTTAATGTCGAATCAAAACAATTTTCGACGAGGACCAACATCTTGTCATACTGATCATTTTGGAAAAAGTCCCATATCAATATCACTTATAGTTTTCAAGAAGTAGTCGCTATAAACATGTTTTTAAAAAATCTATTTTTAGCTTTGGTGGCCATCTTGGATTTCACAACACAAATTTTTGCTAGGATCAACTAGACTTCAAGGGCAACATTTCTGTAAAGTTTCATGAAAATCCATCCAGTAGTTTCAGAGGAGTAGCCCTCAAAAAAACAAATTACGGACGGATGGACGACGGACATAGCACCACAGCATAAGCTCTGCTGATCTATTATCAATAACAATAACAGCGCAGAAAATATTGTTCTTAGTCTGGTCAACGCGACCTTGACCTATGCCCCTCATGGGCATTCTATGTATGAGTCTTCATCATCCTGTGTGTAATACTTTACGAGTTATCATGTGTAATTCAAATTGTTAATAGACGCACTGACAACGCCATACCATTAAAATTTCTAACGAGCCAACCGTTTGATGTTTAAACTGCAATTACAACAAAACATTTCAAACAGTTTTAAACATTTTTATTGTTATAATGGACTATTTTGTAAAGCAGTAAAGTTTTTATTCTAATTCTATTAATTAGAACCCTTACTAACATATAACACAAAAATAATGCACTATTTTCAAACACAATAAATGGCAAATGATAATCATAAACTATACTGATAAAAATAAGTTTAGCAAGTAAATAATATATAAATCCCGTTGACCAGATTCTAGGATATGTGTAGGAGCGGTCATGGGCAATATAACTTACATAATTATCAGTTATATTAAGGGAATAAGTCTCAAAATATGTGAAAACAATAGCAATATGTGGTAATCTACACGTTTTACAGAAATTATAATTTCGCTATTTCAATGTAAAGGGAAGCAATTTTAAAAATGGTAAACTTTGGTTCCCTGTATCTTTATAATGGCAAGGAAATTGTCTATTGTTTAAGCCATTTTTACAACTTGAGACCCATATTTAACAGTTATTTAAATAATTTTGGAATGTTTAATCATGTTTTAACTAAATGAGAGATAACTCCGATACTTACACTGGAATACAAAAAGTAAGTCGAAATAAAGATCAACCTAAGTCATGCCGATGATTTAAAATAATTCATAATACAAAATAACATTACATTTATTTAAGCTAGATGTGCATAAGGGCTTGCTAAACTTTATTTTTTCAGTATATATTATGCAGTATATATTATGCAGTATATATTATTGATATACACTTTGTGTATATCAATAGCATGAATGATTTTCTTCTTGACAAATACTTTTGACTCCTGTCTATAATAAACACAATAAAAAACACCACAAAAGTGACATAATTTCTGCTTTCTATTGTAAACAAATATGAAAGAAGAAACATTTGCTGTTTTCTGTTGTTAAAATACAAACATTATTCCCGCTTTCTGTTGTAATCAAAGGTAATAGCAGAGACATATAATTCCCATTTTCAACGAAAATAACAGCAAATACCTCCTTAACACTGTATTCAAACAATACCTCCTTAACACTGTATTAAAACAAAGGTACCAGACTCATCATTCAAGTTTTCTATTGTAAGCAAAGGTAAGGAAAGAGACACATTATTCCTGTTTTCTGTTGTAAACAAAGGTAAAAGAACAGACATAATTCCTGTTTAAGCTAACATTGCTAACAAAGGTATATTTAATTCCTGTTTTTATTGTTATCAAACGCATAAAGGAAAGTCATACAATTTCTTGTTTAAGCTAACATTGCTAACAAAGGTATATTTAATTCCTGTCTATTGTTATCAAAGGAAAAGAAAAAACATGTAATTCCTGTTTTTATTAAACAAAGGTAAGTGAATTGAATTGAATGTTGTTTAACGGCTCATCAACACAGTATAGGTTATTTAGAGCCGCCGTAGAGAGAAGGGAAGGATACATAGGAATCCGGGAACCGTGCCCTACTCTTATTATCGAATAGATTCCTATGGTTCTTTAACGTGCTCGGAAGATAGACCGATACATGGGACCACCTGGTTTACCCATCCGTCCCCATCCGAGGGACGAGGCTAAGGGAAAGTGTCTTGCCCAAGAACACACCGACGAAACTCAGTGGCATCACTGTAAGGAAAGACATATAATTCCTGTTTTCAATCGTAAACAAAAGTAAGGAAAGACATATAATTCCTGTTTTCTATCGTAAACAAAGGCAAGGAAAGAGACATATAATTCCTGTTTTCTATTGTAAACAAAGGTGAGGAAAGACATAATTCCTGTTTTCTATTATAAACAAAGGCAAGGAAAGAGATGTATTTCAAGGTTTTATTAAACAAAGGTAAGGAAAGACATATAATTCCTGTTTTCTATCGTAAACAAAGGCAAGGAAAGGGACATATAATTCCTGTTTTCTATTGTAAACAAGGGTGAGGAAAGACATATAATTCCTGGTTTCCATTGTAAACAAAGGCAAGGAAAGAGACATATAATTCCTGTTTTAATTTAATTGAATTGGGATTTTATGGCGCACCAACACAATAAAGGTTATATGGCGCCAAACAGGGATGAACATGCCAGGCTCATCCTACATTTGGATAAAAATATGGAGAATGGGCCTAGAACCTTCTAACCTGCACAACTGCAGAGTTGCTGCAAATTCTATTGTAGACGCTCCATTTACGATGGAGCCACGTTTCAACATTTGCATATGCGGTGTCATGAAGAAAACCTTGAATGAGCATGATAAAAAAGAAATGACAAAATGAACATGAAAGGGGCCCTGGCAACCACACGAGGATAATTCCTCTTTTCTATTGTAAACAAACAACATATACTTCCTGTTCTCTATCGTAAACAAACGTAACAGAACAGACTATATACCTGTTTAATATAACGTTGTTAACACACGTATATTTAATTCCTGTTTCCTATTGTTATCAAAGGTAACAGAGAGTAACAGAACAGACAATTCATGATTTATATTGTTATCATAGGTAACAGAACAGACATAATTCATGGTTTGTTGCTATCCAGGGTAACAGAACAGACATAATTCATGTTTTCTGTTGCTATCAAGGGTAACAGAACAGACATAATTCATGTTTTCTGTTGCTATCAAGGGTAACAGAACAGACATAATTCATGTTTTCTATTATTATCAAAGGTAAGAGAACAGACAATTAAATGCTGTTTTCAAAGGTTAATACAGGTAATACAAGAGACAGCATTTCTGTTTTCTACTGCTATCAAAAGTAATGGAAGATACAAATGATTACTGTTTTCTAGGACTCACGAAGGTAACAGAAATTTAACTATTGTGTTAAGGTAACAGAAAAGACATACTGTTCAGGTGTCAGAATATATACACTCAGGGCTATTCCATTAAAACATACATGGGACCCCAGGAAGGCATTTTTGAAATTGAACTCACCCATAGATGCAAAATTGAGTTTTAAGAACAGAATTTTTGAAAATAGGGTTTAATAAATTGCCTTTTTGAAATGGCAATCTTGAAGTGTTGGAAATCGGTGTCTCCGATTTATATATGCAGCATAATTTTTACTTTTATCATGGTTGCATTTAGATAAATCAAATGTTAAGTATTCACTATTTCGTCTTATTATACTATAAGTTTTAATATATTATTGGTGCAATAAAATCAACAATTAATAATATGCAAAAACAAATTGCTTTAGACTATTCTTATAATTAATATTAATGTTTGAACAAATGCAAGTTATGCAGAAAAACTAGCGGGACGCCGTGAGTTTTTAAAAAGTCAAGATTGCCATGCGTCCCTTTGTCGAATCAAAATAATTTTCAACAAGAATCAACATCATGTCATACTGATCATTTTAGGAAAAGACGCGCATCAATATTACTTATAATTTTCAAGAAGTAGTCGCTACAAACTTGTTTTTTGAAAATTTATTTTTAGCCTTGGCCGCCATCTTGAACTTTCGGCCGACCCGAAATTTTGCTAGGATCAAAAAGACATCAAGAGCAACATTCCTGTGAAGTTTCATGAAAATCAGTCAAGTTGTTTCAGACGAGTAGTCGCTATAAGTTTTCATTATATAACTCTATGTAAACAAAGATGGCCGCCAGAGATGGCCGCTGGCGGCCATGTTTAACGTCGCATCAAAATAATTTTCGACAAGGATCAACATCATTTTATACTGATCATTTTAGAAAAAGTCCCATATCAATATCACTTATAGTTTTCAAGAAGTACTCGCTACAAACTTGTTTTTCGAAAATCTATTTTTAGCTGTGGCAGCCATCTTGAATTTCCAACCAACCTGAAATGTTGCTAGGATCATTCAGACATCAAGAGCAACATTCCTGTGAAGTTTCATGTAAATCCGTAGAGTAGTTCCAGAGGAGTAGTCGCTACAAGTTTTTACTGACTAACTCTATGTAAACAAAGATGGACGCTGGCACCCATGTTTAACGTCGATCAAAACGATTTTCGACAAGGACCAACATCATGTCATACTGATCATTTTAGAAAAAGTCCCATATCAATATCACTTAAAGAGTTTTTTTTAAATCTATTTTTTAGATTTGGTGGCCATCTTGGATTTCACATCAATATGAATTTTTTCTAGGATCAACTAGACTTCATGGACAACATTTCTGTAAAGTTTCATGAAAATCCATTCAGTAGAAACGGAGCTGTAGTCTCTACAAAAAAAAGTTTACGGACAGACGGACAACAGACACCGCACCACGGCATAAGCTCTGCTGGCTCTGCTGATCGCTGATCTCTTATCAGTAGAGCTACCGACTAAAAAAAATCGAAAATCAAAAATGTTACCTTTTTAAAAGTATTGAGTGTATAAAATTCCTATTTCTATTGTTATCAAAGATAACAAAAGAAGCAAAGTCCCTGTTTTCTGTCATTGTCAAAAGTATAAGAGACATCTAATTCCTGTTTTCTATTGTTAATTCAATTGGGTTTTAAGGCGCACCAACACATAAAAGGTTATATGGCGCCTAACAGGAATGAACATGCCAGGCTCATCCTCCATTTACATCGAGATAAAATATGAAGAATGAGCCTAGAACCTTTTCACCTGCAGAACTGCAGCCAATTCAATTGTAGACACTCCATTTATGCTGGAGTCACGTTTATTGTTTTTCTGCCATAACTCTAGTGACTTGAGATGTCACCTGAAACAATGCAGGGGTCATGATGATGAAGACCTTTAATGAGCATGAACAAAAATGATAAACATGAATTGGGGGGGGGGGGGGGGGGGGGAGTTGGGGTGGAGGTGGTGTTCTACCCTTCCAAGAGGATCTGCAGTGGCCCTATTCTTTGCCCGGGAACCACACAGTGTGTTTTCTATTGTTAACGAAAGTAACAGAAGAGACATATAATTCCTGTTTTCTATTGTAAACAACGGACGGTAACAGAATAGACATATAATTCCTGTTTTGTATGTAAACAAATGTAAGGAAAGAGACATAATTCCTGTTTTCTATTGTAAACAACAGACAGTAACAGAATAGACATTTAATTCCTGTTAACTGTTGATACAGACCATGATACATTTCCCCCATTACTTGGGCAATACAACAAATAAAGTGAGATGACAAACTAGTGTTTTTGATGAAATCTGTGATGGTTGGTGATAATGAAAAGCTAATTATAAGACTACAAACAAGAACCAAAATAAAACAACCCAATACCCATTAATTCTCCCAACAATATCTGTTTTTCTCACTTAAAGGGAATCTTGATTTTTAAAAAACTAGCGGCGTCCCAGTTTTCTACATAAATTGCATTTGTTCAATCATTAATGTTAATTATAAGAATTGTATTAAGCCATTTGTTTTTGCATATTATTAATTTTTTTAAAACTTATAGTATAATAACGCGAAATAGTGAATACTTAATATTTGATTTATTTAAATGTCACCAGTGTAAAAGTAACAAGAGGTCAATGACCTTAAAGCTCTACTGATTGATTTTGATTTCAGGAAGTAGTCGCTACAAACTTGTTTTTTGAAAATTTATTTTTAGCTGTGGCGGCCATCTTGAATTTCCGGCTGACCTGAACTTTTGCTAGGATCAATGAGACATCAAGAGCAACATTCCTGTGAAGTTTCATGAAAATCCGTCAAGTAGTTTCAGAGGAGTAGTTGCTACAAGTTTTCATTATATAATTCTATGTAAACAAAGATGGCCCCTGACAGACATGCTTAACATCGAATCAAAACGATTTTTGACAAGGACCAACATCATGTCATGCTGATCATTTTAGAAAAAGTCCCATATCAATATCACTTATAGTTTTCAAGAAGTAGTCGCTACAAACTTGTATTTTGAAAATCTATTTTTAGCTTTGGTGGCCATCTTGGATTTCACATCAACATTAATTTTTGCTAGGATCAACTAGACTTTATGGGCAACATTTCTGTAAAGTTTCATGAATATCCATCCAGTAGGTTCAGAGGAGTAGTCGCTACAAATAAAAGTTGACGGACAGACGGACAGACGGACGCCGCACCACGGCATAAGCTCTGCTGATCTCTGATCAGTCGAGCTAAAAATGATACTGGATATATAAATCGTGACACCATTTCAACTACTTAAAGATTGCCGTGTGTCCCTTTAAACTTTGACAATAGAGTGCAAGGATAAATACAAGAGGTCAATGACCTTGAAGCTCTACTGATTGATTTTGATTTCAGGAAGTAGTCGCTACAGACTTGTTTTTTGAAAAATTATTTTTAGCCGTGGCGGCCATCTTGAATTTCCGGCCGACCTGAAATTTTGCTAGGATCAATTAGACATCAAGAGCAACATTCCTGTGAAGTTTCATGAAAATCCGTCAAGTAGTTTCACAGGAATAGTCGCTACAAGTTTTCATTATATAACTCTATGTAAACAAAGATGGCCCCTGACAGCCATGTTTAACGTCGAATCAAAATAATGTGACTCTGATAACCATCATGTCATGCTGATCATTTTACAAAAAGTCCCATATCAATATCACTTATAGTTTTCAAGACGTAGTCGCTACAAACTTCTTTTTTAAAAATCTATTTTTAGCTGTGGCGGCCATCTTGAATTTCTGGCCGATCTGAAATTTTGCTAGGATCAATTAGACATTAAGAGCAATATTCCTGTAAAGTTTCATGAAAATCTGTCAAGTAGTTTCAAAGGAGTAGTCGCTACAAGTTTTTTACTGTATGTAAACAAAGATGGCCTCTGGCAGCCATGTTTAACGTTGAATCAAAACAATTTTTGACAAGGACCAACATCATGTCATGCTGATCATTTTAGTAAAAGTCTCATATCAATATCACTTATAGTTTTCAAGAAGTAGTCGCTACAAACTTGTATTTTGAAAATTTATTTTTAGCCGTGGCGGCCATCTTGAATTTCCGGCCGACCTGAAATTTTGCTAGGATCAATTAGACATCAAGGGCAACATTCCTGTGAAGTTTCATGAGAATTCGTCAAGTAGTTTCAGAGAAGTAGTTGCTACAAGTTTTCATTATATAACTCTATGTAAACAAAGATGGCCGTTGGCAGCCATGTTTAACGTCGAATCAAAACGATTTTCAACAAGGACCAACATCATGTCATGCTGATCATTTTAGAAAAAGTCCCATATCAATATCACTTATAGTTTTCATGTTGAAGTCGCTACAAACTTGTTTTTTAAAAACCTATTTTTAGATCTGGCGGCCATCTTGGATTTCACATCAACATGAATTTTTGCTAGGATCAACCAGACTTCATGGGCAACATTTCTGTAAAGTTTCATGAAAATCCATTCAGTAGTTTCAGAGGAGAAGTCGCTACAAAAAAAAGTTTATGGACAGACGGACAGACGGACTCCGCACTCCGCACCACGGCATAAGCTCTGCTGATCTCTGATCAGTAGAGCTAATAATGCATTACACAATTTTTCTCTGTGAAATCTGAATCAAGAAAAACAAATATACAAATAATGAAAAAAGATTTTTTAAATTCTCTTCTCCAATTCGATATAGGGCAACTCCCCCTTAAGTCGAACTTGCCCCTGACTCGGACAGTTATTGATGGTTGAATATCTTTCTCAACTGGAAACGGTCAATAACTGTTACTATGAAAGGGAGGCAATCCAATGATTTCTTTCATTCAAAACAATAAGATTTACCCCCAATCTATTGATTTCTCCAGCTACCTTTATAGTCCAATACAAGGGCAATTACATGTTCGACTTTGGGACATGTCTAAATATATCTGCCCTAAAGACGAACACTGAAGTCGCGAGTCAATACCCGAACATTTTACACAAGAAGACATGTATCTAAAATATGTAATTTATGTAAGGACATTTATATTCATACATGAAGAAAAGTAAGGACAATTTCTTTAATTGAGCTTATGGCAACATCGAAGCAATTTTTATGACCCACTACTGAAGTTGCAAAATATGTCCAACTCAAGGGCGAATTTCGGTGAGTGCAAAAAGTATGACGTAATCTCAGTAAAAGTGCTGGTACCGCTAAACAGTTGACATCGAATGATACATTAAACACTGAGGAAGAAACCAGATGGTTTCAGCAAGCAGGAGCATGAACATAAATAGACAGAGGTGACGAGAACCAATAACCTGTCCGACTCAGGAGCGAGTTACCCTAAACACATAGCTACATTTCAGTGAAGTTTCAGATTTTGATTTCTCCTAAGAATAAAGAAATAAAAATATTAGGAAAATATCAATCACAATCACAAACTTTGCACACGTTTGGTTTTTTGTTCCAATCTTTTTTACGTGTGCGTGCATGTGGTGGTGGGACGGGGGAGTGGGGAGCAAGTGCGTGCATGTGGTGGTGGGACGGGGAGTGGGGCGCAACGACGGAGTCCTCTTGCAACAGTGAGCTCAATGCTCAACTTAAAAGTGCAGTTACACTGGAATATCACACCATGTGAGATAGTAACAATATGTGTGCATATTACGTAGTGAGAAGTGAGAAGTTCTCAACCCTTTATCTTTGAGCAATTCACCTCAACCTTCATTCTTTCAAACATAATTTGTGATATTATACCCACAAACTTTCCACAAACTTTTAAACATCAGTTGAGATCATTTCTTGGACAACGCTCAACATTTTTCATGGCACAAAAATTCCACTTGTCTGCTCGCCATGACAAGTGCTCACTGATGCAGAACGAATAATAAGTCGGATAAATTCTTTAAAAATATATCAATTCGACTGTTCAAATATTACAAAGGACAAGTAACTCGGGAACAAATTTTCCTCACGTTATTTTTTTTTGCAGTACTTGCTCAGTCGGACAACTACTTTTGACAAGTAAGGTAACTTGTCCAGACCTATACTGCAGCTAAACCCTGCATGATATTGAGGTATAATATATCCGGTAATATTTTAAGTGTCTATGTTTTTGAGGGGTTGCAACATGACGCTAACAACTCATTTCTTACACCCTGTTTATAAATCATATCCGGGGAAGCCTAGGAATCTTTATGTGAGGAAGCTATCCAGCTGGCTTGCGGAACGTCGGTGGTTCTACCCAGGTGCCCGCCCGTGCACGAAAATTGCCCGGAGGGGCACCTGGGGTCTTCCTCCACCAATGGAAGCTGGAAAGTCGCCATATGACCTAAGCTGTTGGTGCGACTATAAAATCCAATTCAATCAATCAATCAATATCCGGGGAAAATTGTTGTTCTTTTAACTGAACTGAACTGAACTGAATTGGGGTTTTAGGGTGCACCAACACATGAAAGGTTATATATGAACATGCCAGGCTCATCGAGATAAAATATGGAGATGGGTCTAGAACCTTCTCACCCTGAACTGCAGAGTTGCTGCAAATTGTATTGTAGACACTCCATTTAACGTTGGAAGCCACGTTATAGTTTTTCTGATGTTCAGTTCATAAAATGAACATGAATTTTGGGGGGTTCTACCCCTCTGCCTTCCCCTCCAACGGGATCTGCAATGGCCCTATTCTAACCAAACGGAGCCCCCGGAACCACACGAGGCTGTTCTTTTAAATTAACACGATATAAGGATTAACACGATATAAGGAAACCATTGTGATATCCAAGTTGATTTCATTAGCGTGCTGTTGAAATGCTATGTTTGCATTCGGAAAGTATATCAATCTTGAGCAATCTTGAGAATTTTAATAATTAACCTTAGAAAAATTGAAACTGCGTGTTGCGGTCCGAAACTGAAATAATTACTATAGGCAATGGGGGTAAAAACAAAGTGCCCCTGACCCCTATTTTTTTCAGGAACATTCCTACTTCTCAAAACTTTCACCACATATTTGTTCAATCTGGCATACAATTCACAGATGATTCCCCTTCCAGACTTCTAGGATGTCGTCAATATATTCTAATCCAGCAGGGTTGTCAGTCTGTCCTCGTAAAGGGCAATAACCAACATGATACCGGCACCAATCAACATTCCAACACACTGTAGTAGCAGGTGACAGAATGGGTTCTCTCCCTTCTTTGTGTGAACTGATGATAGCTCTGGTAACTGTACAAAACAAAACATAATGTAACATAACATGATTCCAGCAGTATTTGTTGCATATAGATTTAATTCAATTTTAAAGTGATTTTTTTTTTTCAAATTGTTGTCTGACCTATCCAGATGGAAGAAGGAAAGTTTTATTTTTCTATTCAAACTTTGCATTGATTTAAATGAAAATAAAAGATTATGGTCATTCTCCGTTACATTTCTTGAAATGTTGGTTTATGTCATCAAATCTACCATGTGTGTAAGATGTATACTAAAACCTAAATTTAAGAATTATTTCTCGGGATTTTCTGTTAATACACTAAATGGGGATTTATATGTAATACAATGGGATTTTAACAAGTTGTAAAGGGAATTATGGAGGGCACTTTATAATGGACTCTTCTTTCATTGAATTAAGACTGTTCCATTGAGTAACTCACAGGCTGATCTGGGTTTTCAATGGACGCAAAGGCTATTATAGTCATGCTTGGCAGGTTAAGGGTTAAAATTATATGGTGTTCACATTTCCAAATAAATATTACAAAAACATGCTTAAATTAAATAACAATCATTTTATATGAGAATTCACCAATATAGCTATTCTTTTACAAAAGAAATTTCATGCATTGGACACTCTGACGTTACAAGCTGGTTAAAAGTAGTAATTTTCATTGAGTTGAGTACAGCAACCATTTCGTATTTCTATCTTTATCAAAGTGAAAGAACACAACCAATGTGAACATAAACAGTGAATGCCAGCACGCGGGGGCACTTAACCTCAAAGTACCGACAATCAGAGCGGGGGACTAACCACATTGCAAACAATGGAATCTATAATTATAATGAGCATTTCGCACGCATAAATGAAAAAAATATAGTTAAAAAGACCTACCATATCCACAAGAGCAATGTACAGGAATATCCCGCCAACGACAGCAAATATCCACAAGCTGGCATTCTCTATGTTGCCCAGGGCAACACCAATCAGCATTCCGATGAAGCACAAAATGGATGACAGACAGTTGTAGACGATAGCCTGCTTTGGCGACATCCCTGCTCGCAGCAACATTGCGAAATCTCCTGTAATGGAAAAGCGAATTATCTGATGGGTTTCCAAGGGGCATAACTTTGAAATAAGACGCAATGGGGCCGATTATCGATCCTGGCTGAGACATTGTGCCCAAATACAATTTCACCAAGTTCGGAGAAGATTGGATAATAATTACCCAAATTAGAATGCGGACATTTTCGACATTCACACTAGAGGTTATCACGTCCGGACAGACACGGGTAACACTATATGCCCTTCCACAATTCTTCGAATGGAGGGGGGCATAATAAAATTGTCCAACAAAATGCAAAAACAAATTACTTTATGATTTCTGAAGATTTAGTAGCTGTTGGCTATTTTGGCTATGGCTAGCACACTGTTTACATAGATCCAGATAAATATTACTTTTAATCAGTACAAACAACCATGAAGCGACTTCGTCAAAAGTCTGTATTTTATACACACCGATCTCATGAGGTAGCTCATGACAAAATACTGCAATGGAGGTGCTGAAGCCACCGGTAATGCTGTTGGCAAATGCAGCACCGATAGCGAGACCGTCACTGAGGTTGTGTATTCCATCACCGAGAATCACCATCCAGGCTATCGCAGACACCAACGTTGGCACACCTTCATTACAGTGAGAATGGCCGTGACTGGAGTTGCGACTATGAGACAGCATTGTTTCACCCTCGTCGACATCGTGACTATGGTTATTATGGTTATGATTGTGGTGGATGCCATGCTCGTGACTGATGGACGTCGTGTGCTCAAAACTTATTGCGCAGTGTTCATTGTGAGCGTCATCTGCATAACCTTTCAGAGCTGAAATGATACAAGATATAACAATATATAACATAATGTAATGCATAATCATTATGTTGTTTTTTATAATCTGCCAGTTTCAGACTTTGTATAAATAAAAGTTTCGAATTCCTAGGGGAGCCCTACAGGCAGGGACACATGGAAAACTGATAATTAACATCCCTAATGACCTACTTTTTAGCAAAGTAAGCTTCGTGAAGTCGATGCAACTTCAAAGATGGTCCAAACGCCCTCCCCGGAGGGGCCAGTTGGGCATGAGGGGACTGAGAGAGGACTCTAGGGCTCTTTTTGCTAATATATCTCATAAAAACACCAGGAGGATGTTATGAGAGGAATGTAGAATTTGAGTATCATGGCAAGCTGCATATTTAAACAACAGTTTATTTTCAACCTTAATGGTAATAGAACAGTTTTTGTGTCAAGTATAATTATGTGTGTAATAGTAACCTAATGTCTCCCAGGGTTAATTGGAACAACTACGGTAATATTAAACTTACATACAGTAAAACGTTGTACCTTTATTAACATACACATTACCTGTGCTTTAAATAAATCATTAGGCCCTGCACGCTACCTGATTTATGCTAAGTGTAGCATTCATGTGATACAATATTATAGTATACCAAGTTTACACATGAGATATTCAAAAATATGTTTTGGCTTAGTTTGCAAGGTTCAATTCTATTCTACTGACTGAATTGTTATTTCCTCTAAGATAAGAGGTTCCCGAATTCTTCAACCAACAGTTTTATTTTACATTTAACAAGCATAACCTGCCTTTAAACAAGCGACCCAATAGGGCCGGTAATAAAAGGAAGGACAAAGTTATTTCTTCACTCATAAACGAGACAAAAAAAAATAAATTACAAAATATTACATAATTATAAACAATTGAATGGAATTGAACTGGAGTTTATAGTCGCACCAACAGCTAAGGTCATATGGCGACTTTCCAGCTTCCATTGGTGAAGGAAGACCCCAGGTGCCCGTCCGGGCAATTTTCTTGCACAAACGGGCACCAGGGTAGAACCACCGACGTTCCGCAAGCCAGCTGGATAGCTTCCTCACATAAAGATTCCTAGGACCCTGAGGGATCAAACCCACAGCGGTGAGGGGCAAGTGATTTCAAGTCAGAGATGTTAACCACTCGGCCATTGAAGCCACTTATTATAAACAAAACCATTTACAAGTAATATAAGCAATAAAGGGAAAACAATTTAAGGAAATGAATTTATATATATAAGCTTTGATAAGCTTGTTTTCAGATCCTTACTATTAAAATTTGTACATAATATATGTGTGAATAGTATGAAATAAATACTGTTTAAACCAAGGCAAACAATTGAATACTCAAGGCTTATGAAGCTAAAATATTAGTCACTACAATGCATAATTGTTTTTAATATGAAGCAAGCAGTTTGGAATGTATGCAGCAGAAATAAAACAAGAAAATCGCTAGAACCGATGGATGTTCCCCGAAATGTATCCTCAACTTATCATATGACCTTATATCACACAGCAGTTTTTAATTTGCAGTTCCAATAGTAGTTTATGCTCCAGATAAAAAATCAAGGTATAAAATTACAAAGGGCAATAACTTTAACTTAAATGATGACAGAGTTATGGTTCTTGCACTCTGTACTTTCTCTCATTGTCCTCTATTACTGTGTGAAGTTTCATTGCAGTCACATCAGTAGTTTTGAAGATATGCTGCGGAAAAGTATAAAATTACAAAGGACAATAACTCTTAATTTGAATGAAGACAGAGTTACGTTTTTGAACTCTGCACTTCCTGTCATTGCTCTCTATCATTGTGTGAAGTTTCATTGCAGACCCATCCGTAGTTTTGAACATATGCTCAGGACAAAATTCAAAGTATAAAATTTCAAGGAAAATAACTCTTAATTTGAACGATGACAGAGTTATGGTTCTTGCACTCTGCACTTCCTTTCATTGCCCTCTATGATTGTGTGAAGTTTAAGTGCAGTCCCATCAGCAGTATTGAAGATATGCTCCGGATAAAAATTCTATAGTATAAAATTACAAAGGGCAATAACTCTAATTTAAACGATGACAGAGTTACAGTTCTTGCACTCAGTTCTTGCACTCTGCACTTCCTCTCATTGCCCCCTATCATTGTGTGAAGTTTCATTGCAGTCCCATTAGTAGTTTGAAAGATATGCTCCGGACAAGAAAGTGTGACGGACACACGGAAGGATGGACGGACAAAGCGGAAACTATATGCTCGCCCGAAGATGCATAATCTTAGACATGAAACATTAGACCCCAAATTTGGTGTGTGATTCATCTATCAATGATACATCAACACACCGACATTCATCCAATTTATGAAACAATTAAGAAATATATTTGACGGAACACAAAAAATAAGTTTAACATATTGAAGCAGCGTAGAAACTAGAAATGTCTATAAACACCCACTATAAACAAGTGTCCATTGGACACAAAATACGCCCGTCGAAAGTGGATCATTTGTAACTGCGATAAATGATTGTAAGTGTAAAAAATTTACAAGGATTTTAATGATCTTTGTAACAGAGGTGTTAGTGCCTGGTAAGTTAACGTGTGGTTTACGTAATAACGTGTTGTGTGCATTGGTGCAGGTGTGTTGGTGCATAGTGTCTATGTGTACATGTCCTATACGAAGGGTTGGAAACGTAGGTGAATAAAAAGTTCAAAGAACACACTGCTGATCAACGCTTTTGCTTAAGTTTACAAATTATAAAAATTTCACTGCATTACCTTTCACCAAGAAATCCAGCACAGGCTGTGGTCTGAATATTAAGTTTCACAAACTCCGGAGTTTGTATGGTCAAAATTGGTGAAGATCAAGTTAATGCACGGAAAGACAGATGGACGTTCAATGCCACGATATATTACGAACTCTGTTGTTACCAGGGCGATTGGACTGGTTTTCGAACTTGACCAAGTTTCATCAAGATTGAAAAACAAAAAGGTTTTGAGCAGACCATAATCAATTGTCAATTTTCAATAATTAAAGGGCCATAACTCTGTTGTTACTCAGACGATCTGGCTGGTTTCCGAACTTGACCTAGATATTATATCCATAAACATTATTCCAAAGTTTCACAAAGATTGAACAACAAATACTCAAGTTATTGAGCGGACATGGTCAATTTTCAATAATTAAAGGGCCATAACTCCTTTGGTACCAGGGTGATTGGGCTGTTTTTCGAACTTGACCTAGATATTATACCCATAAAAATTATTCCAAAGTTTCATAAATATTGAACAACAAAATACTCAAGTTACTGAGCGGACATCGTTAAAATTGTCAGTTTTCAATTTTCAATAATTAAAGTGCCATAAATAACTCCTTTGGTACCAGGGAACTTGACCGAGATATTATGCTCATAGACATTATTTCCAAGTTTCATAATGATTTGAAAATATTTGTTTGAGTTAGAGAGCGGACATCGCAAAACTTAACGGACAGACGGACAACGCCATGACATAATACGTCCAGTCTTAGGACGAATACGTCCCGTCTGAGGACGGGCTTATAAAAAACTTGACGGACAGACAGATGGACAACGCCATGACATAATTCTTCCAGTCATAGGACGGGCGTATAAAAATGTAATACCCGAAACAATATGGTCATCTTGGAATGAGATCTAAACACCGAAGTTAGACACACAAGATATTTTTTACAGTTTTTAAAATAATAAAAGGCCAATAATGTGGTAAAATTCTCCCAACTGTAATGCTGAAATAAACAACAAAGGGCCATAATTCCATTTATTCACTTGAATATTATTGCAACTGTAAAGCCAAGCAAAAACCATATACACAGGTAAACCTCATACTTACACATCCTGAAACATTTGTTGTGAAACGGAGCTAAAAACGCAAAAATTAATTTCAAAAGAAAACTGACAATGACTCCTAAGATGCATTTTTACTGAGCTGTATTGAGCTGTAGGGCTCAATATACAACACGATCCAAGTTTAGTTCACGTTCATCATGCATGCTGTTCAGGGAAAAGTTTGAATGTCAACATTTATTATTTCAAACTATTAATAAACATTATTAAAAGAAGCGACAGTTCAGCACAAGCAAATTTAATTTCCCCACTACCCCGCTCTCCCTCCACCCACAAAAACACCCTCTACCCAATAATATCACCTATGTAAGGAAGCAGTCACACAGTGACTGTAGTCAAGTCTACATTCTAATGTGCCATTTCCTTAAACAATTCTACTCTTGGTACAAAGACCGAGTGACTATAAACCTTAGAACTACACACACACACGTGTGATAGTTACATTTACCTTTAAGCATAGTAAAACTGATAGCATACTAGAGCTTTTTTTCCCTTCGGGGACGATAAATATGGGTCCGATTCTTCCCCTAGCAAAACACTTCATAAACCCTTCCCCTAGCAAAACGGACTACACTTTTCCCCCTCTTTGGCTGAGAAAATTACCCTAAAGAAAGAAGTTATCGCTGAACATTATTTCCCCCCTCTATCTCAACATTATTATGTTTGGGATACATTTATATCAGACAGTTTATCTAAATTGTACCTCTTTTGCATATTTGCACACCCAAATCTTCAATTTCTGCCGAATACACTGTTCCACTTATATCTCGAAATCGTATTGTTTTTTCCCCCAAAAAGCTCAAAAATCATGCTTTTCCCCTCTAATGAAGGGCCTGGGCCTCTTTCCCTATTTCTGAAAAAAAGCCCTGCATGGTAAAATTGAAACATTTTCACATGTTCACAGGGTGCAGCTTAAATATATTTCAAGCAGGGTAAAAGCATTCTGAATATACTTGGTCAGTGCAATTTGTATGATAGTTTGAATGACATCTATATAAATAATTATATATATATCAGGGCTAGAAAATGTCGAAATGCCAATTGGTCCAAGACCTCAGATCTTACAGATCTAAAATTTGTTTCATTTTGTCGTAAAATGTCTGACAAAAGAAACTACGAAGACGGGATTTTTTCTTTCTTTATTTGTTTATAAAACAATACAAACATAAGCGGAGCTAACGTATAGTTCAATCTCATTAAAATCATATCCTAATTACGCTTCGATACTCTCCATTATAAGATCTGACAACACTGCCTTGGATGTCACGTCAGATCGACCTTTCATCTAATCAACCAATGAAATTGCGCGTTTCATATGCAAGTTTCATAAAATTATGATGTTCGAGTAAACTGAACAAAGGAAAATCCACATAAAACACACAGATCTATATCCGAAAAAAGATAATGTCTTCATGTGTTATTGCTGTGGATTGCAGGATAAATTCAAAGAAATGCACTCTAAATGACATGTTTTACATCAAGAATACGAAGAAAATCAATCGCGATGTCATGTGTTTTGAAAATAAATTATTACGACATTACGTTTTCTAAATAGTATGTCATAGTACGTCTGGCCCGCTTAGCCCAGTTGATAGCGAAGTCGACTATTGACCCACGAGTGTAATTTTAGTGTGGGTTCAACCCCACGAATCGGTACATTTTTTTGTACCGCTTTTGAATACGTAAATCATCAAGTCACGTGATCAAGATGGCGTGAGACGTGTTTTTTCACAGTGGAGCCTTTATGAGTTTAAATTTGGAAATAAGACATGTCTGAATAACATTTGAAATTGTAAAATGGTTACAAGCTTCTTAGAAATAAAGTAAATAACCTAAAGAAATATGCCAAAGAACAAAATTTTGATAATATTGAAAATTTAATATCAGAAAGTAGCCGGTCTAATCCAAAACTTTACTGGAAATTACTCAAACAGTTAGTTAAGTCTAATAAAAACTCTGAAAATATTCCCCCATTAAAAACCACATCTTCGAACGGCGAAGAAGACTATTATTTCAGTGATATAGATAAAGCTAGTTGTTTAAACAACTATTTTGTTTCTATTTCTTCAACACATGAGAATGAAGATAATGTCCAACTTCCAGAATGTACTCTTAAAATACAAAATACTTTTACAGATATGCAAATTAACGAAACTGAAATTTTAGATATAATTTCTACATTAAATCCAAATAAAGCAGTTGGTGAGGACAAAATAAGCCACAAAATTTTACAAAATACAAAACACTCAATTTCTAAACCTCTGGCATTATTGTTTAATAAATCACTCATTGAATGTAAATTTCCAGATAAATGGAAATTTGCCATTATAATGTCACTTTTTAAGAAAGGAAACTCAAACTTAGCCTCAAATTACAGACCAATAGCATTGTTAAGTTGTATTGGTAAATTAATGGAAAGGGTTGTTTATAAACACTTGTATAATTTTTTCATTGCAGATAATCTTATTTATAAGTCGCAGTCCGGCTTTTTAGAAGGCCATTCTACTGTTTATCAACTGATTGATATGTATCACCAAATTTGTCAAGGTATTGATGCTAACCAATTCACATGTATAATTTTCGGTGATGTGTCGAAGGCATTTGATCGAGTATGGATCAAAGGCCTACTTTTTAAACTCAGACAAAATGGTATTAATGGCAATATGCTTAAATGGATCGAAAGTTATTTAACAGAACGCACCCAAAAGGTATTTATCGGTTCAAGTTACTCGAACATTAAAGGGACATCTGCTGGTGTCCCTCAAGGGTTAGTATTGGGTCCATTATTGTTTCTTATATATATATCAACGACATTGCTGACAATCTTCTTAGTATAACTCGTATTTTTGCAGATGATACATCTCTTGCAAGTACTTCGTCTAATATTGCAGATCTTGAGGGAATCTTAAATCACGATCTTAATATTATATCTGCTTGGTCTAAACAGTGGCTTGCTGATTTTAATCCAACTAAAACTGAAGCTATTATTTTTACTCTCAGAAGACATATATGTTGATTTTTAATAATATGCCAGTTAATTTTGTTGAACACCATAAACACTTGGGTTTAACGTTTAGTCATGACGGTAAATGGCACGAACATATTACCAGTATTACTACGTCAGCCTCTAAAATATTAGGAATGATGCGGAAAATAAAGTTTTTAATCAATCGTAAAGCTTTAAACCAAATATATTTATCGTTTTTGAGACCAATACATGAATATGCTTCTGTTATTTGGGACGGCTGCACACAATACGAAAAAAACACTTTAGAAATTCAACATGAAGCAGCTCGCATCGTCACTGGATTAACACGATCAACGTCTATTCGTAATTTATATACCGAAATTGGGTGGTTACCATTAGAAGATAGAAGAAAATACCAAAAATTAATAACTGCTTATAATGTTAAAGCTGGTTATTTGCCCGATTTTTTTTCCTCAAATTTATTTCCTGACATAGTTGGCAGAGTTGCCCCTTACAACTTAAGAAATTCAAATGATTACGCATCTATTCATACGAGAACGCAGCTATTTAGTAATTCGTTTATTCCCTCGTGTATATCGTTATGGAATACAATACCTGAACATATACGAAATGCAGACTCTCTTTCTGCTTTTAAAACTCTTATTACAAATCAATACTTTAATCCGCCGAAAATACCTATTTTTTATTTTTCTGGAATTCGTAGATTGTCTGTATTTCATGCACAGATAAGAAACAAATGCAGTAACCTGAAATATGATTTGTTTATAAACAAAATCAAAGAAAACGCAACCTGTGAGAAGTGTTGGCATGAAAAGGAGGACACCGAACATTATTTTATGCAATGTCCGTTTTATTTAAATGAACGACTTCGTCTTTTTCATGCTTCCCGTCGATTTCACCCGCTCAGCGTTTGTGTATTTTTATTTGGAAAAGATAGTTATACAGATAAAGATAATAGCACTATTTTTAATCATGTTCAAATATACATTAAAGATACTAAACGATTTGATAACGACTAGACATTATATACACTTATGACAACCGCTCGGGGCAGGATCCTACAACCACAGCATCATCACTCATTCCTTCTTGTTTAATTTTTCCTAGAACTTTATTCTACTTACTCCTCTCCTTTTTTCTTCTTCTTTTGTTCATCGAAAAATGTATTTGAATATTTTATGTTAATTGTATTGCCATCTTGTTAGCTGTTAATTACAATATTGTTGGGACGGGCCTTTATTAATGTTGGAAGAACTTGTGGCCCAACCCTTTTGCTTGTATATAGAAGAAAAGCAATAAAATATGTTTAAAGTAAAGAATACGTAAATCTTGTTTTTGTTTTGTTTAATACTGGGCGAAGACACTGTGTTTGACTGAAACGCGACATGAGCAGTGAAGCCGTCCACACCAAGCTATTTTGTAGGCTGAAATCTCATTGGTTAATCGCAAGGTCAATCGGACATGTCCTCCAATGCTGTGTTGTTAGATCCTTAGTAGTGTCGAGTATCGTACTGTGATAAAGGGTCTGATTTGAATGAGATTGCTTATGGACTGATTTTACATGGCAGGTTTCCAATGAACAATTACTGCGCATAAGCTCAAAGGTCGACAGCCTGAAATCTAAAATGGTCACCTGCCATATTTAGAGACCAATGATTACCGGAGGAAATATTTGAATCAACAGACATGTCATATAACAAAGAATTAACTTGCTTTCAGTGTGTTTCTCCGGGAATTAAGTTTTACATTTTACTTGACCGAAATGTTCACAATTTTGAAATGGGAATCGGCCCATCTTCCAACATTCCCCCCCCCCCCCCCCGAGCCCTGATACACCTTTTAGCCAATACCTTCTCTGTACCCAATTAATAAATCATCTGATCCACAACCTGTATTAAAACACTTGGATTAACAATGCATGCACACTTGGATTAACAATGCATGCACACAATATAAAAAGCAAATTGACGAAGAAAAACATGAATTTCTTCGATAAATAATAGAAGCAACAATGATGCATAGAAATTGATTAAATTTGCATAACAAAACCCATTGAATCTGTATTATTATACTAGAGGAACAAGATATGTCCCTGTTTTTGACAAATGCCCCCGAAGTGGTTTGTGAATATATGAATGATATGTTTATGTCCACAGCTCATAACTGTGACGACATCATAAGTTTGAACAATGTTTATAAATATTCATGGGCACAATAGTTTTGCGCATAATACGTCATCTTCTTATGGTGAAAATTTCTGCCACGTTAATATGAAAATCCTTCAACTGATGACAAAGTGATACACCGGACACATCGTATATGACATAATAAGGCATCTCCTGACCTCTAAGTGTGACCTTTACCTTGAAGCTACGAACCTGGGTTTTTCGCATGAGAAGTCGTCTTGTTCTGGTGAACATTTCTGTAAGGTTGTATAAATATCCCTTAACAGATGACAAAGTTATAGACCGGACACGACTTACACGACTTCAAATACAGGGACATATGACATCTTCTGACCCGTGAGACCTTGACCTTGAAGCTACTGACCACTACATGTTGTCTTGTTATGGTAAACACTTGTGCGAAGTTATTTGAAAATCCATTCATGAATGTCCGTTATTTACCGGACTCGAAATATGGACATGAAAGTACTTCTTCTGAACTTTGACCTCTAAGTGTGACCTTTACCTTGAAGCTACAGACCTGGATTTGCATGTGACACGTCGTCTTGTTGTGGTGAACACTTGTGCCAGGTTATTTGAAAATCCCTCCATGAATGTCAGAGATATTTACCCGACACGAAATATGGACACAAAAGTACTTCTTTTTGACGTTTGACCTCTAAGTTTGATCTTGACCTTGCAGGCACAGATCTGGATTTTGCGAGTGACACGACGTCTTGTGGTGAACACTTGTGCCAAGTTACTTGAAAATCCATTAATGAATATCAGAGTTATTTACCGAACACGAAATATGGACACAAAAGCACTTCTTTTTTACATTTGACCTCTAAGTGTGACCCTGACCTTGGAGCCAGACCTGGATTTTGCACACGACAATTCGTCTTGTTGTGGTGAGCACTTGTGCCAAGTCATTTGAAAGTCCATTGAATGTCAGAGCTATTTACCGGACACGATGATACGGACGAACGTGCGACTACTATATGCCACCCTTCGGGGGCCTAACAAATGTCGATCTCTTTACTTCAAATACAGTACTGAGATGGCTCAAATTTTGACATTTATAAATTCATGTTACAAAGTGTACTGTGATTAAAATGTCTACAACAGCACAGTTTTGTCCTTTCCCTAACTAGCAGCAACCTTTTATTTTACAAAACATCTTGGGATTTCTCTGGAACATTACTTTGAATTAAATGTGCTCTATATGTTATAGAGTGAAAATTTCCCCTGTTGCGTTTATTTTTTCCTTCAGAATATATAGGTGCATAAGCATCTAGCCACTAGAACAGTCCCAAATCAATTAACTATGTGGCGATGATATACGACACCATCACAGACGTTGATCAAACCTGCATAAAAAAGCTATTACGTCAACCATCAGACAGAATGACAGCTGTGGCATGAACATCTTTCTACTCACTAGAATATCCCTGAATCAATTTATTGTGATGCGATGGTATCAGATATCATATCAGATATAGTTTAATTATGCATAAATGTCTGATAAAGTCCCTGTAAACATGATTATGCAAATATGTCTGACAAAGACACTGGATATATGTAAAGCAATCTTCACAATTCATAAATGCACCAACAAGGGGTTATTAAAGGGACACAAGGCAATCTTGATTATTTTAAACCTAGCTGCATAGGACCAAAAAAATTAATACTTCGTTTCGGCAACGTCTTCAAAAAAAATAATAGGGTAGGTAGGTAGGCATTTTATTTTTTTTCCTAAGTGATATAAAATAGTAGAGGACTTCCGTTACTTTTTCTAAGTAAAATCATTGTATTTAAATATATCTTGTATTAAATAGTTTAATTTAATAAATGAATATATAAATGAAACATTTTTCCCCCTAGGACCAGTATTATAAATGCTCTAAAGATCAACTGTAATTTAATTTCACTAGCCCAGTCTTCACTATGAACCACTACACAAAGCTCAGACTAGTGAGTGTTTTAAATTTTAATATAGTCAGGCTATGAATAGTGACAGTGTTATATATTAATTGTCACAATGTATAGTAGTAACCTATGGGTTGTGTGAATGTGTCACCTGACCGGTTAGAGCGTCTGACTTGAAAGCTGGAGTTCTGGCTGGACATTTTTCGCGACCCGTTACATTTGGCTCCCAACATAAATAACCTTCGGTTTAATATGGCTACTGATATGGAATCTCGCGGAAGGTCCTGGGTTTGAGTCCCGGTCGAGCCACAACTTCTTAACCACCCTGTGACATACTCTTAACTCACTCGCTGGAAATTCCCTGCCTTTTGCCATGAGCAGTTGAAAGGCATCAACTGCCTTTTTTGTTGCCGATTCTGTGTCGAGTGAGGTGTTTGCTGAATTTTCATCTGTGTTTACATCAAAATTTCCATTGGGTTGCACACCGTGATATTCAGAAAAAATGTCAATTATTCTGCTTGAATTCTTAACTGGGTATAGTTTTTCAGTCCAGGAATATGTCTGCATTTGTCAAACGTAACCAGCAGTAAACCTGTTACCATGTCGTTAAAAATTAGGGACAAACTCAACAGATCTGAAAGCAATTTTTTCCTAAAAACATCTCACCGTGTTGACATCTGCATCAGTAGACGCTTTATTGACATGCGGTTCAAGTATCGGGACAACTCATTACCGCAAAGATTTAAATTATGCGGAAAGATAGGAAAGTGCAGATATGATCGAACATATTTTTGTTACGAAAAAAGGTGAAAAACGACTGTAGGGTCGGCGGTAAAAAATAGGGTAGGTCGGGTTAGCGGAAACAGAGAATTTATTTTGTTTGGTCTAGCTGTTACTTTTTCCAGCTTAATGGTGTCTTTAGTAACTGCTGACCAGTCTATTAGGTAATAGCTATTACGTAACTGTAGACCAGTCTATTAGGTAACTGTTGACTCTTCTTTTAGAAAACTGTTGACTGGTCTATTAGAAAACTGTTGACCATCAGGTAACTGTAGACAGTAGGTTACAGTTGACCAGTCCATTAGGTAACTGTGAATCAGTATATCAGGTAACTGTAGACAGTAGGTTACAGAAGACCAGTCCATTAGGTTACTGTTGACAAATACATCAGGTAACTGTATACAGTAGACTACAGTTGACCAGTCCATTAGGTAACTGTTGACCAGTCCATTAGGTAACTGTTGACCAGTGTATCAGGTAACTGCAGACAGTAGGTTACAGTTGACCAGTCCATTAGGTTACAGTTGACCAGTCCATTAGGTAACTGTTGACCAGTATATCAGGTAACTGTAGACAGCAGGTTACAGTTGACCAATATATCAGGTAACTGTAGACAGCAGGTTACAGTTGACCAGTCCATTAGGTAACTGTTGACCAGTCCATTAGGTAACTGTTGACCAGTATATCAGGTAACTGCAGACAGTAGGTTACAGTTGACCAATCCATTAGGTTACAGTTGAACAGTCCATTAGGTTACAGTTGACCAGTCCATTAGGTTACAGCTGACCAGTCCATTAGGTACTGTTGACCAGTCCATTAGGTAACTGTTGACCAGTATATCAGGTAACTGTAGACAGTAGGTTACAGTTGACCAGTCCATTAGGTAACTGTTGACCAGTATATCAGGTAACTGTAGACAGTAGGTTACAGTTGACCAGTCCATTAGGTTACAGTTGACCGGTATATCAGGTAACTGTAGTCAGTAGGTTACAGTTGACCAGTCCATTAGGTTACAGTTGACCGGTATATCAGGTAACTGTAGTCAGTAGGTTACAGTTGACCAGTCCATTAGGTAACTGTTGACCAGTATATCAGGTAACTGTAGACAGTAGGTTACAGTTGACCAGTCCATTAGGTTACAGTTGACCGGTATATCAGGTAACTGTAGACAGTAGGTTACAGTTGACCAGTCCATTAGGTTACAGTTGACCAGTATATCAGGTAACTGTTGAGAATCAGGTAACTGTTGAGCAGTTTATTAGGTAAATGTTCACCAGTCTATTATGTAACTGGTGAGCTGTATTGAGCTGTAGGGCTCAATATACAACACGATCCAAGTTTAGTCCACGTTCATCATGCATGCTGTTCAGGGAAAAGTTTGAAGGTCAACATTTATTATTTCAAACTATTAATAAACATTATTAAAAGAAGCGACAGTTCAGCACAAGCAAATTTAATTTCCCCCCTACCCCGCTCTCCCTCCACCCACAAAGACACCCTCTACCCAATAATATCACCTATGTAAGGAAGCAGTCACTGTCACACAGTGACTGTAGTCAAGTCTACATTCTAATGTGCCATTTCCTTAAACAATTCTACTCTTGGTACAACGACCGAGTGACTATAAACCTTAGAACTACACGCACACGTGTGATAGTTACATTTACCTTTAAGCATAGTAAAACTGATAGCATACTAGAGCTTTTTTTCCCTTCGGGGACGATAAATATGGGGCCGATTCTTCCCCTAGCAAAACACTTCATAAACCCTTCCCCTAGCAAAACGGACTACCTTTTTCCCCCTCTTTGGCTGAGAAAATTACCCTAAAAAAAGAAGTTATTGCTGAACATTATTTCCCCCCTCTATCTCAACATTATTTTGTTTGGGATACATTTATATCAGACAGTTTATCTAAATTGTACCTCTTTTGCATATTTGCACACCCAAATCTTCAATTTCTGCCGAATACACTGTTCCACTTATTTCTCGAAATCGTATTGTTTTTTCCCCTTTAACTCAAAAATCACGCTTTTCCCCCCTAATGAAGGGCCTGGGCCATTTCCCTATTTCTGAAAAAAAGCCCTGTATGGTAAAATTGAAACATTTTCTCATGTTCACAGGGTGCAGCTTAAATATATTTCAAGCAGGGTAAAAGCATTCTGAATACAATTGGTCAGTGCAATTTGTATGATATATCAGGGCTAGAAAATGTCGAAATGCCAATTGGTCCAAGACCTCAGATCTTACAGATCTAAAATTTGTTTCATTTTGTCGTAAAATGTCTGACAAAAGAAACTACGAAGACGGGATTTTTTTTTCTTTATTTGTTTATAAAACAATACAAACATAAGCGGAGCTAACATATAGTTCAATCTCATTAAAATCATATCCTAATTACGCTTCGATACTCTCCATTATAGGATCTGACAACACTGCCTTTGATGTCACGTCAGATCGACCTTTCATCTAATCAACCAATGAAATTGCGCGTTTCATATGCAAGTTTCATAAAATTATGATGTTCGAGTGAACTGAACAAAGGAAAATCCACATAAAATGCATAGATCTATATCCCAAAAAAGATAAAGTCTTCATGTGTTATTGCTGTGGATTGAACGATAAATTCAAAGAAATGCACTAATAAATGGCATGTTTTACTTCAAGAATACGAAGAAAAGCATGGGCGCTGTCATGTGTTTTGAAAATAAATTATTATGACATTACATTTTCTAAATAGTATGTCGTAGTACGTCTGGCCCACTTAGCTCAGTTGATAGCTCAGTTGACTACTGACCCGCGAGTGTAATTTTAGTGTGGGTTCAACCCCACGAATCTGTACATTTTTTTGTACCGCTTTTGAATACCGCAAATCTTGTTTTTGTTTTGTTTAATACTGGGCGAAGACACTGTGTTCGACTGAAACTCGACTTGCGCAGTGAAGTTGTCCACACCGAGCTATTTTGTAGACTGAAATCTCATTGGTAAATCGCAAGGTCAATCGGACAAGTCCTCCAATGCTGTGTTGTTAGATCCTTAGTAGTGTCGAGTATCATACTGTGATAAAGGGTCTGATTTTAATGAGATTGCATATGGACTGATTTTACAGGCCAGGTTTCCAATGAACAATTACTGCGCATAAGCTCAAAGGTCGACAGCCTGAAATCTGAAATGGTCACCTGCCATATTTAAGAGATCAATGATTACCGGAGGGAATATTTGAATCAACAGACATGTCATATAACAAAGAATTAACTTGATCTCAGTGTGTTTCTCCGGGAAGTTTTACATTTTACTCGACCAAAATTTTCACAATTTTGAAATGGGAATCGGCCCATCTTCCAATATTTCGGTCCAGAACCAATAAACCGGCATTTTTCCCCCCCGAGCCCTGATACACCTTTTAGCCAATACCTTCTCTGTACCCAATTAATAAATCATCTGATCCACAACCTGTATTAAAACACTTGAATTAACAATGCATGCACACAATATAAAAAGCAAACTGACGAAGAAAAACATGAATTTCGATAAATAATAGAAGCAACAATGATGCATAGACATTGATTAAATTTGCATAACAAAACCTATTGAATCTGTATTATTATACTAGAGGAACAAGATATGTCCCTGTTTGTGACAAATGCCCCCGAAGTGGTTTGTGATATGTATGAATGATATGTTTATACCCACAGCTCATAACTGTGACGACATCATAAGTTTGAACAATGTTTATAAATATTCATGGGCACAATAGTTTTGCGCATGATACGTCATCTTCTTATGGTGAAAATTTCTGCCACGTTAATAAGAAAATCCCTCAACTGATGACAAAGTGATACACCGGACACATCGTATATAACATAATAAGGCATCTCCTGACCTCTAAGTGTGACCTTTACCTTGAAGCTACGAACCTGGGTTTTTCGCATGAGAAGTCGTCTTGTTCTGGTGAACATTTCTGTAAGGTTGTATAAATATCCCTTAACGGATGACAAAGTTATAGACCGGACACGACTTACACGACTTCAAATACAGGGACATATGACATCTTCTGACCTGTGAGACCTTGACCTTGAAGCTACTGACCGCTACATGTTGTCTTGTTATGGTAAACACTTGTGCGAAGTTATTTGAAAATCCATTCATAAATGTCAGTTATTTACCGGACTCGAAATATGGACATGAAAGTACTTCTTCTGAACTTTGACCTCTAAGTGTGACCTTTACCTTGAAGCTACAGACCTGGATTTGCATGTGACACGTCGTCTTGTTGTGGTGAACACTTGTGCCAGGTTATTTGAAAATCCCTCCATGAATGTCAGAGATATTTACCAGACACGAAATATGGACACAAAAGTACTTCTTTTTGACGTTTGACCTCTAAGTTTGATCTTGACCTTGCAGGCACAGATCTGGATTTTGCGAGTGACACGACGTCTTGTGGTGAACACTTGTGCCAAGTTACTTGAAAATCCATTAATGAATATCAGAGTTATTTACCGAACACGAAATATGGACACAAAAGCACTTCTTTTTTACATTTGACCTCTAAGTGTGACCCTGACCTTGGAGCCAGACCTGGATTTTGTACACGACACCTCGTCTTGTTGTGGTGAGCACTTGTGCCAAGTTATTTAAAAGTACATTGAATGTCAGAGCTATTTACCGGACACGATGATACGGACGAACGTGCGACTACTATATGCCTAACAAATTTCGATCTCTTTACTTCAAATACAGTACTGAGATGGCTCAAATTTTGACATTTATAAATTCATGTTACGAAGTGTACTGTGATTAAAATGTCTACAACAGCACAGTTTTGTCCTTTCCCTAACTAGCAGCAACCTTTTATTTTACAAAACATCTTGGGATTTCTTTGGAACATTACTTTGAATTAAATGTGCTCTATATGTTATAGAGTGAAAATTTCCCCTGTTGCGTTTATTTTTTCCTTCAGGATATATAGGTGCATAAGCATCTAGCCACTAGAACAGTCCCGAATCAATTAACTATGTGGCGATGATATACGACACCATCACAGACGTTGATCAAACCTGCATAAAAAAGCTATTACGTCAACCATCAGACAGAATGACAGCTGTGGCATGAACATCTTTCTACTAACTAGAATATCCCTGAATCAATTTATTGTGATGCGATGGTATCAGATATCATATCAGATATAGTTTAATTATGCATAAATGTCTGATAAAGTCCCTGTAAACATGATTATGCAAATATGTCTGACAAAGACACTGGATATATGTAAAGCAAACTTCACAATTCATAAATGCACCAACAAGGGGTTATTAAAGGGACACAAGGCAATCTTGATTATTTTAAACCTAGCTGCATAGGACCAAAAAAATTAATACTTCGTTTCGGCAACGTCTTCAAAAAAAATAATAGGGTAGGTAGGTAGGCATTTTATTTTTTTTCCTAAGTGATATAAAATAGTAGAGGACTTCCGTTACTTTTTCTAAGTAAAATCATTGTATTTAAATATATCTTGTATTAAATAGTTTAATTTAATAAATGAATATATAAATGAAACATTTTTCCCCCTAGGACCAGTATTATAAATGCTCTAAAGATCAACTGTAATTTAATTTCACTAGCCCAGTCTTCACTATGAACCACTACACAAAGCTCAGACTAGTGAGTGTTTTAAATTTTAATATAGTCAGGCTATGAATAGTGACAGTGTTATATATTAATTGTCACAATGTATAGTATGACCTATGGGTTGTGTGAATGTGTCACCTGACCGGTTAGAGCGTCTGACTTGAAAGCTGGAGTTCTGGCTGGACATTTTTCGCGACCCGTTACATTTGGCTCCCAACGTAAATAACCTCCGGTTTAATATGGCTACTGATATGGAATCTCGAGATTATTTATACAATGTTCTCTTTGACTCTAAGAATTCGAGACGAATTCTAAATTAGGAGGCAGTATATTATGTAGCTGGGTATATTGTGACAAATCGACTGGTAAAACCATGTGGCATGGTAGTTCAGTGGTAGAGTGTTTGCCTTGTACGCGAAAGGTCCTGGGTTCGAGTCCCGGTCGAGCCACAACTTCTTAACCACTCTGTGACATACTCTTAACTCACAATACCTAGACGTTCTTTTCGCTGGAAATTCCCTGCCTTTTGCCATGAGCAGTTGAAAGGCATCAACTGCCTTTTTTGTTGCCGATTCTGTGTCGAGTGAGGTGTTTGCTGAATTTTCATCTGTGTTTACATCAAAATTTCCATTGGGTTGCACACCATGATATTCAGAAAAAATGTCAATTATTCTGCTTGAATTCTTAACTGGGTATAGTTTTTTCATTCCAGGAATATGTCTGCATTTGTCAAGCGTAACCAGCAGTAAACCTGTTACCATGTCGTTAAAATTAGGGACAAACTCAACAGATCTGAAAGCAATTTTTTCCTAAAAACATCTCACCGTGTTGACATCTGCATCAGTAGACGCTTTACTGAGATGCGGTTTCAAGTATAGGGACAACTAATTACCGCAAAGATTTAAATTATGCGGAAAGATAGAAAAGTGCAGATATGATCGAACATATTTTTGTTACAAAAAAGGTGAAAAACGACTGTAGGGTCGGCGGTAAAAAATAGGGTCGGTCGGGTTAGCGGAAACAGAGAATTAATTTTGTTTGGTCTAGCTGTTACTTTTTCCAGCTTAATGGTGTCTTTAGTAACTGCTGACCAGTCTATTAGGTAATAGCTATTACGTAACTGTAGACCAGTCTATTAGGTCACAGCTATTAGGAAACTGTTGACCAATCTATTAGGCAACTGCTGACTCTTCTTTTAGAAAAATGTTGACTGGTCTATTAGAAAACTGTTGACCATCAGGTAACTGTAGACAGCAGGTTACAGTAGACCAGTCCATTAGGTAACTGTTGACAAATATATCAGATAACTGTATACAGTAGACTACAGTTGACCAGTCCATTAGGTAACTGTTGACCAGCTTATTAGGTAACTGTTGACCAGTCCATTAGGTAACTGTTGACCAGTATATCAGGTGACTGCAGACAGTAGGTTACAGTTGACCAGTCCATTAGGTTACAGTTGACCAGTCCATTAGGTAACTGTTGACCAATATATCAGGTAACTGTATACAGCAGGTTACAGTTGACCAGTCCATTAGGTAACTGTTGACCAGTCCATTAGGTAACTGTTGACCAGTCCATAAGGTAACTGTTGACCAGTATATCAGGTAACTGCAGACAGTAGGTTACAGTTGACCAGTCCATTAGGTTACAGTTGACCAGTCCATTAGGTTATAGCTGACCAGTCCATTAGGTAACTGTTGACCAGTATATCAGGTAACTGTAGACACAGTCGACTAGTCCATTAGGTAACTGTTGACCAGTATATCAGGTAACTGTAGACAGTAGGTTACAGGGCAGGAAAAATCCACTCGTCCGCTCGTCATGACGAGTGACACCTCGTGCAGGACGAGTAAGTTTTCCTGTCTGGTCGTCCTGTCGGACAAGTGAAAAAATTGATGAGCTAATTATTTTTTTCTAGCTTAAATCGCGTGTCTAGCTAGAAATACGATATTTGCGCTGTTAAAATCAAAACCGGATGTTTACTTGTTGGTAAGCAAGCAGACTTGCTTCTAAAAATAGAATGAATTCAAGAACGACAACTCCTACGAAATTTCGTTCTTCGTCCACAATTAGATTCGTACTACTGTATATCGTACTCAGTTTGTTTCATACAATCGGTTATTTTTCAGAGGGGAAGTTATTAGCCAGCCATCCGTGCAGCCGTCGTTTTACGGCCGTTTTTGAAAAATCGCGCCCAATATTTGGTGGAGTGGGTGGGGTAATTTTTTTTTTTTTTTTTTTTTTTTTTAAACTTACTTTCTCAATATTGTTATGTTTTTTAAAGTACGAAAATATAACAACAAACTTTAAAGTGACACTGTCTGTAAGTATTAAAGCAGATTATTGAGCATAACCAAATAACAGCGAAATGAACAGTGAAAACATGAGGATAGACCCAAATAATTCTGACATTTATGACCAGCTGTTTGTGGCAAGCACAAAGTGTTTGAAAAAATAAAGAAATAGTGAATTTGACTATTTATTTAGAAGTTTTGTTGTGAATCAGTAAATACTAACCACATTAAAATACAGTGTTGGTTTTAGTTAATAAACACATCATAACTTGTTTTTTGTAGGACGAGTAGATTTTTTGAAGGACTAGTAAGATTTCCAATCCACTAGTCCTACAGGACGAGTAGGCTATTAAAAAAAATTCCTGCCCTGGGTTACAGTTGACCAGTCCATTAAGTAACACTTGACCAGTATATCAGGTAATTTATTAGGTAAATGTTCACCAGTCTATTACATAACTGTTGACCAGTCTTCTATGTAACTGTTGACCAGTCTTTTATGTAACTGTTGACCAGTCTTTTAGATAATTGTTGACCAGCCTATTAGGTTACTGTTGACCAGTCTTAAGTAAATCAAGGTCAGACATGGTGACCTGTTTTACATTGATCAAACTGTTTCTATGAAGGAGTTTGCAGAAACTAATCATCTGACAGGTGAAGGTCATCGATCTACTTTAAAGTATTGATGTGTAGCACTGATTCGTGTTTTGATGTAGCATGTCTGAAGACAAACAGTGGTAGTTGATGTAGCATGTCTGAAGACAAACAGTGGTTGTTGATGTAGCATTTCTGAAGACAAACAGTGGTAGTTGATGTGGCATGTCTGAAGACAAACAGTGGTAGTTGATGTAGCATGTCTGAAGACAAACAGTGGTAGTTGATGTAGCATGTCTTAAGACAAACAGTGGTAGTGTTGTTGCTGAAGGAATGATATTTTTTTATGTTAAACACAAAATCAGAATAACTTTGTGCTTGGAGATAATCAAGGCAATATGTAGATCACAGGTGCAGTCTTCGAATTAACCCACTAGCCTGAAGCCCGGGGCTAGTAAACTGTCATTCGGGCTAGTGAAATCTTTTTAATTTATGTAGTCGTCTAAAGGTATGTGTACGAGTTTTCACGGAGTATATAACAATTCGGGCTAGTAACACAAACAAATTAATTCAACTGCAGGTGATTCTTTTTCATGAACTTTCTACTTTAAGATCAGTGTTACCTTTGTTTGGATGTATGCTCATCATCATTTCATCACATTCCATCTCGTTGTTTGTTGTCGCGAGTTTCTCACCCACCTTGTCATGGTCTTCTTTACACTCCAAGTAATGACTCCTTTTCTTGGATTTCTGTGACAAATATTTTAGAATTTAGTGAGAAATCATGTTATACTGTTTTTGATATTTTACAAGTAAGCCGTCATATATGGCCTAACATGTGCTAAAAACGACATTAAAAACCCTCTAACATAGTTCATTAAAATATTCGATGATTGGTTATTGAGGTATTTAGTCTAGAGCTATTGCAGAAACAAGAACTGAATTGGATTTTATAGTTGCACAAACAACTAAGGTCATATGGCGACTTTTCTAGCTTCGATTGGTGGAGGGGGGAAGACCCCAGGAGCCCCTCCGTGCCACCAATCAAGCCGGCTGGATAGCTTCCTCACATATAGATTTCTGGTCCCATTAGGGCTCAAACCCACTGTGTTGAGGAGCAAGTGTTTTCAAGTCAGATACTCTAACCGCTCAGCCACAGAGACACCTGTAGAAAAAAGACCAAGGCAGCCTGACAAGACCAAAGGGGGTACCCCTGGGTATGCTCTACTTGTCAACACTGCTCTTATAGCAGTTGAGAGGAATTAACGAAAGTGTTACGTCTACTGGTTGCAAATTATCAGACATAGCAGACAAAAGTAAATTCACATTACCCCCATATAATCATATAATGTTTTGTAAACTTGCATTGATGTCCTCATGGAGGCCATTTTGAATCTGATGATTTGTTCAGTAGTTTCATCGGAGATGTCGTTATTAATACCCCATGTCTTCAACTATTTATGGTTAACCTTCACCAACATCGATAAAGCTTCAACAATCAATTGCTGTAAATACAGCACAATCACAGAATCTGAATTACCCTTCAACTGTAAATACAGTACAATTCAACTGTAAATACTGTACAATCATAGAACCTGAATTACTCTTCAACTGTAAATACAGTACAATCATAGAACCTGAATTACTCTTCAACTGTAAATATTGTACAATCATAGAACCTGAATTACTCTTCAACTGTAAATATGATACAATCACAGAACCTGAATTACTCTTCAACTGTAAATACAGTACAATCATAGAACCTGAATTACTCTTCAACTGTAAATATTGTACAATCATAGAACCTGAATTACTCTTCAACTGTAAATATGATACAATCACAGAACCTGAATTACTCTTCAACTGTAAATATTGTACAATCATAGAACCTGAATTACTCTTCAACTGTAAATATGATACAATCATAGAACCTGAATTACTCTTCAACTGTAAATATTGTACAATCATAGAACCTGAATTACTCTTCAACTGTAAGTATGATACAATCATAGAACCTGAATTACTTTTCAACTGTAAATATTGTACAATCATAGAACCTGAATTACTCTTCAACTGTAAATATGATACAATCATAGAACCTGAATTACTCTTCAACTGTAAATACAGTACAATCATAGAACCTGAATTACTCTTCAACTATAAATATTGTACAATCATAGAACCTGAATTACTCTTCAACTGTAAATATAGTACAATCATAGAACATGAATTACTCTTCAACTGTAAATATGGTACAATCATAGAACATGAATTAAACTTCAACTGTAAATATGGTACAATCATAGAACATGAATTACTCTTCAACTGTAAATACAGTACAATCATAGAACCTGAATTACTCTTCAACTGTAAATACAGTACAATCATAGAACCTGAATTACTCTTCAACTGTAAATATGGTACAATCATAGAACCTGAATTACTCTTCAACTGTAAATACAGTACAATCATAGAACATGAATTACTCTTCAACTGTAAATATTGTACAATCATAGAACATGAATTACTCTTCAACTGTAAATATTGTACAACCATAGTACCTGAATTACTCTTCAACTGTAAATACAGTACAATCATAGAACCTGAATTACTCTTCAACTGTAAATATTGTACAATCATAGAACCTGAATTACTCTTCAACTGTAAATACGGTACAATCATAGAACATGAATTACTCTTCAACTGTAAATATGGTACAATCATAGAACATGAATTACTCTTCAACTGTAAATATTGTACAATCATAGAACATGAATTACTCTTCAACTGTAAATATTGTACAATCATAGAACCTGAATTACTCTTCAACTGTAAATACAGTACAATCATAGAACCTGAATTACTCTTCAACGGTAAATATTGTACAATCATAGAACCTAAATTACTCTTTCAACTGTGAATACAGTACAATCATAGAACCTGAATTACTCTTCAACTGTAAATATTGTACAATCATAGAACCTGAATAACTCTTCAACTGTAAATATAGTACAATCATAGAACATGAATTACTCTTCAACTGTAAATATGATACAATCATAGAACCTGAATTACTCTTCAACTGTAAATATAGTACAATCATAGAACCTGAATTACTCTTCAACTGTAAATATGGTACAATCATAGAACCTGAATTAAACTTCAACTGTAAATACAGTACAATCATAGAACCTGAATTACTCTTCAACTGTAAATACAGTACAATCATAGAACCTGAATTACTCTTCAACTGTAAATACGGTACAATTCAACTGTAAATATGGTACAATCATAGAACCTGAATTAAACTTCAACTGTAAATACAGTACAATCATAGAACCTGAATTACTCTTCAACTGTAAATATTGTACAATCATAGAACCTGAATTACTCTTCAACTGTAAATAGTGTACAATCATAGAACCTGAATTACTCTTCAACTGTAAATATGGTACAATCATAGAACTTTCAACTGTAAATATTCTACAATCATAGAACCTGAATTACTCTTCAACTGTAAATATTGTACAATCATAGAACCTTCAACTGTAAATATTGTACAATCATAGAACCTGAATTACTCTTGAACTGTAAATACGGTACAATCATAGAACCTGAATTACTCTTCAACTGTAAATATTGTACAATCATAGAACCTTCAACTGTAAATATTGTACAATCATAGAACCTGAATTACTCTTCAACTGTAAATACAGTAAAATCATAGAACCTGAATTACTCTTCAACTGTAAATATTGTACAATCATAGAACCTTCAACTGTAAATATTGTACAATCATAGAACCTGAATTACTCTTCAACTGTAAAAATTGTACAATCATAGAACCTTCAACTGTAAATATTGTACAATCATAGAACCTGAATTACTCTTCAACTGTAAATACAGTACAATCATAGCACCTGAATTACTCTTCAACTGTAAATATTGTACAATCATAGAACCTTCAACTGTAAATATTGTACAATCATAGAACCTTCAACTGTAAATATTGTACAATCATAGAACCTGAATTACTCTTCAACTGTAAATATGGTACAATCATAGAACCTTCAACTGTAAATATTGTACAATCATAGAACCTGAATTACTCTTCAACTGTAAATACAGTACAATCATAGAACCTGAATTACTCTTCAACTGTAAATATTGTACAATCATAGAACCTTCAACTGTAAATAGTGTACAATCATAGAACCTGAATTACTCTGTAAATACAGTACAATCATAGAACCTGAATTACTCTTCAACTGTAAATATGATACAATCATAGAACCTGAATTACTCTTCAACTGTAAATACAGTACAATCATAGAACCTGAATTACTCTTCAACTGTAAATACGGTACAATTCAACTGTAAATATGGAACAATCATAGAACCTGAATTAAACTTCAACTGTAAATATGGAACAATCATAGAACCTGAATTACTCTTCAACTGTAAATATTGTACAATCATAGAACCTGAATTACTCTTCAACTGTAAATATGATACAATCATAGAACCTGAATTACTCTTCAACTGTAAATATTGTACAATCATAGAACCTGAATTACTCTTCAACTGTAAATATGGTACAATCATAGAACCTGACTTACTCTTCAACTGCAGGGATTGAAATTAACAGTCGACCAGTCGCCCATGGCGACCATATTTTCGTATGGACCACCTAAAAATTCTATATCGTCGCCCAGTCGGCGATCTCAAAATATAGGCAGCAAAAACGTAAAAATACGGCTGTAGAAATGTCCTACCGATAGCGAGAATCCGTGGTATAAACATTCCGTACGGTTCCCGGTATCGGCTTTTATTCTATACCTGTGCGCGCATCGGGGAACCAATAAAATGGCCGCGCGCAGTCAGATTTCCGATATTTATTAAAGAGAGAGAAATGTGGCGTTTTATTGACGGGGCTAGCGAGCCCAAGAAGAAAAAACTGTCGGACGATGACAAAAAGAAGTGTTACAATGAATACGATAAAACTAAACGTTTGAGAACTTTTATTTTACAATGGGCGAACGAGCGACCTTGGCTGAAAAACACGGATGATGGTATGAAATGTAAGTACTGTTTGAAACACGAAGTTAAACGACAGTCACTTTTTGTACAAGGAACAAAATCTTATAAGCTCGAAACAATTAAAATTCATGAGCAGTCCCAGTCTCATATGAGATGCCAGGCTATTGCTGAAGCCAAAAGTAGTCCTGCTATTCTGTCTGAGGCGGCTAAACTTGTAAAGAAGCTAAATGATGAGAATTTTAAGAAAATTGAAGTTTTTTTATTTAGAACATCACATGCGTTGGCTATAAACAATCGTCCATTTAGCGATTTTACATGGATGTGTGAGCTTGACTCTGTGAAAGTCTGCACATAGGTGAACCATACAGGAATATTCAGGCAACCACAAAAATGCTTTCAAAGGATGGATGTCCAGAGAAATACTATTCTTCTTCTGATGAAACAATACAATGACAGTGATGTTGACTCTAGACTTAGAAGAGGGTGTAGTTTTTTCTAATAGAATATGTGCGAAATTAGATCAAAACCTACATAGTCTTCCAAGTCGGAGTTGATCGGACTGATCAAAATTTGAAATGTCTCGCTGTGTAAACATAAATAAAATTTATAAGCACCGAAATTTCATGCTTACAGCTTGAAAAGAATAGTATTTCTCTGGATTAAGTTGTAATTCAATAATAATTTGTACAACTATATGTTCAAATAAAACAACTCAAAAATAGGCAGTCTTAAATTTATTTACGATATTTCATCAAGTGTCATAAACTAATGGTTATTGGTATCATTGAAATTGTTGGGCCACCAACATTTGGTCTGGGCCACCATGATTTAAAAGTTAGTGGTCCAGTTGGCCACCAAGCTAAAAATGTTAGTCGTTGTCCCTGCAACTGTAAATACAGTACAATCATAGAACCTGAATTACTCTTCAACTGTAAATATTGTACAATCATAGAACCTGAATAACTCTTCAACTGTAAATATAGTACAATCATAGAACATGAATTACTCTTCAACTGTAAATATGATACAATCAGAGAACCTGAATTACTCTTCAACTGTAAATATAGTACAATCATAGAACCTGAATTACTCTTCAACTGTAAATATGGTACAATCATAGAACCTGAATTAAACTTCAACTGTAAATACAGTACAATCATAGAACCTGAATTACTCTTCAACTGTAAATACAGTACAATCATAGAACCTGAATTACTCTTCAACTGTAAATATGGTACAATTCAACTGTAAATATGGTACAATCATAGAACCTGAATTAAACTTCAACTGTAAATACAGTACAATCATAGAACCTGAATTACTCTTCAACTGTAAATATTGTACAATCATAGAACCTGAATTACTCTTCAACTGTAAATAGTGTACAATCATAGAACCTGAATTACTCTTCAACTGTAAATATGGTACAATCATAGAACTTTCAACTGTAAATATTCTACAATCATAGAACCTGAATTACTCTTCAACTGTAAATATTGTACAATCATAGAACCTTCAACTGTAAATATTGTACAATCATAGAACCTGAATTACTCTTGAACTGTAAATACGGTACAATCATAGAACCTGAATTACTCTTCAACTGTAAATATTGTACAATCATAGAACCTTCAACTGTAAATATTGTACAATCATAGAACCTGAATTACTCTTCAACTGTAAATACAGTAAAATCATAGAACCTGAATTACTCTTCAACTGTAAATATTGTACAATCATAGAACCTTCAACTGTAAATATTGTACAATCATAGAACCTGAATTACTCTTCAACTGTAAAAATTGTACAATCATAGAACCTTCAACTGTAAATATTGTACAATCATAGAACCTGAATTACTCTTCAACTGTAAATACAGTACAATCATAGCACCTGAATTACTCTTCAACTGTAAATATTGTACAATCATAGAACCTTCAACTGTAAATATTGTACAATCATAGAACCTTCAACTGTAAATATTGTACAATCATAGAACCTGAATTACTCTTCAACTGTAAATATGGTACAATCATAGAACCTTCAACTGTAAATATTGTACAATCATAGAACCTGAATTACTCTTCAACTGTAAATATTGTACAATCATAGAACCTTCAACTGTAAATATTGTACAATCATAGAACCTGAATTACTCTTCAACTGTAAATACAGTACAATCATAGAACCTGAATTACTCTTCAACTGTAAATATTGTACAATCATAGAACCTTCAACTGTAAATAGTGTACAATCATAGAACCTGAATTACTCTGTAAATACAGTACAATCATAGAACCTGAATTACTCTGTAAATACAGTACAATCATAGAACCTGAATTACTCTTCAACTGTTAATATTGTACAATCATAGAACCTTCAACTGTAAATATTGTACAATCATAGAACCTGAATTACTCTTCAACTGTAAATATTGTACAATCATAGAACCTTCAACTGTAAATATTGTACAATCATAGAACCTGAATTACTCTTCAACTGTAAATATTGTACAATCATAGAACCTTCAACTGTAAATATTGTACAATCATAGAACCTGAATTACTCTTCAACTGTAAATATTGTACAATCATAGAACCTTCAACTGTAAATATTGTACAATCATAGAACCTGAATTACTCTTCAACTGTAATTACGGTACAATCATAGAACATGAATTACTGTTCGACTGTAAATATGGTACAATCATAGAACCTGAATTCTCTTCAACGGCAGAATACCTTTCTTTTCCTTTTCATTTCTGTGATGATTGTTACAACGCGCTCTATAAGGAAGAACAAGTAGATTCCCATCAGACCGCACAACCCCTTTAATATCGGGTCCGTATCATGTGACCCATGCTGTTCATGACCTCCTGGTTCATGACCTCCAGAGATTGCCTAAAATGAGAAAAAAATATTGTCATTACGTCATGTATGTGAACATGTTAAGAGACGAGTACTTCATTCCAGGTAATATATTTGAATCATTTAGGCAGGAGGCAGATCATCAAGCTTAGAGAGGTAATTTGCATAAATGTACCTGTAACAATGCAGTGTTGATTTCTGACAGGGGTCTTTATGATCTTAGGTTAATTATAATCTTGGACTGCATGGGTGGGGCATGGAGGTCCTTTCAAGTGCAGCAGAATTCAGCTTTAATATAAAAAGGACTGTTAATAACCCTTTTAAGCATTGTGCTGGAATGAACAAGTTGTTTGTGGTAGGAAAAAAAACCAGAACATTACTTATGTGATAACACAGATGCAAAATGGTGCAGATTGCCAGGGCCTCATGGAAGTGTAAAATGTGATCAAAAAAAACTTCTTCACGCTTTTTGAACAGTGATACCTAGCAGATCAACAACTACGCCAGTTTCCTGACCCATAGCTGCAACAAGGGAGTTAATTTACTGACATGTGGTAGAAGTTGCTTTCTTTAATGCAAAAAGGGAAATAATTTACTAACATGTGGTAGAAGATGCAAAAAGGGAGTTAATTTACTTACATGCAGTAGTTGATAAAGCAAGGGAGATAATTTACTTACAAGTGGTAGAAGATGCGACAAGGGAATTAATTAACTTATATGTGGTAGAAGATGCGACAAGGGAGTTAATTTATATGTAGTAGAAGATGAAACAAGAGAGATAATTTACTTGCATGTGGTAGAAGATGCAAAAAGGGAGTTAATTTACTTACATGCAGTAGTTGATAAAGCAAGGGAGATAATTTACATGTGGCAGAAGATGAAACAAGGGAGATAATTTATTTGCAAGTAGTAGAAGATGAAACAATGGAGATAATTTACTTGCATGTGGTAGAAGATGAAACAAGGGAGATAATTTACTTGCATGTGGTAGACATGTGGTAGATGAAACAAGAGAGATAATTTACTTACATGTGGAAGAGGTTGCAACAAGGGAAATAATATATTTACTTACATGTGGGAGAAGGTGCAACAAAGCGTCCCCAGACAGAGCGCCGACGGCAAGCGCCACAAGGAACTGTAACATGTGATTGTAGAAAACCTTCTGCATGATTGGAATCACAGCGACGCCTAGCAGACCAACCAGGGAGATAATAACTACCGCGATGGAACTGAAACCCCATACTGTAAAAGAAACAAAAATATTATAAGCGTGTTGTCCAATAAGGCAATATCCAAACTAGTTTTATACAAACTGTCTTCAATTACCAAGATATGGGGGAGGGGTGTATAAATATATTAGTCTATGTAAAACTGTGACCCCTGGGGCGGGGCCAAATCAGACCCCAGGGTCATCATAGGAACATTTTTTTAGAGGAATATAGGCTGATAATACAAAATATTAAACCTTTAGCTCCTAAATTCAGAGAAGAAGTTTTTTTTAGTTTCAGAGGAGTAGTCGCTACAAGTTTTCATTATATAACTCTATCTAAACAAAGATGGCCGATGTTTAACGTCAAATCAAAATAATTTTTGACAAGGATCAATCATACTGATCATTTTAGAAAAAGTCCCATATCAATATCACTTATAGTTTTCAAAAAGTAGTCGCTACAAACTTGTATTTTGAAAATCTATTTTTAGTCATGGCGGCCATCTTGAATTTCCGGCCGACCTGAAATTTTGCTAGGATCAATAAGACATCAAGAGCAACTTTCGTGTGAAGTTTCATGAAAATCCGTCAAGTAGTTTCAAAGGAGTAGTCGCTACAAGTTTTCATTATATAACTCTACGTAAACCAAAAGATGGCCGCTGGCAGCCATGTTTAACGTCGAATCAAAATAATTTTCAACAAGGATCAACATCATGTCATACTGATCCTTTTAGGAAAAGACGCATATCAATATCACTTATAGTTTTCAAGAAGTAGTCGCTACAAACTTGTTTTTGAAAAATTATTTTTAGCCGTGGCCGCATCTTGAATTTTCGGCTGAACTGAAATTGTGCTAGGATCAATTAGACATCAAGATCAACATTCCTGTGAAGTTTCATGAAAATCTGTCAAGTAGTTTCAGAGGAGTAGTCGCTACAAGTTTTCATGATACAACTATGTAAACAAAGACTGCCGCTCGCGGCCATGTTTAACGTCGCATCAAAATAATTTTTGACAAGGATCAACATCATTCCATACTGATCATTTTAGAAAAAGTCCCATATCAATATCACTTATAGTTTTCAAGAAGTACTCGCTACAAACTTGTTTTTTGATAATCTATTTTTAGCTGTGGCGGCCATTTAGAATTTCCGACCAAACTGAAATGTTGCTAGGATCATTTAGACATCAAGAGCAACATTCCTGTGAAGTTTCATGGAAATCCGTCGAGTAGTTTCAGAGGAGTAGTCGCTACAAGTTTTTACTAAATAACTCAATGTAAACAAAAATGGCCGCTAGCCATGTTTTACGTCGAATCAAAACGATTTTGGACAAGGACCAACATCATGTCATGCTAATCATTTTAGAAAAAGTACCATATCAATATCACTTAGTTTTCAAGAAGTAGTCGCTACAAACTTGTTTTTTAAAAATCTATTTTTAGATTTGGCGGCCATCTTGGATTTCACATCAACATGATTTTTTGCTAGGATCAACTCGACTTCATGGGAAACATTTCTGTAAAGTTTCATGAAAATCCATTCTGTAGTTTCAAAGGAGTAGTCGCTACAAAAAAAAATTACGGACAGACAGACGGACGGACGGACAGACGGACGATGGCATAATAAAAAAAAATTAAAAAAATATTAACCGTTTTCTCTTGTAGTTTCATAGAAGAAGATTTTTGAAGTTCTTCCCTATAACTCTGTGTAAAACTGATCCAACAAGGGCCCCTAGGCTCTCAATTAAACTGAACTGAACTGAACTGGATTTTATAGTCGCACCAACAGCTAAGGTCATATTGCGACTTTCCAGCTTCTACTGGTGGAGGAAGACCCCAGGTGCCCCTCCGGGCAATTCTCGTGCACGGGCGGGCACCTGGGTAGAACCACCGATGTTCCGCAAGCCAGCTGGATAGCTTTCTCACATAAAGATTCCTAGGCCCCTGAGGGATCGAACCTACAGCGGTGAGGGGCAAGTGATTGCAAGACAGAGACTCTTACCACTCGGCCACGGACGCCCCTCTCTCAATTAAAGAAAAAAGAACCAAGGTTTCTTATGAGAAAAAAAATATATATAAATAAATGAATAAAGAAACGTTGTCGAGATATGGCATTTTTGAGATTCTGGATTTACACGTAAAAATAGCATGACTGACTTCAGCCGAAGCTCTTTTAAGCACTCATATTTTGTAGAAAAGGACTTTTTTCTAAAAATGAAAGACACCATTTTCCTCAGAATGAGTGTATCAAACATTTTAGTCAGAAAAAACAAACTTCAGTCAGGTTTGAATGTCTATTTAGGTCACATACCACTATTGATTTGGGGCTTCTGATTGGTTGAAAAATGTAGGGTCTATTCGGGCATATAGTCAGATTGTAAGGTAAAATTTCGGGGAGCATAATAAATAAAATATAGTATAATTTATTCAGAATGTTATAAAACTGCCTTATCTATAGCTATTAATAAATAACATTTTAATATGAATTTCGAACAAATATTATTGTTTGTTTGTATATACGTGTATAGTAAGCTTATCTGTCTTTTCAAGGTTGACAAACAGACAACAATTGAAACATAGTATGTAGGTTAAGATTAACTTGTTTTGCCAACAATTAGGCAAAGAAAAAAAAAGTGTGTTTCCTATTGCATGCTCTGAAAAAATAGGGTAGGTAGGTAGGCATTTTCTTTTCTTTCTTTTTTTTGGAGCAAGATATTATGAGATTCTACATGTATTTATCTCATAAACCCCACACATGTTGATGATACAACTGAAAGTTTCTCTGTGATGTCAGTTTACCTCGATATATTGTGATAAATCATTGTTCAGAACAAATTCAAATTATTATTTTTTTTTTAAATTTAAAAAAAATCTTTTTAGGGTCGGCCCCTTAAAAATAGGGTCGGTCGTGCCACCGGAAACACAGGTGTTTTTTTTTTTGGCCTTAGTGAAACACTTCCAGATTACTAATACAAGTTTTAAAGCTCAAGTACACAAGTCATATGAGTGATCTAACAGTTAAACTATTGACCTCAAACCAACAAACAACTTTAAAACAAACATGGACTTAATGTATTAAAAAAAATCGAGAAGATGTGTGATGAAAAAATCCATCTTTAATGCTGAATCTATTTGAATCCAAAACTTAAACCTACTACAAATTTAATGTGAAAGCTCTGCCTGGACATGGACAACATCCAAGGGGGCAGATAGAGGTTTTGTAAGTCTATGCATGAGACACATTAAGCTATACGAACATGCCCCGATGTGTTTGTTTTTTAATCGATAATACTCTGTGGTGGATTTTACGTTTTGACACTGAAATTTTAATGATTTGTTTTAATGTTTCGAATGATTAATGATTTGCTTTCATGTTTCGAATGGTCATGAACCAACAACCCCACCTCCCGCCCCCCATCCCCACCACCCCTCCCCTACTCTGCTTCTCTCTCCTCACCACCCCGTCCTTTTTTTTCCTTTCTAATCTTTTACTACTGTTTTTTTGCAGACAATGCATACATTACATGATACAGGTACCTAGCTACGTCCCTACATCCATATCATACAGTGCAAGCATGAAGCAAAATTTCTGCATGAATGTCTCTATGCTGTTACCTTTTGCAGATATCGGTCTTTCATTTACCGGTATTTCTTCAGCATGATCATGCAACTGGTGATGCTCATGATCAAGCTGGTGATGCTCATGATCATCATGGTGATCGTCATGTAGATGATCAGGGTCGGTATGATACTTATGACAGGTGGCAGCCTCCATCTGATAAATGAGACTGGGGCACAGCTGCTTAAACATATCCTTGGACAGACTCGAAGATTGGTCTGGATTTACAGAACGAATCATCGCATTCACTGATAAACACTGAAATAAACACATCGGATATACAGTATGTGATGTCCTTTGACTTTCAAAAACTCTTGAAATGTGTTCAGGCTACAGAATTGTATAACATAAATACTCACAGGTTAAGGCTGATTAAACTTTATTAAATACACGTTTTGATATGTTGACATGCACAATATAAGATTAACAGGGCAGGACATTTTTTAATAGCCTACTCGTCCTGTAGGACTTGTGGATTGGAAATCTTACTCGTCTATCAAAAAATCTACTCGTCCTGCAAAAAACAAGTTATATCATAATATGTGTTTATTTACTAAAACCTCTCAGGAACAGGATAATTGTATGGTATCTAATTTAATATGGAAATATTTGCATTGTCTTACTTATTTTTTTTTTAGTTTGTTATTATTTTTCCCTTTTGTCTTAACCAGATACACACACACACACACACACACACACATTTAATATTATAAATAAAAACATAACACCATTTTATACTCGTAAACTGTATTGCCTTTATTACACAGCCGATGGTTTATTACTTCAAACATGTGTTTACTTGATTAAAATACATTTGCGGAACATATTCGTATTATAGCACATTGGATTGGAATCGTAACACTAGTACCAACTGAGTTTATCCTTGTATCCAGTAAACCAGTCTAGATTTTGTTACTCGATTATTAGCCAATCAAAATTCGTCTTATACTCTTTTGTTTTCGCCCGGACTTCGATATTGCGGTAAACATCCGGTTTAGATTTTAACAGCGCAAATATCGTATTTCTAGCTAGACACGCGATTTAAGCTAGAAAAAAATAATTAGCTCATCAAATTTTTCACTCGTCCAACAGGACGACCAGACAGGAAAACTTACTCGTCCTGCACGAGGTGTCACTCGTCATGACGAGCGGACGAGTGGATTTTTCCTGCCCTGATTAATGTATCTTTAATATGCAGTTTTTCTCCAGAGGAATCAAGAATTTACTCGAGAGTTTTAAATATTTACTCAAGAGTAATCATAGATTTACTCATTAGTAATCAAATATTTACTGAAGAGTAATCAAATATTTACTCATTAGTAATCAAATATTTACTCATTAGTAATCAAATATTTACTGAAGAGTAATCATAGATTTAGTCATTTGTAATCAAATATTTACTCAAAGAGTAATCATAGATTTATTCAAGAGTAATCAAACATTTGCTCAAGAGTATTCAAAAATGTATTCAAGAGTAATCAGGATTTACTAAAGAGTAATCAGCAATTTACTCAAGAGTCGAGTAATCAGACTTGCTGATCAAATAACTAGTTGAGTAATCAAGATTTCTCCAATTGTTATCAGGGATTTACACATGAGTCGAGTAATCAAGGATGTACGCAACAGTGGAGTAATCAAAGATTTACTCAATAGGTGAGTAATCAACTATTTACTCAACAATCGAGTAATCAACAATTTACTCAACGGTCAAGTTATCGAGTAATTGAAGATTTACTCAATAGTCGAGTAATCAAAGATTTACTCAACAATCAAGTAATCAAAGATTTACACAACAGTCGAGTAACGGTTATTTACTCAACCGTCGAGTAATCAAAGATTTACTCAGTGTATTAGACAGAAATTCAAGAACTGAGTGTGCAAATACATGTATACATGCAAACAGGGACAATACAGGTGTGCAAAATAACACGTGTTACGCTCCATTTCGCGACAAGTGGGTGTCTCTGGGGTAAATTATTTTAACAGATAAAGGTGAAAAATGTGCATTTCAGATCATCTTTCTTCTATAAATGTATGAAAAACATAATATTGTTTTTTTTACCCCACCCACTAGTGATTCATTTTGCTGCGCATCCCGCATCATATACTCATACAATTTTGCTGGGACTCATTAAAATTTGAAAATCTTTGATTTTTACATTGAAGAACTCATAGATTTTTCAGAAATGCTGGACAAGAACTCCTTGAAATGAAAATGTAAAAAAATCACTGACCCACTCCACCAAATATGGGCAACGGTTTTTCAAAAACGGTCGTGCAAAAGACGGCTGCACGGTTGGCTGGCTAATACACCGTTTACTCAAAATAAGAGTAAACAAAGATTTACTCAATAGTTGAGTAATCAATGATTGTTGAGTAATCGGAGATTTACTCAACAGTGGAGTATTTAAAGATTTACTCAATATCTGAGTAATCAAAAGATTTATTCGACAGTCGAGCAGAGCAATTGAAGATTTCAGTCGAGCAATTGAAGATTTACTCAATATTAATCAAAGATTTGCTGAACAGTCTAGTAATCAAAGATTTACTCAATAGTCTAGTAATCAAAGATTTACTCAAGTCTAGTAATCAAAGATTTACTCAATAGTTGTGTAATCAAAGATTTACTCAATAGTCAAGTAATCAGGGATTTACTCAATAGTTGTGTAATCAAAGATTTACTCAATAGTCTAGTAATCAAAAGATTTACTCAATAGTCAAGTAATCAGGGATTTACTCAATAGTCAAGTAATCAAAGATGTACTCAATATTCAAGTAATCAGGGATTTACTCAATAGTCAAGTAATCAAAGATTTACTCAATAGTCAAGTAATCAGGGATTTACTCAATAGTCAAGTAATCAGGGATTTACTCAATAGTTGTGTAATCAAAGATTTACTCAATAGTCTAGTAATCAAAAGATTTACTCAATAGTCAAGTAATCAGGGATTTACTCAATAGTCGAGTAATCAGGGATTTACTCAATAGTCGAGTAATCAGGGATTTATTCAATAGTCAAGTAATCAGGGATTTACTCAATAGTCAAGTAATCAAAGATTTACTCAATAGTCAAGTAATCAGGGATTTACTCAATAGTCAAGTAATCAAAGATTTACTCAATAGTCAAGTAATCAGGGATTTACTCAATAGTCAAGTAATCAAAGATTTACTAAATAGTCAAGTAATCAAAGATTTACAGTCAAGTAATCAAAGATTTACTCAATAGTCGTATAAACAAAGATCTACTCTGACTCAATAGTCTAGTAATCAAAGACATATCAAGAATAATGAAATTAATATTATATTCTTACCTCATCTTCTGTAGCAGGTGATCGTTTCGTTATATCCTGAGCCCCTGTTTCATGATCTTCATCAGCAGTATCATTTACATGTCTATGCAGACTGTCTTCATGATCAGAATGCTCGTGTGTAGTGTTAGTTGTGTCATCAATATGACCTTCTGAATGGTCCAGGCTTTCACTGTCACGTGCATGTTCTGAGAGGGTATCGTGATTATGTTCCTCTGGGCTAATTTTAGAATCTGGTTGATGGCATGGAATCGTGGATGATCCAGATGATAGTGATTGCTCAGAATGATTATGGTGCTCATGAAACTCAATGAATTCTGTATAATTTTCTTGTTTATGACAATCAATTCCATGATCAAGTTTGACAACATTTCCCAGGCCTAAATTGTTCAGCAAATGCTCGAATCCTTCAAATGTCATATCCACACCATTACCATATTTTTGCACTAGTTTATTTAGGAAATAATCTTCCCCCTTTTCGTTAATGGACGGTGGAAATGGCGGAGCCTTCAACTGATGCAGACTTGCCTCATCGTCAAGGTGGTCATCATTTCCATCCTCTGGCAATGGGGGATACATAGCTGGGGAGTTGTCATCCTGCGGTGCATTATAACCATCTGTGTGAGGCAGCCATGTGTACACCAGTAGGCAGATGAGACAAAATCGTGACTTTCCTTGAAAACACATTGCTGTCACATGAAAAGAAACACATTTTTTTGTAAAAGTGTGTACAACTGATTTTCTAACGCACATCACAACAAGAGGTCAATGACCTAGAAGCTCTACTGATAGATTTTGATAGCTAGATCAGCATTCAGCATTCCTGTGAAGTTTCATGAAAACCAGTCATGTAGTTTCAGAGGAGTAGTCGCTGCAAGATTTTAGTATACAACTCTATGTAAACAAAGATGGCCACTGGCAGCCATCTTTATGTTGAATCAAAATAATTTTCAACAAGGACCAACATCATGTCATGCTGCTCATTTTAGAGAAAGTCTCATATCAATATGATATCACTGTTTTCAAGAAATAGTTGCTACAAATTTATTTTTTTAAATCTATTTTTAGCCATGGTGGCCATCTAGCTTCCACAACCCACAACATGCCAAATTACGGGAGAATAAATGGGTCACCATTGGAGACTTAAAAAAAGAACAAAAATGAAAGCGAAGCCTAAAAGAGGCATGCAGTTTAATTAGGTAGATAATTACATAGATCTATAGAGGCATGACAGGGAAGGAAACACTAACACTATATAGATCTAATACTGTATCGTCAACACATTAGTGATTTTTAGTCGCTACAAATTTGTTTTTTAAAAATCTTTTTTTAGCCATTGTGGCCATCTTAAATGTCTGGACGACCTGAAGTTTTGTTAGGGTCCACCGCATATCAAAAGCAACATTTCTGTTAAGTTTGATTAAAATTCTTCAGTAGTTTCAGAGGAGTAGTCGCTACAAGTATTTGCTATAGGACACAAAAATGACCTCTGGCAGCCATGTTTAATGTCAAATCAAAATGATTTTCGACAAGGATCAACATCATGTCATGCTGATCATTTTAGAAAAAGTCCCATATCAATATCACTTACAGTTTTCAAGAAGTAGTCGCTATAAAAAAAAAAATTAAAAATCTATTTTCATCTTTGGCGGCCATCTTGGATTTCACATCAACATTAATTTTTGCTAGGATCAACTAGACTTCATGGGCAAAATTTCTGTAAAGTTTCATGAAAGTCCATCCACTAGTTTCAGGAGTAGTCGCTACAAAAAAAGTTTACGGACGGACGGACAGAACGACGACGGACACCGCACTACGGCATAAGGTCTGCTGATCGATCTTTGATCAGCAGAGCTAAAGATTGTCCTTATTGGTTAATTTCTAAAAATCGCTTCAAGCAACAACATATGATTTAGCCAATGAGCATCGACTATATTGGAGGACAGTTTAATGTCTATTATCGACACTATCATCGACACACCGTCTCATCTACCTTATTTTCCGGAATATAAGACCAGAGAATTAAGAATCCACTGATAAGACCGAATTTTTTTATCCTTTATAGGTGCATCTTATTTATATAGATGGTCAAGACTTATTTTACATCAGTTTTTTTTCCACGTTGAGTATTTCAAAGTGGTCAGGGCTTTGGTTAGTAGCCCAATATCCAAGTAGTAAATAACATATAAGTTGTATAAAAAACAAACGCCTGACTGTGTCTTTATTTAATCCTGTTTCCTAAATCCAATGATTTAATTTTATTAATTAATTGTACTTCTAAATCCATTGATTTAATTGTATTACCGTTCACAGGACAATAATTATATGGATATTTTAACACACTATTAAATCATTTTAGAATTTTGCGATTCTTCAGGGATTTTTCCGGGTGTCCCACAGGGCCGAAAAACAGACCCGTTCCCGATGCAAATTAGTATATTTTTTTCCAAATTGCTGAAAAAAATTCACAATCTCAAAAAAAAAAATACATGCATATTGTGCTGATAAAACCCTTATGTTACATACTAATCAATAAATGTGGTATACATGTTATTGATGCAATAGGGTTTCTAATTATGCCTTTTAGGCTTTTACTTCACCCTAACTTACAAAATGTAGACGTAAACAATTCTCAATTGGCCATTTTATCGATGAAAACAATTCCCCATTTGGTCGTTTTTACGATAGAATTTCCCAAAATTATACCTTGAAAAAGCACAGTTTTTGGTTTCAAAAAATTCATTACTCAATGAGTGTCTAAATATGTTTCCAGGGGTGTAGCCAGCGATACGCACTTACGCACGTGCGTAACATCGATTTGAAAAGTGAAAAAATAATTATGGCCAAAAATGGCATAAAACTCGAAGGCTAACTTAACTCCTGACATATGTTTTTTTTTCATTTTTAAAGAAATTATTTTACCCTAGCAGGGCTCATAGAAAATTAAAATTGGGGAATAGCCCAGGGCAAGTAGATTTCAAAAGTCCACTTGCCCTGACTGAAAAGTCACTTGCCCTGATTTTTTTTAACTTGCCCTGAAATTATTATTACCAATGAATAGTTGCCGGTACATTATTTTGTCGATATTGAATGTTTTGCTTTTTTACTTTGATTTATTTAATTAATTAATAATACACATGTGATTAGAATCAAACTAGAAGGTTCTATTTTCCTTTTATTTATCCATTGCATCACATAACTAAAAATATTATTTTCTTTTACAGTTTTAGGATCGCGCCGCAAATCACGTTAAAAACCGTTCCGGGTCCAGCAAATTAAACGATCTAAAACAGATGCGCGTTCCCGTATATATATGTATTTTGGGTGTTCTGGCCCACTAGGAGAATTGCCATAATTCCTTTTATTTTGCCGTGGGGAAATTGCTCAAATTAGTAAAAGTATTACTGAAGTAATTACTAAAGTAATATTAACATTGCTTAAGTAAATTTAACATTACTGAAGTAATTTTTAAATATTACTCAAGTAATTTTAAATAATTTTTAAATATTGAGCAATTTTCCCAAGACGATAAAATTACCCATGTTTCAAATAAAAGTATCAAAAAGTATTTTCTGTACAACTTCAGTCTCATTTCTTTAAGATTACCCCACCCCTCAAAACATGCTAAAAAGCAATTTTTCCACTATTTCAAATGTCAATAAATCAAAAAAAAAAAAAATCTAAGCATATCAGGGTCATTTCTGCACTCATCATGCTCTTGTATATCAGGAAATGCTACATTTTACATACCTTCTCCGGCTTTTTAAAAAGTTATTCCATGCTAAAACTATTAAAATGTGAAACTATCATTTCAAAAAGTAGGTAACATGGCTGATTTTGACTCATGGGGTTTGGAAGTTCTTGATAGTTTTGCATTTTTCTATTTAGAGCCTCAAAAAAAAAAGAATGCATATTCCAATACACCAAAATAAACTTAGAAGTACTCAAAACTGAAAAAAACATCAAACATGCATTTCATAATTATTATAAATACCATCCATGATTTCTTTCCGATTTACACCATAGACATTCGTGCGGAACTGAGGAGTGCTGAGGTTGGCGGCCTTTTTTGCAAGTAGACTTGGATCACTGTATGACGTAGAGGCCTACGTACAAGTAGCAGGTGTTGAATTTTCCGCATTCAGGAGAGTACTCAATTGAATGGTTTTATAAATTAGATTGTCATGATTATGTTTACCATCTTTGTCAAGTGTTGTGTTTTTATTTGTACACACTCATTACTTTTTCTCCCGTGTTTAGGACCAACAAATACGACAGGCCTGCCAAATCTCCGGATAAAATCCGGATTTTTCAGTCGTGCTCCGGATTTTAGTGTACAATCTCTGGATTTTCCACCAAAACAAGATGTTCATGATACATGTATAACAGCTATACTTTCACAGTTTATCAGCTATTTCCTGAATTGGTCCGGTTACGCTCCCTAGTCAGAGGAATATATACAAGTGTCGAATCAGTGTGGGTCATCCGTGTAATGCACTAAAACTGAATACACAATTAACACCTAAAGACACAATTAGTTCCTTTAGTAGCATAACGACATGCGTAATGCAGAAATATCTGTGATTTTTTTAACTGGTCAACCGAACTGAAATAGCAAGTGTGAGGAACTAGCAACGCCTTGTGTGTGGTACCACTATAACAGGTGCTGCTGTGTACGATAATTATAATTTTTATAAGAGTTGACTTTATTGTTCATTTAGCACGCATCTGTGTAGAAAAGGTAAGTGCACGTCCATAAAAAAAAAACAGTTGCGGCAGAAACTTAACCAAGTCTTTCTAATCAAATTACTATGCTAATTTATTATTTTCTATAACTATCAAAACAAGAGCTGTCGGAGAACAGCGCAGCTAGACTATTCGATTATTCAAAGAATAATAAATTTATAGCTAGTATATACCATCAGAAAACAAGGCTACAACAATGTGGGGTGTGGTTGGGGGCACAACATAACTATGTGTAAGAATTGATCAAAACTAGACAGAAATTTGTAAAATAAAATAAAAAATCGAGTGGGATGCGGGGTGCGGGAGAGGCGGGTGGATGGTGAGGGGGGAGTGGGGATGGTGAGGGCAACATATTATATGTGTAAGAATTCACCATACAATAAATTGAATTGGGGTTTTAAGGCGCACCAACACATAAAAAGGTTATATGGCTCCTAAAAGGCATGAACATGCCAGGCTCATCTTCCATGTGCATCGAGATAAAATATGGAAAATGGGCCTAGAACCTTCTCACCCTGAACTGTAGACAACACAAAAGTATGTAAAAAAAAAATATATAAAAAAATCGAGTTTTGTGTGTGGATGGGGGAAGAGGCGGGGGGTGGGGAGGGCAACATATATGTGTAAGAAGCTAGCTATGTAAAAATTGACCAAAACAACACAGAAATATGGTAAAACAAAATAAAAAATATTTCCAGTGGGGGTGGGGGCAACATAGGTATGTGTAAGAATCGACCAAAACAACAAAGAAATATGTAAAAAAAACAAAAAAACAGTTTCAAGTGGGGGGGGGGGGGGGGGGGGGGGGGGAGAGAATTGACAAAAGCAACACAGAAATATGTTAAAAACAAGAGGTCAATGACTTTGAAGCCCTACTGATAGGTTTTTGATAGCTAGATCAACAATCCTGTGAAGTTTCATGAAAATCCGTCAAGTAGTTTCAGAGTAGTCGCTACAAGTTTTCATTATAACTCTATGTAAACAAAGATGGCCGCTGGCGGCCATGTTTGACGTCAAAATCTAAATAATTTTGACAAGGATCAACATCATGTCATACTGACCATTTTAGAAAAAGTCCCATATCAATATCCAGGGCTTCCACTAAGGTTCAAATTTAGGAAGTTCGAACTTCCTGTGTATCAAATTTGGAAGTTCATGGGGAAAATTTAGGAAGTTCCAGTGTTTGGGCATGGCATTCATAGTCTTTGAGTCAGTGATTCCACGTGGTAGTGAGGGAAACAACACATCTAAACTGTTTAAAAGAAAAAAAGATAATTATAATCATCTATATGTTTATAAAAGAAAATATTTGATGACCTCATTATATAAACGGTTTCAACCTAAAAATACTTAATTTCCCTTTGCGTGCCATACCCCACCCACAAGTTTTATACAGTAAATTACATTTTGCAAACAGTTTTCAATTTATCAGTCCAGGAAAGCTTTTAAATTGGCATACATTAATGAAAGGTATGTAAAACTGTCAAGTGTAGGAATAAATGTAACAGATTCTTTAATTTATTATCAAAGCAATCGATTGTTTTTGCCAGTGATAATTTCACTTCCGTGTTTAGTCTCCATTTGCGAAGAGTTCTCTCCCCTAGGTTAGAGATTATTAAATATTGTTTGTTGTACTTCGTTTCTATTTGTAACTTTGATAAATACATAGAAAAATGACACAAAGATGTAAAAGAAATAGCCTTAAAAGTATAATCTGTTTGTGTAAGGAGTTTCAACTTTGTGGTTAATAAATATAAATTAAGCAATTTGGCATTCATTTTTGTGAAATGCGCGGCTAGGCCAATTATCTAATTAACACGCTCTCCTCTCACCAGTCATGCGTGTGATCCTTGATAAAAACTGGACAAAACCGGATTTACCTGTCAATTACAGGCTCCACTGAGTTTTAATTGCTTTACAACTTGTTACGTCGGCAGTCTCAAATGAAAATAGATTAGATGGGCGGGGCTATAATCGGTAATTTACAGATTATGGGACGTCCGTAGTAAACGATCACGGCGTACTTTGAAGTTTTTGGAAGTACACTGTACGCCTTTGATGTTAATTTTCACCGTACAACTACGATTTTTGGACGTAATTTACGGCCGTACGCCCATTAACGGAAGCCCTGAATATCACTTATAAATAGTATTTTGAAAATCTATTTTAGCCATGGTGGCCATCTTGAATTTCAAGAAAATCCGTTGAGTAGTTACAGAGGAGTAGGGCTGCGTATCTGTCAGAATGATCAATACGATATTTGTATCGATACAAAATGATCGATATTCGATATATCATATGATATTTTTTCAGCAGTAATAAAAGACTAAAATGTAAACGTTTTGTCATTTATTCATTCAAAAAGTAAACACAGAAACTTTATCTGAATTCTTTTTCAAGAATATCATTGCATCCAAGGCATCGTCATTCAGGCACGACCATATTCCCAGATGTCGAAAAATACAGATGTCAAAAATGCAATCAATCGCCAGAAAAAGTACAAACAATGAGACGCCGAGTGCATCTTTTATATGCAGAGTTGACTAGACTGATACATACAATGAATAAATTTCGAAACAAATACACATTTCAAACTTTTAATGCATTTAATCACAAGTTTTGTTCGTTTTTGTTGTCCGAAAGTCAACAGTTTTCCTACCGACATAAATACTAAATACCCATAATCCTTAGCCATGTATATATCTTTTAACAAGGCGGCACTAATAACGGGTTTATGACCCGGAATGCTTTACCATTTTTCTGATTATTTCTGGCTAAAGAACCCATCGATGTAATAATAAACATCACAATAGTAAAATTTGTTCCAAAGAAAGACTAAGTAAAAAGAAAATCATAATTTCCAGTATAGTTACTAATTGAATATTACGTTCAGTCGCCGCGAAGACAGTAATAGGAACCGCCATGTAACTGTCGTGACCCAGTATACATAATCCGGGCATTCAAATATTCCCACATCCGCTTTTCCAAAACAAAACAAAAAGTCTTCTGCTTCGATTTTTTCTGAAGTTATTGAATAATTATGCATTAAAATGACTGCAATTAGAAAAAGTTGCACCTTTTACTCGACGAACTCCGAGTTTGTCTTCGCGGACTACTTTCGTGGCGTAAGTACGCCGAGAAGCTTTTCCGACTCCGCGTAGTTTTATCATCGAAACTCCGCGTAATTACGCGATTTATAAATTCGTCACTCGGCGTGAAAGAGTAAAGTGTGGGCTTCGCGTGAGCTGTACTGTATGCAATGGGAGAGAGTTCACTTTAGATCGATATTTTGACCGATACGGACACGTTCGATACGATATATCGATCGAACCCTAAATACCGATATTCGATATATACCGGAAACCGGTACACAGCCCTACAAAGGAGTAGTCGCTACAAGTTTTTACTAGAAAAGTCCATTTAAACAAAGATGGCCGCTGACAGCCATGTTTAACATCGAATCAAAACGATTTTCGACAAGGACCAACATCATGTCATGTTGATCATTTTAGAAAAAGTCCCATATCAATATCACTTTTTTCAAGATGTAGTCGCTACAAACTTGTTTTTTGAAAATCTATTTTTAGCCTTGGTGGCCATCTTGAATTTCCGGCCGACCTGAAATTTTGCTAGGATTAATTAGACATCAAGAGCAACATTCATGTGAAGTTTCATGAAAATCCGTCAAGTAGTTTCAGAGGAGTAGTCGCTAAAAGTTTTCATTATATAACTCTATGTAAACAAAGATGGCCGCTGGCGGCCATGTTTAATGACGCATCAAAACAATTTTTGACAAGGATCAACATCATTCCATACTGATCATTTTAGAAAAAGTCCCATATCAATATCACTTACAGTTTTCAAGAAGTAGTCGCTTCAAACTTTTTTTTAACAAGAGTTCAATCACCTTGAAGCTCTAATGATTGATTTTGATTTCAGGAAGTAGTCGCTACAAACTTGTTTTTTGAAAATCTATTTTTAGCCATGGTGGCCATCTTGAATTTCCAGCCGACCTGACATTTTGCTAGGATCAATTAGACATCAAGTGCAACATTCCTGTGAAGTTTCATGAAAATCCGTCAAGCAGTTTCAGAGGAATAGTCGCTACAAGTTTTCATTCCAAGGATCAACACCATTCCATACTGATCATTTTAGAAAAAGTCCCATATCAATATCACTTACAGTTTTCAAGAAGTAGTCGCTACAAACTTTTTTTTAACAAGAGGTCAATGACCTTGAAGCTCTACTGATTGATTTTGATTTCAGGAAGTAGTCGCTACAAACTTGTTTTTTGAAAATCTATTTTTAGCCGTGGCGGCCATCTTGAATTTCCGGCCGACCTGAAATTTTGCTAGGATCAATTAGACATCAAGAGCAACATTCCTGTGAAGTTTCAGGAGTAGTCGCTACAAATTTTCATTATATAACCATGTAAACATGGCTGTCAAACAAAGATGGCCGCTGACAGCCATGTTTAACATTGAATCAAAATAATGTTCGACTCGGATAACCATCATGTCATGCTGATCATTTTAGAAAAAGTCCCATATCAATATCTCTTACAGTTTTCAAGAAGTAGTCGCTACAAACTTATTTTTTAAAAATCTATTTTTAGCCATGGCGGCCATCTTGAATTTCCGGCCGACCTAACATTTTGTTAAGATCAATAAGACATCAAGAGCAACATTCTTGTGAAGTTTCATGAAAATCCGTCAAGTAGTTACAGAGGAGTAGTCGCTACAAGTTTTCATTATATAACTCTATGTAAACAAAGATGGCCACTCGCAGCCATGTTTAACGTCGAATCAAAATAATGTTTGACTCGAATAACCATCATGTCATGCTGATCATTTTAGAAAAAGTCCCATATCAATATCACTTATAGTTTTCAAGAAGTAGTCGTTACAAACTTATTTCTTTAAAGTGGTGGGATGCGCACGATAGCTATGTGTAAGAACTGACAAAAACAACACAGAAATATGTAAAAAAAAAAAAAACGCGTTCTGTATTTTATTACTTACTATGGCAGCCTAAATATGTTTTTAAGAACATTAGCCCAATAGTTAATGATAAACAATATTGTTTAAGTAGTTGTTTTATCAAGTTCTTAATTGTTTCAATTCCGCCAATGAGATCTTGTTTGTCCGGGTACTTTTCTGTATATTTGGGGGCCGTTCTGGAATTCGACGATTTTCGGGTACGTTTCTGTATACATAAATGTACCCCGGGTACCTTTCTGTAGTACCCATACGAAATATTTTTTAAGAACAATGGCGCAATAGTTAAAGACAAACAATATTGTTTAAGTAGTTGTTTTATCCGCAGACCTAATCACAACAATTAAAACCTGTATAACTTTTTTAATGGATATCGAATTTTATTGAATTTTACGCTGTCTGAAAGATCACATTGTCCGGGTACGTTTCTGTATATTTGGGGGCCGTTCTGGAATTCAAAGATTTTCGGGTACGTTTCTGTACAAATAAAAAAAATGGGTTACTTGCTGTAGTATCCTCGACCTCTTAGTTTACGACCACTTAACGGCAGTTGGCTACATATCTCAGTAATACATTATATATTTGACATAATATGATGTTAGCTTAAATAGAATAATCAAACTGCAAAAAAAACTACCGCGACTTTGATTACATTTTGTTTATTTTCCATCCGATAACATTTGTAAATGGATGACCTCAACTTGTTTTGTTTTCAGGGAACGACATGTGTTTCCGATCACCTTATTTATTATAGCTTTTATCCCGAGATGCAGTATTTTCATACGGGCAATTTTATGCAAATGTGTTGACCTAAATTCACACTAGGTGGCAGCGTAGAAAAAAAAATCAACCATTTTTTAATTTAACAAGAAACAAACCCGTACTTATTTTCTATGAAAAAAAATATGACTAAAGGTCGACCCTCATCACCCTAAAATCGATTTTTTTTCAATACTGTGGAGCATTAAAATTATTGTCTTCTGCTGTTTCAAAACAATTCCGTCTCTTTGTCAGTAATTTAGGTCACATGTCACATAGGAAATGTACTTAGAACATAACAATTACCGCATGTTTTTAACACAAACACCGATATTGCTTCATGGTTTATTCAGGTACCCCACCCTTGATATTACCCATTTACTACTTCTCATTTTACGAGTAAATAAGATTTGCTTATGTCTAATGAAAGGCGAAGGATTAACTCATCATTGCATCATAAAATATTTCATTTTGTGTACCTTTGCTTTAAAACGGGATACATTTAATGACGAAAACACTGGTAAAGAGATCATTTATCCATAGGAAAATTATCAATAGCCTTAAAAAACATTATTATTTGCAATTGTTGTCTGTTGTTGTTTAGAACTATTCATTTAGCAGACGATCATGAAATATGATGACGAAATTTGCATAATAAACGTGCGCAGACGTAATTTACGCCGTCGGTCGAAATCACATGGTGGTCGAAAACAGATAGAAAGACGATACCCGATACGACAATGTCCCCATCAGCGCTACTGTCTCTAATATTAAAGGACTACTTTACATGTACGCCCTGCCCCAGACAGAGCTGTCGACTTGTCAATTTTCCTTTAACTAGTCATCAACATAGAAAATCAACAAATTGGTTACAAAATGAACAACTACAACTTGAACAGTACAACTTGCTCAAACATATATTTGGATCAAACAGTCAATATATAAATTAGCAGCCGCTGCACGTGCTATATTTTAATCTACAACTACAGTTTACCTTCAAAACATTCGTGCCGTGTGGAAAAGCGAACCTCTAGTAAAAATGGCGACTCTAAAAAACGCTTTCACATTTCACCTCGTGGATTAGAGTAATACTGGGTGATGAAATATCGGGAATTTTCTTAAATACGCACCGTTAGAAAAACAATACAAGGATAAACTCGGTTGGTACTAGTGTTACGATTCCAATCCAATGTGCTATAATACGAATATGTTCCGCAAATGTATTTTAATCGAGTAAACACGCGTTTGAAGTAATAAACCATCGGTTGGGGAGTATCGGACAGTCAGCGGGTTGTATCGGACATCAAAAAAGGGTTCATCGGACATGCATTTTTCAACTAATATGAAGTCATTTAATGTGTTAATAACAAATAAACATGATTACCAGCTAGGTAGTACGTATTTTATTAGTAAATGAGAATTATTGCGTCAGAAATACACAGACTACGAGGCTATGAACAAAACATGAATGTTCTTATACAGTTACGATAATTTTAAAATGGCGCAAATGCTTAAAGGTACATATTCAGAGGAAAACACTGAAATGAGCTGTAAATAAACGAGGACAAACAGTGCTCAGCAGGGATTCGAAAATAGGGACCCGTGAACGAAAAATTAGGTGAAGGTAACGTGTACCTTCACCTTCTTACCACAAATGTTAGCCCTGAGAAAGGAGTAACATGCTTAAAACCCTTCTATTAACATGCACCTACTCGTTGGCGGTAGCGTTACATTCCCTTTTTAAAAACAAATCGCAAAAAGAAGATAAGTGCATGTTGATCTTCTCTGATCTCAGAATTATAAGGCCATCATCATGGTTCAATACTTTATAAACTATATTCTTATGAAACAGGTGTGCTGCAAATAATGTTAGTAAGTGCGGCCCATATACATGTACAAGCATTTAATGCACAAGGGTAAGTTCTTCCCTTAATGCATTTAATAAACACCAAGGCCTATTCTACCGTGAAATAGATTTGCAATATTATTTTGAAGTACATGAGTTTTGAATTTAGTAAATTGCAACTGATTTTCTCATGACGCGGGAACAGTTTACAAAATCTTACGGTCGCTATTTGTTTGTTTTTTTGTGTGCGTTTTTTTTCCTACAGCGAAAAAGTTGTGTACAATGAGTTAGTCCCAGGTTAACATCCATCATTATGTGAATTACCAAAGGCCCGTGAATTGATGTAATTTAGGGTTTAGTTAGAATTAAAGGATAGTACATTTTACTTATTTTAGAAACGTAGCGGTCTAGTTTTTACAAGTAGCGATCGTTGTTATGCACCGCGACATGTGCGATCATTTCTGGTAAAGTAGCGAGGGAAAAGTTAATATTGTAAATATTATTTAGATCTATATCTTCATCGCTAATTTACTAGATCTAGAAACGATACGGTAATTATTTTCCAGGCAATAATACCCGCACATCTCTATTCAACACTCTTCATTAATGTCATAGTCTCAGGTGAGATTTCCGTCCGATACAACCCAATGCGAAGTTAAAGTTATCTTTTGATATTTTCCCTCTGAAATTGAAAATGTTTTGCATTTACATTTCTTTTTTAATTATTAAATAAACAAAAGAAAACGAATTTAAAAGAATTTAAAAGAATTTCACATTCACTATCCTTTATTTTCTAGTTGTGAAACCGATGTTTAAAATTCCCGCTCTTTCTTAGTTTTCAGTCAGATAACGAAAGGGTGATCTCTACTACAATCTGGTCCACAACCAATCAAAACAGTCAATACATTTCGTCACTTGTGCTTACGTATTTGCGTTTATGTAGGACAGAAATGTAAACAGACAGGAATAGCAATGCAGTTACAGTAGAATTGCGTTTATTAGAGCTATAAATACAGACATTTTGAACTGTCCGAAGAACCCCGGCTGTCCGATATTACTCAGTATTACTCTAGTTCCCTGTATTTCGCTACTCTCATTCGTAATATGGCAAAATGCAGTTGGGCAGAGAACCAGACTAATCGCTTGGAACGGAACTCAACACTTCACATATTTATCAATGTCACGTGATCTTCACATTTTTCACCCGATCGGAACTCTTCGCCAATTTCCGTACTCGGTACCGACGTCCATAATGCACTGAATTGAATTGAATATTTAACACGGAAAATGCTATTCGACCCTCCTGTTTGATAATGCCAGTCCTCGACCCACTTCTCCAGGGCCGATCGCTCTCTATGCAAGAAATTAGAGTCGTGTTGTCTTCTGATGGGTCTGTAAAGGAGATACTCGTCTACAAAGAGTCGTTATCGAGTCATTTCCGGGAGGTCATTAAGTAACCAAAAGAAGTAGTGGACCAAGGAGAGTCCATTGTGGACCAAGAATATGAGATGTGAGTTCGTGAGCAGCCAGGCACATAGCTACGCATAGACACTGTAGGCCAGGGCCTGCACATGAATTAAAAAAAAACAGACTATGCAGAAGGAGTATACCGTATAGCATGTTAACTATTTAATCTCATTTTAATTCTATAATAAATAACATCACTACTATCAAACACAACAATTTTACAATACACAGTATTGTTATTCAAATTTCTACATTCAATAAAACATTAGGCCATTATATATCAAAGTATGAAAGATTGTTTTCTGTTTAGGGCGCATTTTCGTTATGTTTCTGTTTAGGGCGCATTTTCGTTATGTTACTGTTTAGGGCGCATTTTCGTTATGTTTATACATTTAATACATTACTATTGCATTTAAACGCATTACATTCGAAAATGTTGACGATATTTGATGTTTACCCATATATTTCCTTATTTGTATATATATGGAAGAAAAAAAAACAGTTGATAACCAATTTCATTAAATATTCATTTAAACTGCTTAACCGGAACAGTAGGAAAGAGTTGGGAAAAGAAAATGTAATATACTCTGAAAATGAGTTTATTCCGGATGAGCATAACATTTCATCGATAATCGTCATATCCTGTTTCAAGAGTCTTTAAAACTAATTATGATGTATTGGATATTTTCGATGAAATGTTATTCTCGCGAATAAAATAGTTTTGACAATTTTCCCACGCAAAATTAATTATTATTAAATGATGATACTTAATGGACAAAAAAAAACACATTAATTTTCCTCTATGTTAAACGTGGTATACATGTCATCTATTATATCGAATTTCATATGTAAATTGACAATGAATGAATGAATGGTGTTTTACGACACGTCGGTCGACACATAAATAGGTCATATTGTGCGCAAAAACACCAAAAGGAGAGAAACATCCTTATTTCAAAACCACATTTGGTAAACTAGCATATGTATGTTCGAATGAAGCAGACTCCGTGAAATAAACACTACGTACCTCTAAGATAGTTGAATAGGGTCGAATCGACCAGAAAATATCCAGGTTACTCATATTTATACACCGATATTGCTGATTTAGCTGTAACCCACGCATTAGAGCTTGCATGTGCTCGAATAAAAGTCGATTCGGCTCCTAATCGCTACGGATGGGCACCTAGTATTCACTGTTGTTTTGGGATAAACAAGTTAAGTCGTTTTTCTAGTGACCTTCTTCATTGTCGGATTATTTCCTAATCATGCTTTCTTTTGTAATTTTAATGGTTTCACGGAACATAATGAAGATATGTTCGCCTTATGAACAATCTGTCTCTATGTAATGTTTGTTAAATCGACACAATTTAGTGTTTTTTGTGCGATTTTGCTTGGGCAAAAGCGAGTGTTGATCATTTGAAATGCCTTTTTCATCAGTTCATAGTCATTTTTAGATTTCATTTTGAGTTCATTTAATCGACCTTATTGTATTTAATGTTCCGTGTAATAGAAAAGTATAGAAACTTCTTGCTGCACTGACAAATCTTACAATTTATGCATTTTTATCGGGGCACCTAATCGTCCTGGATAGTGGCACCTAATTTGTTCAGTAATCGACCAAAATACGATGTGTCCTTTTTTTCTTCTGATTACTTCATCGGGTGGGTAAGAGTCTCAGAGCAAACATTATACAGATGCACCAGAAGGAGTTCAACATTAGGGCGGTTAAGGTGATGGGTGCGGGAAATCGCCCTTCCACAATTGGGGGTTGAGAGTTTTTTCCCCGGACATTTTTTTTTCGAAATTACCCTGTAAATGACGCATTCTGACGAATTCTAAGGACTTCAATCTTAAATTTAACTTTGAGAAAATGAAATACAAAAGAAGAATTTATAATGTATTAATACTATAATAGTAATACAGTGCTTTGGTGGGTATATAATCACTTGGGTTAAACGTCTAATTTTAAAATGAAAGGAAAATGTTTATTTAATTTCTGATTTAGATTTACCTTTTAGTTGTATGATAGCAAAATTTCGAAAATTATTGTCCTGAAACTGTGATTTTTTAATAGGCGTTTTTGCACCAATAGTTACGTAATTTCATTTTATCCTTAAAAGTGGCAAACTTCAACAAGTTACCTTAACTGATGATTGCATTTTGACTTTTGTCCCTAACATTTGGTTAAAACAGCAAATATTTATTTATGAGTTTATTGTGACAGTATGAATTTTTCGTTTCAAAAACACACTTCATTCTATATAGAATCATTCAATATAGAATCATTTTTCTGAGAGGTGTTGCACGTAGTAATATATTTTGCATGGAAAAATTTCCCAAATGATTTCACCAAATGATTAAATGTATGCTTATATGATATATCTTCAAGCCTGGAAAGTATTAAAATAATCTAAAATATATGAGCTGAGAAAATTGAATTTAAACATTAGATGATTCTTTACTACCAATGATTCTATACACCCCAAAGCACTGTACTATTTGCATCATCACAAAGTAGTAGTATCCAAGTACTATTATCTGTATCGATGTCATAAAAGAAAAATCGCTTGTCCGATTTCTCCAAACATCGCACAATCATCACAATGTCATACAGGTACTAAAACAATCAAATGGCAAGATGCACAGCTTAAATATTTATTTTGAAGATCGACGGTTAAACACACACAAAAATATATATGAAAAAAACAATAAAGAGGGCCATGGTGGCTATCACTGAAGGTGATAAATTCCCCGCAATTTAACCTCTGACGTTTAAGTAAGTTTCATAAAGACTGAATAATAAAATAATAAACAATGGAAATCTTGGAAATTCTTAACAATGAAAGAGCCATAAATCCGGCGTTACCAGTGGGATCTTGGGAAAAAAGTAAAAATTATAATAATAAAAAAAATATAAAAAAATATATACATGTATATAAAAAAAAAAAGGAATTAGAAAAAATATTTAAAAAATACACAACCTGTGTAAGTTTGATCAAGGGGCTGTAACTCCGTCACAAATCAAAGAACCGGGGGAAAAACGCAATATGCACAACTAGATATCATACCAATGCTTCCTGCTAAGTTTCGTCAAATCCAACACGGCGTTTTTTGCTAATTAGGGGCCATTACTCTTGCGTTACTGGTCCGATCTTGCCCACTAGCGAACTCGTCCGAGATCTTATGTGCCTATACAATCTTTGTAGATTGGTTATCTTTATAGATTGGTTTGGTTAAGACTGCTCAAAAAATGTGGCCCCTCTATCGTGTAAACAAGATGAAAAACTGCATTTTTTGCTAATTCAGGGGCCATAACTCTGGTGTTACTGGTCCGAGGGCCATAACTCTGGTATTACTGGTCCGATCTTTAAGGCCATATACAATCTGTACAAGTTCACACTACCTGAGCAAATAATTCGAACATTTTTCTCGCGTACTGTATTCTTGAACAGTTGTGACACATTCAGTTAATTTCAAAATTTCTCAAACTAACTGCGCATGATTTGTTGGCTGAAGCTAACACATTCGCAACCTCTCTCAAATTCATGTTGTCGGCTGCATCTCGGTGCACGTGAAGAGTCATCAGGTGGTTTAGGCGTTCCTGTGTCATGCTTGTGCGGAGATACTTCTTCAGTCTGCGCAGAGCGGAGAAAGACCAATCACTAGTGGCGTTCGTCGCTGGCATCACTAGAATGATGTCACCATCTCGGAAAACACAGCACGAGATGTTGGCTTCATGTCACATACTAATCTAGCAACGCTCCGCACCGTAACGTTGTTCATGTCTTTGACCGTGCCGTTTAGATGGACTCTCAGTGACTCAAGCTGAGTTCTTAGGGCGGTCTTCTCAAGAAATCAAAAAAATTACATGGAACAAATTACAATTTCGGTGTTATTATTTTGACCCAAAATTCCAACTAGAATGCACCAATGAGCTATCCATTATCTTTATATTGATGTAAGTTGTGGTGTTGTTGTTTTGTTTTTCCAGTAATAAATTCGACTTGTATCCTTGTAAGATAAAATGACGACAGCAGTGACCGCATTAACCTAATACATACAGATAGTATTGGGGATAATAGTTACACTTAATCATCAATGGTTGATGGTAGGAGTGTCTTGTTTTTTCACTAACTCGCATACGATAGTTCTGAAAAGAACCACACATCTACCATCTCGTGAAGGATTTCACTATCGATCCGAGCAGTTAAATAATCTCTATTTAATTTGCAAGACTTTTTAAAATGTATTTAAATACTAGGTGGTCCTCTCTGGGCATCAGGTTTACACAACAAAGCCAAACATAGCAAACATATAACACAACACATACTAGATGGTTAGTGAGAATCTTATACCTGTTTTATTAGAATACTGTTAGACAGTTGATTGCTGATACGAATAAGTAGTATTGGTGTCTCTTTAGCCCCACTTTGCATAGCAATAGCAGGGTCGTGGCCTCATTTGCATAAACCAATCAGAAAACGGCGTCTATATTTAGAATTATGACATCAGCGTAAGTAGGACAAAAGGTCACACGATAATTCAAATGTCACGCTATTGCATCAGTCTCCTTTAGCGTACCCACGCGATAGCATGAGTGTCATAGGTTAATACCTCTATTCATTCGACACTATTGAGAGACAGGATGTCTGGATAACTTTTGTTCAGGGAAGATTAACGACAGGACGTGCGAATAATAGATGAATAGAAGTATTTACATTGACTTAATCCGTGGACATTGTAGAGTCAGTTTGTCTGAGTGCCTTTTGTATGAAAAACCGCAGAGGGGATTGGGGTCAGGATGTTCGAACAAAAGGTATTGACATTTAGTCTTAATCCACAGTGTGCGACAGGATATGTCTTTTGTATGAAAAACCACAAAAGACATTAGTGCCAGGTTGCTCGAACAAAATATATTGACACGGTGAAATTAAACTCCGACCGCAACAGAGAACACGAACAATGGAACTTTGAACAAAAGATTTGACATGTTGGAACATGTACTTCTATAAATATCTATAACGTTTGGTTTCTATAAATATGACGTTTATGATTTAGAAATATTCTCACGTCAACACTTCGAACACAGGAGTTGACATGTTGGGACACGTACTTCTATAAATAGACATGATATGTGACATCTATAAATAGCACAGACGGACCAAACAGATTGTTGGATTGTTCTAATTTTAATTATAGGAACACGATAGTTTATAAAAAATAATATTATGAGTAAGACTGGTCCAAGTCATTTAGTCAAAATTATTGTCTATTTTTAGGAGGTTCCGGAAAGTAAATCATTAATTACAAAATCATTTCCTTAGCTTATTATGGAGAGAACTGTTACTAATGTTGTAATAACTTGTAGTTCAATCCATTAGCATATGTTGCTATGAATAGTGTAACATATCTGCAATAAAATATTATTAAAATAAACTAAGTCATGTTTTAACATAATTACATAAAAAAAAAAAATATTTATGTCCGCTAGACCATAGATCTACTTACTCTGGATTCGAAACATATCGTCAATCCAATTTATCCGCCGAATAATAATTTACCCATGAATACTTGCGCGTACAGGTAAGGGTTTTTCGGGCATGCGCGTTGCGCTAAGTCACGCACCGTCTTATGAAGTCTTAAGAAAACCTAGTATACATACCGTTGTTAATTTATTTGTTTTGGAAAAATTATTTAAGATAGCTGGCTATTTCAAAGACGAGTTGAAAGACAATTCTGTATTCTATACAGTGATTTTGTTTTAGCTTTACTAAAAACGAACTAAATAACGCAATTTAAAAAGTTAATAAGTTAGCTGGCTCATTAGGTAACTAGACTTGATTTTGGCTTCAGTTGTGTTAATCTTGTTATGTTCAATCACAGATATATTAGGTATGTGGTTCAATATAAACAGGATATTCATTTAGTGGTATATTTTCCATATTGCACGCCTGGCCTTCTAATTCACACCATACACTACGGTCGACGTGTCTTTGTCGGCATTTGTATTTTGATACAAGTCAGTTGTGTCACCATGTGTGTGTGTGTGTGTGTGTGCGTGTGTGTGTTTCTAAGTTTCTAAGTTTTATAGTCCTTCCGCCAACGAACACGACAGGGGAATCCCTGAAGCGATGGGCACAATAGAGTGGACTTTTCTAGATGAGTATGTAGGTTGATCTGGTGCTGCTGTGTTGTGCAATGTAGTCGATTCTCTTGTAGGTATGTCGTGTTGTGTCGCTGCTGCTCTATGTAGTTTCGCTGTGGCCGTGAAGTGGTCTGGTCGAGGTGGCCTACATCCACTAAGGTGTTGTCCTACATCCGCTACAAGGTCGGGTTCTCTGTCTGGGGCCACACCCATCACAGTATGACCCCTGCGCCGCACACACCGCCCGATGTCCCTCTTCCGTCTTCGGTTTTTCGGTATTCTGTCCTCGGCGTCGATCCGCTGTGGCGGTGTAGCTCTGGGCTCCGGACTTCTGACTTCAAAATTCCGACGTCAGTGTGGCCAGCTGTGATGGGATGCAGGAGACATCCTCACTCTCGGTCAAATGACACTCAAGCTACTGAACCGTAATAAGTCAGTTCAGTAATACCAGTATTGACCACAATACGCGAATAAAGTGCTCATACCAGTAATGTCGTATAGGGCTGGCAAGGCGACCCCTATACAAACATCATGCGTGTCATCAGTGCCCACGCAACGTGCACGCGGTGACGATAGCAGGTGTGCCAATAAACAGGATGTAATAATCGGTGGAATGCTTTCCTTTTTTGTTATTACACCCTTCAACCTCTAAGTCAGACGTGTCATACCGAATATACAAGGTGGTCGTGCGCGGTATTTCGGCATCGTGTCCCCTTAACAATCTTTAGAAGGGCGGCAACACATATAATCAAAGGGCTGTCTTGTGGTTCAAATAACAGAATGTTGGTGATCGATATAATATTTCTGTTTTATTGCACGCAAGTACCCCAAAGTCAAACGTGTCATACCGAATACACAGTCAGGTATCGAGTCGTTCACATAATTATAAAACACGTACATCATAACTTAATTTACACAATAATGGCAATACAAAGAAATAATGAGTTTGAATATAGTACCGTAAATACAACAGTAGTTCGACTTCTTAAAATGTGTATACATTTTTATGAAAAATACTCGAGAATTTTTTTAATGAATTTTCAACCTATTTCAACTGCGTAATTTGAGAACAAAACGAAGGCTTTACAGAAATTTAAGGCCATAAACCAGATTTTCACAATAATGGCAATACAAAGGAATAATTATTTTGAATATCGAAACATAAGTAAAACAGTAGTTTGACTTCTTAAAATGTATATACATTTTTTTATGAAAAATACTCGAATATTTTTTTTATGAATTTTCAACCAATTTCAACTGCGTAATTTGATAACAAAACAAAGACTATACAGAAATCCAAGGACATATAAACCAGATCTACACGATAATGGCATTAAGTGACACCATGTGACCCATTTTCAAACTTGACCAAGATATAATTAAGACAAACATTCTGACAAAGTTGCATCAAGCTGGTTCAAAAATATGGCCTTTAGAGTGTACACAAGGTTTTTCCAATATTTGACCTAGTGACCTAGTTTTTGACCCCACATGACCCATTTTCGAACTTGACCGAGATTTCATTGAGACAAACATTCTGACAAAGTTTCATGATGATTGCATCAGAAATGTGGCCTCTAGAGTGAACACAAGCAAAAGTTAACGGACGACGGACGGACGACGGACGACGGACGGACAACACACCATCCCATAAGCTCTGCTGGCCCTTGGCCAGTAGAGCTAAAAATATATGAACTCAAGCTTTTGTAAGTTTAACTAGATGGGTGCTCCGCGGATCACGTGTGTCGCCTGTCAGCGCTTTGTCTGTATAACAAGGTTTTTTGGACCCAGATAAATGACCTTGACAAACTGGCCTGTGTAAGTTTTCGTGAAGAGAAGTGAAGAGAACAAATTTTTAACCCGCATAATGACCTTCAGTGTGACCTTGACCTTTATATGTTTAGTATGGTCATGTCGATGTTTTCATGATGAGTCTATATTGAAAGTTTAATGAATAAATACAAAGAAATGTTTCGTGAAGGAAACAAGAGGTCAATGACCTTGAAGCTCTACTGGCAGGTTCTGAAAGCTAGATCAGCATTCCGGTGAAGTTTCATGAACAATTGTCAAGTAGTTTCAGAGTATTCGTTACAAGTTTTTATATATAACTCAATGTAAACAAAGATGGCCACTGGCAACCATGTTTAATGTTGAATCAAAATAATTTTCAACAAGGACCAACATCATGTCAAGCTGATCATTTTAGAAAAAGTCCCATATCAATATCACTTATAGTTTTCAAGAAGAAGTCGCTACAAACTTATTTTTTAAAAATCAATTTTTAGCCGTGGTGGCCATCTTGAATTTCCGGCCGACCTGAAATTTAGCTAGGACCAACTGGACATCAAGAGCAACATTCCTGAAAAATATCATGAAAATCCGTCTCAAGTAGTTTCAGAGGAGTAGTCGCTACCAGTTTTTACTATATAACTCTGATGTTAAACAAAGAAGGCCACTGGCAGCCATGTTTAATGTCGAATCAAAACAATTTTCGACGAGGACCAACATCTTGTCATACTGATCATTTTGGAAAAAGTCCCATATCAATATCACTTATAGTTTTCAAGAAGTAGTCGCTATAAACATGTTTTTAAAAAATCTATTTTTAGCTTTGGTGGCCATCTTGGATTTCACATCAACACAAATTTTTGCTAGGATCAACTAGACTTCAAGGGCAACATTTCTGTAAAGTTTCATGAAAATCCATCCAGTAGTTTCAGAGGAGTAGCCCTCAAAAAAACAAATTACGGACGGATGGACGACGGACATAGCACCACAGCATAAGCTCTGCTGATCTATTATCAATAACAATAACAGCGCAGAAAATATTGTTCTAAGTCTGGTCAACGCGACCTTGACCTATGCCCCTCATGGGCATTCTATGTATGAGTCTTCATCATCCTGTGTGTAATACTTTACGAGTTATCATGTGTAATTCAAATTGTTAATAGACGCACTGACAACGCCATACCATTAAAATTTCTAACGAGCCAACCGTTTGATGTTTAAACTGCAATTACAACAAAACATTTCAAACAGTTTTAAACATTTTTATTGTTATAATGGACTATTTTGTAAAGCAGTAAAGTTTTTATTCTAATTCTATTAATTAGAACCCTTACTAACATATAACACAAAAAGAATGCACTATTTTCAAACACAATAAATGGCAAATGATAATCATAAACTATACTGATAAAAATAAGTTTAGCAAGTAAATAATATATAAATCCCGTTGACCAGATTCTAGGATATGTGTAGGAGCGGTCATGGGCAATATAACTTACATAATTATCAGTTATATTAAGGGAATAAGTCTCAAAATATGTGAAAACAATAGCAATATGTGGTAATCTACACGTTTTACAGAAATTATAATTTCGCTATTTCAATGTAAAGGGAAGCAATTTTAAAAATGGTAAACTTTGGTTCCCTATATCTTTATAATGGCAAGGAAATTGTCTATTGTTTAAGCCATTTTTACAACTTGAGACCCATATTTAACAGTTATTTAAATAATTTTGGAATGTTTAATCATTTTTTAACTTAATGAGAGATAACTCCGATACTTACACTGGAATACAAAAAGTAAGTCGAAATAAAGATCAACCTAAGTCATGCCGATGACTTAAAATAATTCATAATACAAAATAACATTACATTTATTTAAGCTAGATGTGCATAAGGGCTTGCTAAACTTTATTTTTTCAGTATATATTATGCAGTATATATTATGCAGTATATATTATTGATATACACTTTTGTGTATATCAATAGCATGAATGATTTTCTTCTTGACAAATACTTTTGACTCCTGTCTATAATAAACACAATAAAAAACACCACAAAAGAGACATAATTTCTGCTTTCTATTGTAAACAAATATGAAAGAAGAAACATTTGCTGTTTTCTGTTGTTAAAATACAAACATTATTCCCGCTTTCTGTTGTAATCAAAGGTAATAGCAGAGACATATAATTCCCATTTTCAACGAAAATAACAGCAAATACCTCCTTAACACTGTATTCAAACAATACCTCCTTAACACTGTATTAAAACAAAGGTACCAGACTCATCATTCAAGTTTTCTTTTGTAAGCAAAGGTAAGGAAAGAGACACATTATTCCTGTTTTCTGTTGTAAACAAAGGTAAAAGAACAGACATAATTCCTGTTTAAGCTAACATTGCTAACAAAGGTATATTTAATTCCTGTTTTTATTGTTATCAAACGCATAAAGGAAAGTCATACAATTTCTTGTTTAAGCTAACATTGCTAACAAAGGTATATTTAATTCCTGTCTATTGTTATCAAAGGAAAGGAAAAAACATGTAATTCCTGTTTTTATTAAACAAAGGTAAGTGAATTAAATTGAATGTTGTTTAACGGCTCATCAACACAGTATAGGTTATTTAGAGCCGCCGTAGAGAGAAGGGAAGGATACATAGGAATCCGGGAACCGTGCCCTACTCTTATTATCGAATAGATTCCTATGGTTCTTTAACGTGCTCGGAAGATAGACCGATACATGGGACCACCTGGTTTACCCATCCGTCCCCATCCGAGGGACGAGGCTAAGGGAAAGTGTCTTGCCCAAGAACACACCGACGAAACTCAGTGGCATCACTGTAAGGAAAGACATATAATTCCTGTTTTCAATCGTAAACAAAAGTAAGGAAAGACATATAATTCCTGTTTTCTATCGTAAACAAAGGCAAGGAAAGAGACATATAATTCCTGTTTTCTATTGTAAACAAAGGTGAGGAAAGACATAATTCCTGTTTTCTATTATAAACAAAGGCAAGGAAAGAGATGTATTTCAAGGTTTTATTAAACAAAGGTAAGGAAAGACATATAATTCCTGTTTTCTATCGTAAACAAAGGCAAGGAAAGGGACATATAATTCCTGTTTTCTATTGTAAACAAGGGTGAGGAAAGACATATAATTCCTGGTTTCCATTGTAAACAAAGGCAAGGAAAGAGACATATAATTCCTGTTTTAATTTAATTGAATTGGGATTTTATGGCGCACCAACACAATAAAGGTTATATGGCGCCAAACAGGGATGAACATGCCAGGCTCATCCTACATTTGGATAAAAATATGGAGAATGGGCCTAGAACCTTCTAACCTGCACAACTGCAGAGTTGCTGCAAATTCTATTGTAGACGCTCCATTTACGATGGAGCCACGTTTCAACATTTGCATATGCGGTGTCATGAAGAAAACCTTGAATGAGCATGATAAAAAAGAAATGACAAAATGAACATGAAAGGGGCCCTGGCAACCACACGAGGATAATTCCTCTTTTCTATTGTAAACAAACAACATATACTTCCTGTTCTCTATCGTAAACAAACGTAACAAAACAGACTATATACCTGTTTAATATAACGTTGTTAACACACGTATATTTAATTCCTGTTTCCTATTGTTATCAAAGGTAACAGAGAGTAACAGAACAGACAATTCATGATTTATATTGTTATCATAGGTAACAGAACAGACATAATTCATGGTTTGTTGCTATCCAGGGTAACAGAACAGACATAATTCATGTTTTCTGTTGCTATCAAGGGTAACAGAACAGACATAATTCATGTTTTCTGTTGCTATCAAGGGTAACAGAACAGACATAATTCATGTTTTCTATTATTATCAAAGGTAAGAGAACAGACAATTAAATGCTGTTTTCAAAGGTTAATACAGGTAATACAAGAGACAGCATTTCTGTTTTCTACTGCTATCAAAAGTAATGGAAGATACAAATGATTACTGTTTTCTAGGACTCACGAAGGTAACAGAAATTTAACTATTGTGTTAAGGTAACAGAAAAGACATACTGTTCAGGTGTCAGAATATATACACTCAGGGCTATTCCATTAAAACATACATGGGACCCCAGGAAGGCATTTTTGAAATTGAACTCACCCATAGATGCAAAATTGAGTTTTAAGAACAGAATTTTTGAAAATAGGGTTTAATAATTTGCCTTTTTGAAATGGCAATCTTGAAGTGTTGGAAATCGGTGTCTCCGATTTATATATGCAGCATAATTTTTACTTTTATCCTGGTTGCATTTAGACAAATCAAATGTTAAGTATTCACTATTTCGTCTTATTATACTATAAGTTTTAATATATTATTGGTGCAATAAAATCAACAATTAATAATATGCAAAAACAAATTGCTTAATACTATTCTTATAATTAATATTAATGTTTGAACAAATGCAAGTTATGCAGAAAAACTAGCGGGATGCCGTGAGTTTTTAAAAAGTCAAGATTGCCATGCGTCCCTTTGTCGAATCAAAATAATTTTCAACAAGAATCAACATCATGTCATACTGATCATTTTAGGAAAAGACGCGCATCAATATTACTTATAATTTTCAAGAAGTAGTCGCTACAAACTTGTTTTTTGAAAATTTATTTTTAGCCTTGGCCGCCATCTTGAACTTTCGGCCGACCCGAAATTTTGCTAGGATCAAAAAGACATCAAGAGCAACATTCCTGTGAAGTTTCATGAAAATCAGTCAAGTTGTTTCAGACGAGTAGTCGCTATAAGTTTTCATTATATAACTCTATGTAAACAAAGATGGCCGCCAGAGATGGCCGCTGGCGGCCATGTTTAACGTCGCATCAAAATAATTTTCGACAAGGATCAACATCATTTTATACTGATCATTTTAGAAAAAGTCCCATATCAATATCACTTATAGTTTTCAAGAAGTACTCGCTACAAACTTGTTTTTCGAAAATCTATTTTTAGCTGTGGCAGCCATCTTGAATTTCCAACCAACCTGAAATGTTGCTAGGATCATTCAGACATCAAGAGCAACATTCCTGTGAAGTTTCATGTAAATCCGTAGAGTAGTTCCAGAGGAGTAGTCGCTACAAGTTTTTACTGACTAACTCTATGTAAACAAAGATGGACGCTGGCACCCATGTTTAACGTCGATCAAAACGATTTTCGACAAGGACCAACATCATGTCATACTGATCATTTTAGAAAAAGTCCCATATCAATATCACTTAAAGAGTTTTTTTTTAAATCTATTTTTTAGATTTGGTGGCCATCTTGGATTTCACATCAATATGAATTTTTGCTAGGATCAACTAGACTTCATGGACAACATTTCTGTAAAGTTTCATGAAAATCCATTCAGTAGAAACGGAGCTGTAGTCTCTACAAAAAAAAGTTTACGGACAGACGGACAACAGACACCGCACCACGGCATAAGCTCTGCTGGCTCTGCTGATCGCTGATCTCTTATCAGTAGAGCTACCGACTAAAAATAATCGAAAATCAAAAATGTTACCTTTTTAAAAGTATTGAGTGTATAAAATTCCTATTTCTATTGTTATCAAAGATAACAAAAGAAGCAAAGTCCCTGTTTTCTGTCATTGTCAAAAGTATAAGAGACATCTAATTCCTGTTTTCTATTGTTAATTCAATTGGGTTTTAAGGCGCACCAACACATAAAAGGTTATATGGCGCCTAACAGGAATGAACATGCCAGGCTCATCCTCCATTTACATCGAGATAAAATATGAAGAATGAGCCTAGAACCTTTTCACCTGCAGAACTGCAGCCAATTCAATTGTAGACACTCCATTTATGCTGGAGTCACGTTTATTATTTTTCTGCCATAACTCTAGTGACTTGAGATGTCACCTGAAACAATGCAGGGGTCATGATGATGAAGACCTTTAATGAGCATGAACAAAAATGATAAACATGAATTGGGGGGGGGGGAGTTGTGGTGGAGGTGGTGTTCTACCCTTCCAAGAGGATCTGCAGTGGCCCTATTCTTTGCCCGGGAACCACACAGTGTGTTTTCTATTGTTAACGAAAGTAACAGAAGAGACATATAATTCCTGTTTTCTATTGTAAACAAATGTAAGGAAAGAGACATATAATTCCCGTTTTTTATTGTAAACAACGGACGGTAACAGAATAGACATATAATTCCTGTTTTGTATGTAAACAAATGTAAGGAAAGAGACATAATTCCTGTTTTCTATTGTAAACAACAGACAGTAACAGAATAGACATTTAATTCCTGTTAACTGTTGATACAGACCATGATACATTTCCCCCATTACTTGGGCAATACAACAAATAAAGTGAGATGACAAACTAGTGTTTTTGATGAAATCTGTGATGGTTGGTGATAATGAAAAGCTAATTATAAGACTACAAACAAGAACCAAAATAAAACAACCCAATACCCATTAATTCTCCCAACAATATCTGTTTTTCTCACTTAAAGGGAATCTTGATTTGTTAAAAACTAGCGGCGTCCCAGTTTTCTACATAAATTGCATTTGTTCAATCATTAATGTTAATTATAAGAATTGTATTAAGCCATTTGTTTTTGCATATTATTAATTTTTTTAAAACTTATAGTATAATAACGCGAAATAGTGAATACTTAATATTTGATTTATTTAAATGTCACCAGTGTAAAAGTAACAAGAGGTCAATGACCTTAAAGCTCTACTGATTGATTTTGATTTCAGGAAGTAGTCGCTACAAACTTGTTTTTTGAAAATTTATTTTTAGCTGTGGCGGCCATCTTGAATTTCCGGCTGACCTGAACTTTTGCTAGGATCAATGAGACATCAAGAGCAACATTCCTGTGAAGTTTCATGAAAATCCGTCAAGTAGTTTCAGAGGAGTAGTTGCTACAAGTTTTCATTATATAATTCTATGTAAACAAAGATGGCCCCTGACAGACATGCTTAACATCGAATCAAAACGATTTTTGAGAAGGACCATTATCATGTCATGCTGATCATTTTAGAAAAAGTCCCATATCAATATCACTTATAGTTTTCAAGAAGTAGTCGCTACAAACTTGTATTTTGAAAATCTATTTTTAGCTGTGGTGGCCATCTTGAATTTCCGGCCGACCTGAAATTTTGCTAGGATCAATTTTAGAAAAAGTCCCATATCAATATCTCTTATAGTTTTCAAGAAGTAGTCGCTACAAACTTATTATTTTTAAATCTATTTCTAGCCATGGCGGCCATCTTGAATTTCTGGCCAATCTGAAATTTTGCTAGGATCAATTAGACATCAAGAGCAACATTCGTGTGAAGTTTTATGAAAATCAGTCAAGTAGTTTCAGAGGAGTAGTCGCTACAAGTTTTCATTATATAACTCATGTAAACAAAGATGGCCACTGGCAGCCATGTTTAATGTCGAATCAAAATAATGTTCGACTCGGATCAACATCATGTCATGCCCATCATTTTAGAAAAAGTCCCATATCAATATCTCTTATAGTTTTCAAGAAGTAGTCGCTACAAACTTATTTATTTTAAATCTATTTTTAGCTGTGGTGGCCATCTTGAATTTCCAGCCAGCCTGAATTTTTTCTAGGATCAACTAGACATCAAGAGCAACATTCTTGTGAAGTTTCATGAACATCCGTCAAGTAGTTTCAGAGGAGTAGTTGCTACAAGTTTTTACTATATTACTCTATGTAACCAAAGATGGCCACTGGCAGCCATGTTTAACGTCGAATCAAAATAATGTTTGACTCGGATCAACATCATGTCATGACGATCATTTTAGAAAAGTCCCATATCAATATCACTTATAGTTTTGTAGTTTTCAAGCTAAAAACTTATTTTTTAAAATCTATTTTTAGCTGTGACGGCCATCTTGAATTTCTGGCAGATCTGAAATTTTGCTAGGATCAATAAGACATCAAGAGCAACATTCCTGTAAAGTTTCATGAAAATCTGCCAAGTAGTTTCAGAGGAGTAGTCGCTACAAGTTTTTACTATATCATATAACTCTATGTAAACAAAGATGGCCGCTGGCAGCCATGTTTAACGTCGAATCAAAACGATTTTTGACAAGGACCAACATCATGTCATGCTGATCATTTTAGAAAAAGTCCCATATCAATATCACTTATAGTTTTCAAGAAGTAGTCGCTACAAACTTGTATTTCAAAACTCTATTTTTAGCTTTGGTGGCCATCTTGGATTTCACATCAACATTAATTTTTGCTAGGATCAACTAGACTTTATGGGCAACATTTCTGTAAAGTTTCATGAATATCCATCCAGTAGGTTCAGAGGAGTAGTCGCTACAAATAAAAGTTGACGGACAGACGGACAGACGGACGCCGCACCACGGCATAAGCTCTGCTGATCTCTGATCAGTCGAGCTAAAAATGATACTGGATATATAAATCGTGACATCATTTCAACTACTTAAAGATTGCCGTGTGTCCCTTTAAACTTTGACAATAGAGTGCAAGGATAAATACAAGAGGTCAATGACCTTGAAGCTCTACTGATTGATTTTGATTTCAGGAAGTAGTCGCTACAGACTTGTTTTTTGAAAAATTATTTTTAGCCGTGGCGGCCATCTTGAATTTCCGGCCGACCTGAAATTTTGCTAGGATCAATTAGACATCAAGAGCAACATTCCTGTGAAGTTTCATGAAAATCCGTCAAGTAGTTTCACAGGAATAGTCGCTACAAGTTTTCATTATATAACTCTATGTAAACAAAGATGGCCGCTGACAGCCATGTTTAACGTCGAATCAAAATAATGTGACTCTGATAACCATCATGTCATGCTGATCATTTTACAAAAAGTCCCATATCAATATCACTTATAGTTTTCAAGACGTAGTCGCTACAAACTTCTTTTTTAAAAATCTATTTTTAGCTGTGGCGGCCATCTTGAATTTCTGGCCGATCTGAAATTTTGCTAGGATCAATTAGACATTAAGAGCAATATTCCTGTAAAGTTTCATGAAAATCTGTCAAGTAGTTTCAAAGGAGTAGTCGCTACAAGTTTTTTACTGTATGTAAACAAAGATGGCCTCTGGCAGCCATGTTTAACGTTGAATCAAAACAATTTTCGACAAGGACCAACATCATGTCATGCTGATCATTTTAGTAAAAGTCTCATATCAATATCACTTATAGTTTTCAAGAAGTAGTCGCTACAAACTTGTATTTTGAAAATTTATTTTTAGCCGTGGCGGCCATCTTGAATTTCCGGCCGACCTGAAATTTTGCTAGGATCAATTAGACATCAAGGGCAACATTCCTGTGAAGTTTCATGAGAATTCGTCAAGTAGTTTCAGAGAAGTAGTTGCTACAAGTTTTCATTATATAACTCTATGTAAACAAAGATGGCCGTTGGCAGCCATGTTTAACGTCGAATCAAAACGATTTTCAACAAGGACCAACATCATGTCATGCTGATCATTTTAGAAAAAGTCCCATATCAATATCACTTATAGTTTTCATGTTGAAGTCGCTACAAACTTGTTTTTTAAAAAACCTATTTTTAGATCTGGCGGCCATCTTGGATTTCACATCAACATGAATTTTTGCTAGGATCAACCAGACTTCATGGGCAACATTTCTGTAAAGTTTCATGAAAATCCATTCAGTTGTTTCAGAGGAGAAGTCGCTACAAAAAAAAGTTTATAGACAGACGGACAGACGGACGACGGACTCCGCACCACGGCATAAGCTCTGCTGATCTCTGATCAGTAGAGCTAATAATGCATTACACAATTTTTCTCTGTGAAATCTGAATCAAGAAAAACAAATATACAAATAATGAAAAAAGATTTTTTAAATTCTCTTCTCCAATTCGATATAGGGCAACTCCCCTTTAAGTCGAACTTGCCCCTGACTCGGACAGTTATTGGCGGTTGAATATCTTTCTCAACTGGAAACGGTCAATAACTGTTACTATGAAAGGGAGGCAATCCAATGATTTCTTTCATTCAAAACAATAAGATTTACCCCCAATCTATTGATTTCTCCAGCTACCTTTATAGTCCAATACAAGGGCAATTACATGTTCGACTTTGGGACATGTCTAAATATATCTGCCCTAAAGACGAACACTGAAGTCGCGAGTCAATACCCGAACATTTTACACAAGAAGACATGTATCTAAAATATGTAATTTATGTAAGGACATTTATATTCATACATGAAGAAAAGTAAGGACAATTTCTTTAATTGAGCTTATGGCAACATCGAAGCAATTTTTATGACCCACTACTGAAGTTGCAAAATATGTCCAACTCAAGGGCGAATTTCGGTGAGTGCAAAAAGTATGACGTAATCTCAGTAAAAGTGCTGGTACCGCTAAACAGTTGACATCGAATGATACATTAAACACTGAGGAAGAAACCAGATGGTTTCAGCAAGCAAGAGCATGAACATAAATAGACAGAGGTGACGAGAACCAATAACCTGTCCGACTCAGGAGCGAGTTACCCTAAACACATAGCTACATTTCAGTGAAGTTTCAGATTTTAATTTCTCCTAAGAATAAAGAAATAAAAATATTAGGAAAATATCAATCACAATCACAAACTTTGCACACGTTTGTTTTTTTGTTCCAATCTTTTTTACGTGTGCGTGCATGTGGTGGTGGGACGGGGGAGTGGGGAGCAAGTGCGTACATGTGGTGGTGGGACGGGGAGTGGGGCGCAACGACGGAGTCCTCTTGCAACAGTGAGCTCAATGCTCAACTTAAAAGTGCAGTTACACTGGAATATCACACCATGTGAGATAGTAACAATATGTGTGCATATTACGTAGTGAGAAGTGAGAAGTTCTCAACCCTTTATCTTTGAGCAATTCACCTCAACCTTCATTCTTTCAAACATAATTTGTGATATTATACCCACAAACTTTCCACAAACTTTTAAACATCAGTTGAGATCATTTCTTGGACAACGCTCAACATTTTTCATGGCACAAAAATTCCACTTGTCTGCTCGCCATGACAAGTGCTCACTGATGCAGAACGAATAATAAGTCGGATAAATTCTTTAAAAATATATCAATTCGACTGTTCAAATATTACAAAGGACAAGTAACTCGGGAACAAATTTTCCTCACGTTATTTTTTTTTGCAGTACTTGCTCAGTCGGACAACTACTTTTGACAAGTAAGGTAACTTGTCCAGACCTATACTGCAGCTAAACCCTGCATGATATTGAGGTATAATATATCCGGTAATATTTTAAGTGTCTATGTTTTTGAGGGGTTGCAACATGACGCTAACAACTCATTTCTTACACCCTGTTTATAAATCATATCCGGGGAAGCCTAGGAATCTTTATGTGAGGAAGCTATCCAGCTGGCTTGCGGAACGTCGGTGGTTCTACCCAGATGCCCGCCCGTGCACGAAAATTGCCCGGAGGGGCACCTGGGGTCTTCCTCCACCAATGGAAGCTGGAAAGTCGCCATATGACCTTAGCTGTTGGTGCGACTATAAAATCCAATTCAATCAATCAATCAATATCCGGGGAAAATTGTTGTTCTTTTAACTGAACTGAACTGAACTGAATTGGGGTTTTAGGGTGCACCAACACATGAAAGGTTATATATGAACATGCCAGGCTCATCGAGATAAAATATGGAGATGGGTCTAGAACCTTCTCACCCTGAACTGCAGAGTTGCTGCAAATTGTATTGTAGACACTCCATTTAACGTTGGAAGCCACGTTATAGTTTTTCTGATGTTCAGTTCATAAAATGAACATGAATTTTGGGGGGTTCTACCCCTCTGCCTTCCCCTCCAACGGGATCTGCAATGGCCCTATTCTAACCAAACGGAGCCCCCGGAACCACACGAGGCTGTTCTTTTAAATTAACACGATATAAGGATTAACACGATATAAGGAAACCATTGTGATATCCAAGTTGATTTCATTAGCATGCTGTTGAAATGCTATGTTTGCATTCGGAAAGTATATCAATCTTGAGCAATCTTGAGAATTTTAATAATTAACCTTAGAAAAATTGAAACTGCGTGTTGCGGTCCGAAACTGAAATAATTACTATAGGCAATGGGGGTAAAAACAAAGTGCCCCTGACCCCTATTTTTTTCAGGAACATTCCTACTTCTCAAAACTTTCACCACATATTTGTTCAATCTGGCATACAATTCACAGATGATTCCCCTTCCAGACTTCTAGGATGTCGTCAATATATTCTAATCCAGCAGGGTTGTCAGTCTGTCCTCGTAAAGGGCAATAACCAACATGATACCGGCACCAATCAACATTCCAACACACTGTAGTAGCAGGTGACAGAATGGGTTCTCTCCCTTCTTTGTGTGAACTGATGATAGCTCTGGTAACTGTACAAAACAAAACATAATGTAACATAACATGATTCCAGCAGTATTTGTTGCATATAGATTTAATTCAATTTTAAAGTGATTTTTTTTTTTCAAATTGTTGTCTGACCTATCCAGATGGAAGAAGGAAAGTTTTATTTTTCTATTCAAACTTTGCATTGATTTAAATGAAAATAAAAGATTATGGTCATTCTCCGTTACATTTCTTGAAATGTTGGTTTATGTCATCAAATCTACCATGTGTGCAAGATGTATACTAAAACCTAAATTTAAGAATTATTTCTCGGGATTTTCTGTTAATACACTAAATGGGGATTTATATGTAATACAATGGGATTTTAACAAGTTGTAAAGGGAATTATGGAGGGCACTTTATAATGGACTCTTCTTTCATTGAATTAAGACTGTTCCATTGAGTAACTCACAGGCTGATCTGGGTTTTCAATGGACGCAAAGGCTATTATAGTCATGCTTGGCAGGTTAAGGGTTAAAATTATATGGTGTTCACATTTCCAAATAAATATTACAAAAACATGCTTAAATTAAATAACAATCATTTTATATGAGAATTCACCAATATAGCTATTCTTTTACAAAAGAAATTTCATGCATTGGACACTCTGACGTGACAAGCTGGTTAAAAGTAGTAATTTTCATTGAGTTGAGTACAGCAACCATTTCGTATTTCTATCTTTATCAAAGTGAAAGAACACAACCAATGTGAACATAAACAGTGAATGCCAGCACGCGGGGGCACTTAACCTCAAAGTACCGACAATCAGAGCGGGGGACTAACCACATTGCAAACAATGGAATCTATAATTATAATGAGCATTTCGCACGCATAAATGAAAAAAATATAGTTAAAAAGACCTACCATATCCACAAGAGCAATGTACAGGAATATCCCGCCAACGACAGCAAATATCCACAAGCTGGCATTCTCTATGTTGCCCAGGGCAACACCAATCAGCATTCCGATGAAGCACAAAATGGATGACAGACAGTTGTAGACGATAGCCTGCTTTGGCGACATCCCTGCTCGCAGCAACATTGCGAAATCTCCTGTAATGGAAAAGCGAATTATCTGATGGGTTTCTAAGGGGCATAACTTTGAAATAAGACGCAATGGGGCCGATTATCGATCCTGGCTGAGACATTGTGCCCAAATACAATTTCACCAAGTTCGGAGAAGATTGGATAATAATTACCCAAATTAGAATGCGGACATTTTCGACATTCACACTAGAGGTTATCACGTCCGGACAGACACGGGTAACACTATATGCCCTTCCACAATTCTTCGAATGGAGGGGGGCATAATAAAATTGTCCAACAAAATGCAAAAACAAATTACTTTATGATTTCTGAAGATTTAGTAGCTGTTGGCTATTTTGGCTATGGCTAGCACACTGTTTACATAGATCCAGATAAATATTACTTTTAATCAGTACAAACAACCATGAAGCGACTTCGTCAAAAGTCTGTATTTTATACACACCGATCTCATGAGGTAGCTCATGACAAAATACTGCAATGGAGGTGCTGAAGCCACCGGTAATGCTGTTGGCAAATGCAGCACCGATAGCGAGACCGTCACTGAGGTTGTGTATTCCATCACCGAGAATCACCATCCAGGCTATCGCAGACACCGACGTTGGCACACCTTCATTACAGTGAGAATGGCCGTGACTGGAGTTGCGACTATGAGACAGCATTGTTTCACCCTCGTCGACATCGTGACTATGGTTATTATGGTTATGATTGTGGTGGATGCCATGCTCGTGACTGATGGACGTCGTGTGCTCAAAACTTATTGCGCAGTGTTCATTGTGAGCGTCATCTGCATAACCTTTCAGAGCTGAAATGATACAAGATATAACAATATATAACATAATGTAATGCATAATCATTATGTTGTTTTTTATAATCTGCCAGTTTCAGACTTTGTATAAATAAAAGTTTCGAATTCCTAGGGGAGCCCTACAGGCAGGGACACATGGAAAACTGGGTAATTAACATCCCTAATGACCTACTTTTTAGCAAAGTAAGCTTCGTGAAGTCGATGCAACTTCAAAGACGGTCCAAACGCCCTCCCCGGAGGGGCCAGTTGGGCATGAGGGGACTGAGAGAGGACTCTAGGGCTCTTTTTGCTAATATATCTCATAAAAACACCAGGAGGATGTTATGAGAGGAATGTAGAATTTGAGTATCATGGCAAGCTGCATATTTAAACAACAGTTTATTTTCAACCTTAATGGTAATAGAACAGTTTTTGTGTCAAGTATAATTATGTGTGTAATAGTAACCTAATGTCTCCCAGGGTTAATTGGAACAACTACGGTAATATTAAACTTACATACAGTAAAACGTTGTACCTTTATTAACATACACATTACCTGTGCTTTAATAAATCATTAGGCCCTGCACGCTACCTGATTTATGCTAAGTGTAGCATTCATGTGATACAATATTATAGTATACCAAGTTTACACACGAGATATTCAAAAATATGTTTTGGCTTAGTTTGCAAGGTTCAATTCTATTCTACTGACTGAATTGTTATTTCCTCTAAGATAAGAGGTTCCCGAATTCTTCAACCAACAGTTTTATTTTACATTTAACAAGCATAACCTGCCTTTAAACAAGCGACCCAATAGGGCCGGTAATAAAAGGAAGGACAAAGTTATTTCTTCACTCATAAACGAGACAAAAAAAACATAATTACAAAATATTACATAATTATAAACAATTGAATGGAATTGAACTGGAGTTTATAGTCGCACCAACAGCTAAGGTCATATGGCGACTTTCCAGCTTCCATTGGTGAAGGAAGACCCCAGGTGCCCGTCCGGGCAATTTTCTTGCACAAACGGGCACCAGGGTAGAACCACCGACGTTCCGCAAGCCAGCTGGATAGCTTCCTCACATAAAGATTCCTAGGACCCTGAGGGATCAAACCCACAGCGGTGAGGGGCAAGTGATTTCAAGTCAGAGATGTTAACCACTCGGCCATTGAAGCCACTTATTATAAACAAAACCATTTACAAGTAATATAAGCAATAAAGGGAAAACAATTTAAGGAAATGAATTTATATATATAAGCTTTGATAAGCTTGTTTTCAGATCCTTACTATTAAAATTTGTACATAATATATGTGTGAATAGTATGAAATAAATACTGTTTAAACCAAGGCAAACAATTGAATACTCAAGGCTTATGAAGCTAAAATATTAGTCACTACAATGCATAATTGTTTTTAATATGAAGCAAGCAGTTTGGAATGTATGCAGCAGAAATAAAACAAGAAAATCGCTAGAACCGATGGATGTTCCCCGAAATGTATCCTCAACTTATCATATGACCTTATATCACACAGCAGTTTTTAATTTGCAGTTCCAATAGTAGTTTATGCTCCAGATAAAAAATCAAGGTATAAAATTACAAAGGGCAATAACTTTAACTTAAATGATGACAGAGTTACGGTTCTTGCACTCTGCACTTCCTTTCATTGCCCTCTATGATTGTGTGAAGTTTCAGTGCAGTCCCATCAGCAGTATTGAAGATATGCTCCGGATAAAAATTCTATAGTATAAAATTACAAAGGGCAATAACTCTAATTTAAACGATGACAGAGTTACAGTTCTTGCACTCAGTTCTTGCACTCTGCACTTCCTCTCATTGCCCCCTATCATTGTGTGAAGTTTCATTGCAGTCCCATTAGTAGTTTGAAAGATATGCTCCGGACAAGAAAGTGTGACGGACACACGGAAGGATGGACGGACAAAGCGGAAACTATATGCTCGCCCGAAGATGCATAATCTTAGACATGTAACATTAGACCCCAAATTTGGTGTGTGATTCATCTATCAATGATACATCAACACACCGACATTCATCCAATTTATGAAACAATTAAGAAATATATTTGACGGAACACAAAAAATAAGTTTAACATATTGAAGCAGCGTAGAAACTAGAAATGTCTATAAACACCCACTATAAACAAGTGTCCATTGGACACAAAATACGCCCGTCGAAAGTGGATCATTTGTAACTGCGATAAATGATTGTAAGTGTAAAAAATTTACAAGGATTTTAATGATCTTTGTAACAGAGGTGTTAGTGCCTGGTAAGTTAACGTGTGGTTTACGTAATAACGTGTTGTGTGCATTGGTGCAGGTGTGTTGGTGCATAGTGTCTATGTGTACATGTCCTATACGAAGGGTTGGAAACGTAGGTGAATAAAAAGTTCAAAGAACACACTGCTGATCAACGCTTTTGCTTAAGTTTACAAATTATAAAAATTTCACTGCATTACCTTTCACCAAGAAATCCAGCACAGGCTGTGGTCTGAATATTAAGTTTCACAAACTCTGGAGTTTGTATGGTCAAAATTGGTGAAGATCAAGTTAATGCACGGAAAGACAGATGGACGTTCAATGCCACGATATATTACGAACTCTGTTGTTACCAGGGCGATTGGACTGGTTTTCGAACTTGACCAAGTTTCATCAAGATTGAAAAACAAAAAGGTTTTGAGCAGACCATAATCAATTGTCAATTTTCAATAATTAAAGGGCCATAACTCTGTTGTTACTCAGACGATCTGGCTGGTTTCCGAACTTGACCTAGATATTATATCCATAAACATTATTCCAAAGTTTCACAAAGATTGAACAACAAATACTCAAGTTATTGAGCGGACATGGTCAATTTTCAATAATTAAAGGGCCATAACTCCTTTGGTACCAGGGTGATTGGGCTGTTTTTCGAACTTGACCTAGATATTATACCCATAAAAATTATTCCAAAGTTTCATAAATATTGAACAACAAAATACTCAAGTTACTGAGCGGACATCGTTAAAATTGTCAGTTTTCAATTTTCAATAATTAAAGTGCCATAAATAACTCCTTTGGTACCAGGGAACTTGACCGAGATATTATGCTCATAGACATTATTTCCAAGTTTCATAATGATTTGAAAATATTTGTTTGAGTTAGAGAGCGGACATCGCAAAACTTAACGGACAGACGGACAACGCCATGACATAATACGTCCAGTCTTAGGACGAATATGTCCCGTCTGAGGACGGGCTTATAAAAAACTTGACGGACAGACAGATGGACAACGCCATGACATAATTCTTCCAGTCATAGGAAGGGCGTATAAAAATGTAATACCCGAAAAAATATGGTCATCTTGGAATGAGATCTAAACACCGAAGTTAGACACACAAGATATTTTTTACAGTTTTTAAAATAATAAAAGGCCAATAATGTGGTAAAATTCTCCCAACTGTAATGCTGAAATAAACAACAAAGGGCCATAATTCCATTTATTCACTTGAATATTATTGCAACTGTAAAGCCAAGCAAAAACCATATACACAGGTAAACCTCATACTTACACATCCTGAAACATTTGTTGTGAAACGGAGCTAAAAACGCAAAAATTAATTCCAAAAGAAAACAGACAATGACTCCTAAGATGCATTTTACTGAGCTGTATTGAGCTGTAGGGCTCAATATACTGTACGATCCAAGTTTAGTTCACGTTCATCATGCAAGCTGTTCAGGGAAAAGTTTGAATGTCAACATTTATTATTTCAAACTATTAATAAACATTATTAAAAGAAGCGACAGTTCAGCACAAGCAAATTTAATTTCCCCCCTACCCCGCTCTCCCTCCACCCACAAAGACACCCTCTACCCAATAATATCACCTATGTAAGGAAGCAGTCACACAGTGACTGTAGTCAAGTCTACATTCTAATGTGCCATTTCCTTAAATAATTCTACTCTTGGTACAACGACCGAGTGACTATAAACCTTAGAACTACACACACACACGTGTGATAGTTACATTTACCTTTAAGCATAGTAAAACTGATAGCATACTAGAGCTTTTTTTCCCTTCGGTGACGATAAATATGGGTCCGATTCTTCCCCTAGCAAAACACTTCATAAACCCTTCCCCTAGCAAAACGGACTACCCTTTTCCCCCTCTTTGGCTGAGAAAATTACCCTAAAGAAAGAAGTTATCGCTGAACATTATTTCCCCCCTCTATCTCAACATTATTATGTTTGGGATACATTTATATCAGACAGTTTATCTAAATTGTACCTCTTTTGCATATTTGCACACCCAAATCTTCAATTTCTGTCTAATACACTGTTCCACTTATATCTCGAAATCGTATTGTTTTTTCCCCCAAAAAACTCAACAAGAGGTCAATGACCTTGAAGCTCTACTGATTGATTTTGATTTCAGGAAGTAGTCGCTACAAACTGGTTTTTTGAAAATCTATTTTTAGCCGTGGTGGCCATCTTGAATTTCCGGCCGACCTGAAATTTTGCTAGGATCAATTAGACATCAAGAGCAACATTCCTGTGAAGTTTCATGAAAATCCGTCAAGTAGTTACAAAGATGGCCACTGACAGCCATGTTTAACACTGAATCAAAATAATGTTCGACTCGGATAACCATCATGTCATGCTGATCATTTTAGAAAAAGTCCCATATCAATATCTCTTATAGTTTTCAAGAAGTAGTCGCTACAAACTTATTTTTTAAAAATCTATTTTTAGCCATGGTGGCCATCTTGAATTTCCGGCCGACCTGAAATTTTGCTAAGATCAATTAGACATCAAGAGCAACATTCGTGTGAAGTTTCATGAAAATCCGTCAAGTAGTTTCAGAGGAGTAGTCGCTACAAGTTATCATTATATAACTCTATGTAAACAAACATGGCCACTGGCAGCCATGTTTAACGTCGAATCAAAATAATGTTCGACTTGAATAACCATCATGTCATGCTGATCATTTTAGAAAAAGTCCCATATCAATATCACTTATAGTTTTCAAGAAGTAGTCGCTACAAACTTGTATTTTGAAAATCTATTTTTAGCCATGGTGGCCATCTTGAATTTCCGGCCGACCTGAACTTTTGCAAAGATCAATAAGACATCAAGAGCAACATTCATGTGAAGTTTCATGAAAATCCGTCAAGTAGTTTCAGAGGAGTAGTCGCTACAAGTTATCATTATATAACTCTATGTAAACAAAGATGGCCACTGGCAGCCATGTTTAACGTCGAATCAAAATAATGTTCGACTCGGATAACCATCATGTCATGCTGATAATTTTAGAAAAAGTCCCATATCAATATCTCATAGTTTTCAAGAAGTAGTCGCTACAAACTTATTTATTTTAAATCTATTTTTAGCTGTGGTGGCCATCTTGAATTTCCAGCCAGCCTGAATTTTTTCTAGGATCAACTAGACATCAAGAGCAACATTCTTGTGAAGTTTCATGAACATCCGTCAAGTAGTTTCAGAGGAGTAGTCACTACAAGTTTTTACTATATTACTCTATGTAACCAAAGATGGCCACTGGCAGCCATGTTTAACGTCGAATCAAAATAATGTTCGACTCGGATCAACATCATGTCATGCCGATCATTTTAGAAAAGTCCCATATCAATATCACTTATAGTTGTGTAGTTTTCAAGCTACAAACTTATTTTTTAAAAATCTATTTTTAGCTGTGACGGCCATCTTAAATTTCTGGCAGATCTGAAATTTTGCTAGGATCAATAAGACATCAAGAGCAACATTCCTGTGAAGTTTTCATGAAAATCCGTCAAGTAGTTTCAGAGGAGTAGTCGCTACAAGTTTTCATTATATAACTCTATGTAAACAAAGATGGCCGCTGGCAGCCATATTTAACGTCGAATCAAAACGATTTTCGACAAGGACCAACATCATGTCATGCTGATCATTTTAGAAAAAGTCCCATATCAATATCTCTTATAGTTTTCAAGAAGTAGTCGCTACAAACTTATTTTTTAAAAATCTATTTTTAGCCATGGGGGCCATCTTGAATTTCCGGCCGACCTGAAATTTTGCTACGCTCAATTAGACATCAAGAGCAACATTCCTGTGAAGTTTCATGAAAATCCGTCAAGTAGTTTCAGAGGAGTAGTCGCTACAAGTTTTCATTATATAACTCTATGTAAACAAAGATGGCCGCTGGCAGCCATGTTTAACGTCGAATCAAAACGATTTTTGACAAGGACCAACATCATGTCATGCTGATCATTTTAGAAAAAGTCCCATATCAATATCTCTTATAGTTTTCAAGAAGTAGTCGCTACAAACTTATTTTTTAAAAATCTATTTTTAGCCATGGGGGCCATCTTGAATTTCCGGCCGACCTGAAATTTTGCTATGCTCAATAAGACATCAAGAGCAACATTCCTGTGAAGTTTCATGAAAATCCGTCGAGTAGTTTCAGAGGAGTAGTCGCTACAAGTTTTCATTATATAACTCTATGTAAACAAAGATGGCCGCTGGCAGCCATGTTTAACGTTGACATACATGCCAAATCTCCCGCATTCTCCGGGAGTCTCCCGGATTTGCCTTTGATCTCCCGATCACACGGAAGCCGCTCAAAACCTCCCGGAAATCAATTATTTGCCTAGTATAGTTGATTGTTTCCAATTTGCAATACACAGCATGTATTCAATGAGGTTATAATTGTCGCTTGTCTAATCGGTCAAGGCGGGGTTACGATAATGCAACCAACCAATGAAATCGCATCTAGCATCTCGTGGCACAAGACGAGATTTATTGAAAGATGGCCGCGTAAACAAACCAGGCAGGCTCAACAAATTGGACAAATTACGATAATTAACACGTTGTTATGAAAACATTTGAAGTAGGTACATTATTAAATGAAGATTATATGTGCGATGCCGACAATTAGCGTTAACTACACCAATCACCAGGGGTTGATTGCATCAGCTTGTTTTATTCTAAGTTGAGAAGGATTTTGCCGACAATCGAGACATTCGGTAAATTTAACCATGTTTTGTCAATTGTTTTCGGTCTTTATAAATTAAGTGTTAATTGATTTTAGTTGCACTACAGTGCATGTCAGGCCATATATAGTTGAATTTTAAGCATGTTCTGTCTCAAACTTGTTTCGTCGTACGTACAAGCACCATGTCTAAACGTCTTTTTAATTTGTCCGGAAATACGTCAAAAAAGAAGAAATATGAATGCAAGTTCACATTACAAGTTCTTGAAATGCTTCTTGGATTACGGAGTTTAAATGTGTCGGAAAAAGTGAAAAGGGGGATAGTTTCGTCTATTGTGTGACATGCAATTCTCATTTGAACATTGCCAGTGGGGGGAAAAATGACATCACAAGACATACCAAAATTATTAAAAATTGATAGTTTATGCATATACTGTTATTTGTTTTCATCTACTTCATTATCACTATAATGAAATACAAAATAAAATTATAAAGTAACAGTTGTCAACATTTATATAAAATATTTGTAAAAATGTGACGGTTTCACGGCTTTTTGCAAATCTCCCTGATTTTGATCAAATCTCCCTGATTTGGAAGTCCAATCTCCCTGATGTGATGCCGGAAAATTTGGCATGTATGCGTTGAATCAAAACGATTTTCAACAAGGACCAACATCATGTCATGCTGATCATTATAGAAAAAGTCCCATAGCAATATCCCTTAGAGTTTTCAAGAAGTAGTCGTTACAAACTTGTTTTTTAAAAACCTATTTTTAGATTTGGCGGCCATCTTGCATTTCACATCTACATGAATTTTTGCTAGGATCAACTAGACTTCATGGGCAATATTTCTGTAAAGTTTCATGAAAATCCATTCAGTAGTTTCAGAGGAGTAGTCGCTACAAAAAAAAGTTTACGGACGGACGACGGACGCCGCACCACGGCATAAGCTCTGCTGATCTCTGATCAGTAGAGCTAAAAATCATGCTTTTCCCCCCTAATGAAGGGCCTGGGCCTCTTTCCCTATTTCTGAAAAAAAGCCCTGCATGGTAAAATTGAAACATTTTCACATGTTCACAGGGTGCAGCTTAAATATATTTCAAGCAGGGTAAAAGCATTCTGAATATACTTGGTCAGTCCAATTTGTATGATAGTTTGAATGACATCTATATAAATAATTATATATATATCAGGGCTAGAAAATGTCGAAATGCCAATTGGTCCAAGACCTCAGATCTTACAGATCTAAAATTTGTTTCATTTTGTCGTAAAATGTCTGAGAAAAGATACTACGCAGACGGGATTTTTTTTTCTTTATTTGTTTATAAAACAATACAAACATAAGCGGAGCTAACGTATAGTTCAATCTCATTAAAATCAAATACTAATTACGCTTCGATACTCTCCATTATAGGATCTGACAACACTGCCTTGGATGTCACGTCAGATCGACCTTTCATCTAATCAACCAATGAAATTGCGCGTTTCATATGCAAGTTTCATAAAATTATGATGTTCGAGTAAACTGAACAAAGGAAAATCCACATAAAACACACAGATCTATATCCGAAAAAAGATAATGTATTCATGTGTTATTGCTGTGGATTGCACGATAAATTCAAAGAAATGCACTCTAAATGACATGTTTTACATCAAATATACGAAGAAAATCAATCGCGATGTCATGTGTTTTGAAAATAAATTATTATGACATTACGTTTTCTAAATAGTATGTCATAGTACGTCTGGCCCGCTTAGCCCAGTTGATAGCGAAGTCGACTATTGACCCACGAGTGTAATTTTAGTGTGGGTTCAACCCAACGAATCGGTACATTTTTTTGTACTGCTTTTGAATACGTAAATCATCACGTCACGTGATCAAGATGGCGTGAGACGTGTTTTTTCACAATGGAGCCTTTATGAGTTTAAATTTGGAAATAAGACATGTCTGAATAACATTTGAAATTGTAAAATGGTTAGATATGAATAGGAATATATAAGGAATATATACGGTGTTAACTTTGTATTGGATTTATTTCGGATATTAGCCATTTAATCGTGAGTATATACATGTAAAATATAACTATTAGTATATAAAAACACCCGAGTAAATGCTACCTATATGTGTGTATGTGTGTGTATGTATATGTGTATGTGTGTATATATATATGTATATCATTGTCGTTGGCGTATGTACGAGTGTACGCGAATATTTGCACTCATGTGTAGATGCGTATTAATGAATACATATATGCAGGTTTACGTGTAGGCAGGTTTATGTGTACGTTTATATCGTACGTGTATGTGTTTATATGTATGTATGTGTATTTATATATGGTATGTGCATGTAGATGTATATGTGTGTGGGCATGTGTGTATATGTATGTATGTGTGTATGTGTGTATATGTGTACGTGTGTATATGTGTACGTGTATGTATATATATATATAGCTATATATGTGTATTTATATATATATATATGTGTGTATGTGTTATGTGAATATGGATATATGTGTATGTATGTATATATACGTGTACATATGCGTATGAATACATTTGTGTGCATGCATATGGGAGTGTAAATGTAGATTATTCTAATTATTTTCATTTACAATTGTATACAGGTTTTCTTTTGCTTTTTGTTGTTGATTTTTTGATTTGTTATAATCCGTTCTAATTATGTAGCATTATTTGAAAGATATGTCTATATAAATTGTGTATCTTTTTATTTTTTTTGGTCTCCAGCTGGTACACAAATATCTTACTATAATGATAATCATTATTATATTTTTTCTATTAACTCAGATTTTCCACGAGTGTGTGTACTCGTGTCTTTTCATCGATCCTTCAGTATCTTCTTTTAACTTCTTTGAATCATGCTGTGTGGTGATGTTTTGCTTGGAGTCGTTGTCACGGTACCTAAATTCCCGATTGTCTAATCCTAGTTTTAGAACAGTTTTATTACCGCATATTATTTTCTGAAGTGTTTAAATGTAATTCAGTTTTGTTAGACTTTATTCTTACATTGAACATGTTTAAAACCTATATCACTCCTTACGTTAGTCTGTGTCTCATTGTTATTGGCAGAAGCATTCTTAATTTAACGTTTGCAACAACTGTTCTGTTGCTTGTTATTATGTCTGGAGATGTTGCTGAAAACCCCGGTCCTGATCAAAACAATAGTGACATACAACACAGTTTATCTGTAGCACACCTCAATATTAGAAGTATACGAAACAAAATCGAATATATAGAACATAATCTTCTTCATTTTGACATAATTTGTTTTACTGAAACACATTTAACAGTTGATGTAATGAATTTTTGCAGTTAGAGGGATTCTATAATTATCGTTTGGATAAATCTGCGCATTCTAGCGGGATTTTAACGTATGTCTCTAAATTATTAATGGCTAAACGCAAACCTGAATTAGAAAACCCCTCAATTGACGCAGTTTGGATAGAAATTAAGTATGATAAAAACGAAATTTTAATTTGCAATGTTTATCGTCCACCAAATACACCTGTTCATTTTTGGACTAATTTAAACATATCGATCGAAAAAGCGTTAGATGTATGCAAAAATATCATTATTGTTGGAGACATAAATGAAGATCAGTTAAATGCTAATAATAGGCATTTGGCAAATATTATGATCCTAAACAACCTTTCAAATGTGATACTAGAACCCACTAGAATTACAAACACATCAGCAACGTTAATTGATCCCATTCTGATTTCTGATTCGCTTATTTCATTAAACGCGGGAACAACAAACGTCCCTCCAGAAGTAAGTGATCACAAAATCACGTTTGTATTTGTTCCATTTTCTAAAGTCTTACATCCGACCTTAAAACGAAGGGTATGGTCCTACAAAAATGGGAATAATGATAAACTGAATGAAATGATAAGCACAACTAATTGGGATTTTATTGATACCGTTTCTGTGAATGAGGCATTCGATCGTTTTTCTGATATTGTCTTAAAGTATATGAATGAATGCATTCCCTCCAAAGATGTAACAATAAGACCAAATGACAAGCCATGGTACGACTCAGAAATAAGACGATATTCACGACAGCGCGACAGACAAAAGACAAATGCAATATGAACACAAAGAACAGAACACTGGTTAAAATACAAGCTTCTTAGAAATAAAGTAAATAACCTAAAGAAATATGCCAAAGAACAATATTTTGATAATATGGAAAATTTAATATCAGAAAGTAGCCGGTCTAATCCAAAACTTTACTGGAAATTACTCAAACAGTTAAGTCTAATAAAAACTCTGAAAATATTCCCCCATTAAAAACCACATCTTCGAACGGCGAAGAAGAGTATTATTTCAGTGATATAGATAAAGCTAGTTGTTTAAACAACTATTTTGTTTCTATTTCTTCAACACATGAGAATGAAGATAATGTCCAACTTCCAGAATGTACTCTTAAAATACAAAATACTTTTACAGATATGCAAATTAACGAAACTGAAATTTTAGATATAATTTCTACATTAAATCCAAATAAAGCAGTTGGTGAGGACAAAATAAGCCACAAAATTTTACAAAATACAAAACACTCTATTTCTAAACCTCTGGCATTATTGTTTAATAAATCACTCACTGAATGTAAATTTCCAGATAAATGGAAATTTGCCATTATAATGTCACTTTTTGAGAAAGGAAACTCAAACTTAGCCTCAAATTACAGACCAATAGCGTTGTTAAGTTGTATTGGTAAATTAATGGAAAGGGTTGTTTATAAACACTTGTATAATTTTTTCATTGCAAATAATCTTATTTATAAGTCGCAGTCCGGCTTTTTAGAAGGCCATTCTACTGTTTATCAACTGATTGATATGTATCACCAAATTTGTCAAGGTATTGATGCTAACCAATTCACATGTATAATTTTCGGTGATGTGTCGAAGGCATTTGATCGAGTATGGATCAAAGGCCTACTTTTTAAACTCAGACAAAATGGTATTAATGGCAATATGCTAAAATGGATCGAAAGTTATTTAACAGAACGCACCCAAAAGGTATTTATCGGTTCAAGTTACTCGAACATTAAAGGGACATCTGCTGGTGTCCCTCAAGGGTCAGTATTGGGTCCATTATTGTTTCTTATATATATCAACGACATTGCTGACAATCTTCTTAGTATAACTCGTATTTTTGCAGATGATACATCTCTTGCAAGTACTTCGTCTAATATTGCAGATCTTGAGGGAATCTTAAATCACGATCTTAATATTATATCTGCTTGGTCTAAACAGTGGCTTGCTGATTTTAATCCAACTAAAACTGAAGCTATTATTTTTACTCTCAGAAGACATATATGTTGATTTTTAATAATATGCCAGTTAATTTTGTTGAACACCATAAACACTTGGGTTTAACGTTTAGTCATGACGGTAAATGGCACGAACATATTACCAATATTACTACGTCAGCCTCTAAAATATTAGGAATGATGCGGAAAATAAAGTTTTTAATCAATCGTAAAGCTTTAAACCAAATATATTTATCGTTTTTGAGACCAATACTTGAATATGCTTCTGTTATTTGGGACGGCTGCACACAATACGAAAAAGACACTTTAGAAAAAATTCAACATGAAGCAGCTCGCATCGTCACTGGATTAACACGATCAACGTCTATTGGTAATTTATATACCGAAATTGGGTGGTTACCATTAGAAGATAGAAGAAAATACCAAAAATTAATAATTGCTTATAATGTTAAAGCTGGTTATTTGCCCGATTTTTTTCTCTCAAATTTATTCCCCGACATAGTTGGCAGAGTTGCCCCTTACAACTTAAGAAATTCAAATGATTACGCATCTATTCATACGAGAATGCAGCTATTTAGTAATTCGTTTATTCCCTCGTGAATATCGTTATGGAATACAATACCAGAACATATACGAAATGCAGACTCTCTTTCTGCTTTTAAAACTCTTATTACAAATCAATACTTAAATCCGCCCAAAATACCTATTTTTTATTTTTCTGGAATTCGTAGATTGTCTGTATTTCATGCACAGATAAGAAACAAATGCAGTAACCTGAAATATGATTTGTTTATAAACAAAATCAAAGAAAACGCAACCTGTGAGAAGTGTTGGCATGAAAAGGAGGACGCCAAACATTATTTTATGCAATGTCCGTTTTATTTAAATGAACGACTTCGTCTTTTTCATGCTACCCGTCGATTTCACCCGCTCAGCGTTTGTGTATTTTTATTTGGAAAAGATAGTTATACAGATAAAGATAATAGCACTATTTTTAATAATGTTCAAATATACATTAAAGATACTAAACGATTTGATAACGACTAGACATTATATACACTGTTATGACAACCGCTCGGGGCAGGATCCTACAACCACAGCATCATCACTCATTCCTTCTTGTTTAATTTTTCCTAGAACTTTATTCTACTTACTCCTCTCCTTTTTTCTTCTTCTTTTGTTCATCGAAAAATGTATTTGAATATTTTATGTTAATTGTATTGCCATCTTGTTAGCTGTTAATTACAATATTGTTGGGACGGGCCTTTATTAATGTTGGAAGAACTTGTGGCCCAACCCTTTTGCTTGTATATAGAAGAAAAGCAATAAAATATGTTTGAAGTAAAGAATACGTAAATCTTGTTTTTGTTTTGTTTAATACTGGGCGAAGACACTGTGTTTGACTGAAACGCGACATGAGCAGTGAAGCCGTCCACACCAAGCTATTTTGTAGGCTGAAATCTCATTGGTTAATCGCAAGGTCAATCGGACATGTCCTCCAATGCTGTGTTGTTAGATCCTTAGTAGTGTCGAGTATCGTACTGTGATAAAGGGTCTGATTTGAATGAGATTGCTTATGGACTGATTTTTCATGGCAGGTTTCCAATGAACAATCACTGCGCATAAGCTCAAAGGTCGACAGCCTGAAATCTAAAATGGTCACCTGCCATATTTAGAGACCAATGATTACCGGAGGAAATATTTGAAGCAACAGACATGTCATATAACAAAGAATTAACTTGCTTTCAGTGTGTTTCTCCGGGAATTAAGTTTTACATTTTACTTGACCGAAATGTTCACAATTTTGAAATGGGAATCGGCCCATCTTCCAACATTTCGGTCCAGAACCAATAAAACCGGCATTTTTCCCACCCGAGCCCTGATACACCTTTTAGCCAATACCTTCTCTGTACCCAATTAATAAATCATCTGATCCACAACCTGTATTAAAACACTTGGATTAACAATGCATGCACACAATATAAAAAGCAAATTGATGAAGAAAAACATGAATTTCTTCGATAAATAATGGAAGCAACAATGATGCATAGACATTGATTAATTTTGCATAACAAAACCCACTGAATCTGTATTATTATACTAGAGGAACAAGATATGTCCCTGTTTTTGACAAATGCCCCCGAAGTGGTTTGTGAATATATGAATGATATGTTTATGTCCACAGCTCAAAACTGTGACGACATCATAAGTTTGAACAATGTTTATAAGTATTCATATGCACAATAGTTTTGCGCATGACACGTCATCTTCTTATGGTGAAAATTTCTGCAATGTTAATATGAAAATCCCTCAACTGAGGACAAAGTTACACACCGGACACATCATATATGACATAATAAGGCATCTCCTGACCTCTAAGTGTGACCTTTACCTTGAAGCTAAGAACCTGGGTTTTTCACATGAGAAGTCATCTTGTTCTGGTGAACATTTTTGTCAGGTTGTATAAAAATCCCTCAACGGAAGACAAAGTTATAGACCGGACACGACTTACACAACTTCAAATACAGGGACATATGACATATTCTGACCTGTGAGACCTTGACCTTGAAGCTACTGACCGCTACATGTTGTCTTGTTATGGTAAACACTTGTGCAAAGTTATTTGAAAATCCCTTCATGAATGTCACAGTTATTTACCGGACTCGCACTATGGACATGAAAGTACTTCTTCTTGAACTTTGACCTCTAAGTGTGACCTTTACCTTGAAGCTTCAGACCTGGATTTTGCATGTGACACGTCATCTTGTTGTGGTGAACACTTGTGCCAGGTTATTTGGAAATCCCTCCATGAATGTCAGAGATATTTACCAGACACGGAATATGGACATGAAAGTAATTCTTTTTGACGTTTGACCTCTAAGTTTGATCTTGACCTTGGAGGCACAGATCTGGATTTTGCGAGTGACACAACGTCTTGTGGTGAACACTTGTGCCAAGTTACTTGAAAATCCATTAATGAATATCAGAGTTATTTACCGAACACGAAATATGGACACAAAAGCACTTTTTTTTTGCACTTGACCTCTAAGTGTGACCCTGACCTTGGAGCCAGACCTGGATTTTGCACGCGACACGTCATCTTGTTGTGGTGAGCACTTGTGCCAAGTTATTTGAAAGTCCACTGGATGACGAACGTGCGACTACTATATGCCACCCTTCGGGGGCCTAAAAAATTTCAATATCTTTACTTCAAATACAGTACTGAGATGGCTCAAATTTTGAAATTTTATAAATTCATGTTACAAAGTGTACTGTGATTAAAATGTCTACAACAGCACAGTTTTGTCCTTTCCCTAACTAGCAGCAACCTTTTATTTTACAAAACATCTTGGGATTTCTCTGGAACATTACTTTGAATTAAATGTGCTCTATATGTTATAGAGTGAAAATTTCCCCTGTTGCGTTTATTTTTTCCTTCAGGATATACAGGTGCATAAGCATCTAGCCACTAGAACAGTCCCGAATCAATTAACTATGTGGCGATGATATACGACACCATCACAGACGTTGATCAAACCTGCATAAAAAAGCTATTACGTCAACCATCAGACAGAATGACAGCTGTGGCATGAACATCTATTTACCTGGATCAATTTATTGTGATGTGATGGTATCAGATATCATATCAGATATAGTTTAATTATGCATAAATGTCTGATAAAGTCCCTGTTAACATGATTATGCAAATATGTCTGACAAAGACACTGGCAATCTTCACAATTCATAAATACACCAACAAGGGGTTACACGGCAATCTTGATTATTTTAAACGTAGCCGCATAGGACCAAAAAAAATAATACTTTGATTCGACATCTTCACAAAAAAAATAGGGTAGGTAGGTAGTCATTTTTTTTTTTCCCTACGCAAAATAAAATAGTAGAGGACTTCCGTTACTTTTTCTAAGTAAAATCATTGTATTTCAATATATGTGGTATTAAATAGTTTAATTTAATAAATGAATATATATAAATGAAACATCAGAATTTTCTCCCCTAGGACCAGTATTATAAATGCTCTAAAGATCAACTGTAATTTAATTTCACTAGCCCAGTCTTCACCATGAACCACTACCACGAATCTCAGGACCAGTAAATTGTCATTCAGACTAATGAGTGTTTTAAATTTTAATATAGTCAGGCTATGAATAGTGACAGTGTTATATATTAATTGTCACAATGTATTGTAGTAACCTATGGGTTGTGTGAATGTGTCACCTGGCCAGTTAGAGCGTCTGACTTGAAAGCTGGAGGTCTGGCTGGACATTTTTCGCGACCCGTTACATTTGGCTCCCAACGTAAATAACCTCCGGTTTAATATGGCTACTGATATGGAATCTCGAGATTATTTATACAATGTTCTCTCTGACTCTAAGAATTCGGGACGAATTCTAAATTAGGAGGCAGTATATTTTGTAGCTGGGTATATTGTGACAAATCGACTGATAAAACCATGTGGCGTGGTAGGTCAGTGGTAGAGTGTTTGCCTTGTACACAAAAGGTCCTGGGTTCGAGTCCCGGTCGAGCCACAACTTCTTAACCACTCTGTGACATACTCTTAACTCACAATACCTAGACGTTCTTTTCGCTGGAAATTCCCTGCCTTTTGCCATGAGCAGTTGAAAGGCATCAACTGCCTTTTTTGTTGCCGATTCTGTGTCGAGTGAGGTGTTTGCTGAATTTTCATCTGTGTTTACATCAAAATTTCCATTGGGTTGCACACCGTGATATTCAGAAAAAATGTCAATTATTCTGCTTGAATTCTTAACTGGGTATAGTTTTTCAGTCCAGGAATATGTCTGCATTTGTCAAACGTAACCAGCAGTAAACCTGTTACCATGTCGTTAAAAATTAGGGACAAACTCAACAGATCTGAAAGCAATTTTTTCCTAAAAACATCTCACCGTGTTGACATCTGCATCGGTAGACGCTTTATTGACATGCGGTTCAAGTATCGGGACAACTCATTACCGCAAAGATTTAAATTATGCGGAAAGGTAGGAAAGTGCAGATATGATCGAACATATTTTTGTTAGGAAAAAAGGTGAAAAACGACTGTAGGGTCGGCGGTAAAAAATAGGGTAGGTCGGGTTAGCGGAAACAGAGAATTTATTTTGTTTGGTCTAGCTGTTACTTTTTCCAGCTTAATGGTGTCTTTAGTAACTGCTGACCAGTCTATTAGGTAACTGTTGACTCTTCTTTTAGAAAACTGTTGACTGGTCTATTAGAAAACTGTTGACCATCAGGTAACTGTAGACAGTAGGTTACAGTTGACCAGTCCATTAGGTAACTGTGAATCAGTATATCAGGTAACTGTAGACAGTAGGTTACAGAAGACCAGTCCATTAGGCTACTGTTGACAAATACATCAGGTAACTGTATACAGTAGACTACAGTTGACCAGTCCATTAGGTAACTGTTGACCAGTCCATTAGGTAACTGTTGACCAGTCCATTAGGTAACTGTTGACCAGTGTATCAGGTAACTGCAGACAGTAGGTTACAGTTGACCAGTCCATTAGGTTACAGTTGACCAGTCCATTATTTAACTGTTGACCAGTATATCAGGTAACTGTAGACAGCAGGTTACAGTTGACCAATATATCAGGTAACTGTAGACAGCAGGTTACAGTTGACCAGTCCATTAGGTAACTGTTGACCAGTCCATTAGGTAACTGTTGACCAGTATATCAGGTAACTGCAGACAGTAGGTTACAGTTGACCAGTCCATTAGGTTACAGTTGAACAGTCCATTAGGTTACAGTTGACCAGTCCATTAGGTTACGGCTGACCAGTCCATTAGGTACTGTTGACCAGTCCATTAGGTAACTGTTGACCAGTATATCAGGTAACTGTAGTCAGTAGGTTACAGTTGACCAGTCCATTAGGTAACTGTTGACCAGTATATCAGGTAACTGTAGACAGTAGGTTACAGTTGACCAGTCCATTAGGTTACAGTTGACCGGTATATCAGGTAACTGTAGTCAGTAGGTTACAGTTGACCAGTCCATTAGGTTACAGTTGACCGGTATATCAGGTAACTGTAGTCAGTAGGTTACAGTTGACCAGTCCATTAGGTTACAGTTGACCAGTATATCAGGTAACTGTTGAGCATCAGGTAACTGTTGAGCAGTTTATTAGGTAAATGTTCACCAGTCTATTATGTAAGGCTGTAGGGCTCAATATACAACACAATCCAAGTTTAGTCCACGTTCATCATGCATGCTGTTCAGGGAAAAGTTTGAAGGTCAACATTTATTATTTCAAACTATTAATAAACATTATTAAAAGAAGCGACAGTTCAGCACAAGCAAATTTAATTTCCCCCCTACCCCGCTCTCCCTCCACCCACAAAGACACCCTCTACCCAATAATATCACCTATGTAAGGAAGCAGTCACTGTCACACAGTGACTGTAGTCAAGTCTACATTCTAACGTGCCATTTCCTTAAACAATTCTACTCTTGGTACAACGACCGAGTGACTATAAACCTTAGAACTACACGCACACGTGTAATAGTTACCTTTACCTTTAAGCATAGTAAAACTGATAGCATACTAGAGCTTTTTTTCCCTTCGGGGACGATAAATATGGGGCCGATTCTTTCCCTAGCAAAACACTTCATAAACCCTTCCCCTAGCAAAACGGACTACCTTTTTCCCCCTCTTTGGCTGAGAAAATTACCCTAAAATAAGAAGTTATTGCTGAACATTATTTCCCACCTCTATCTCAACATTATTTTGTTTGGGATACATTTATATCAGACAGTTTATCTAAATTGTACCTCTTTTGCATATTTGCACACCCAAATCTTCAATTTCTGCCGAATACACTGTTCCACTTATTTCTCGAAATCGTATTGTTTTTTCCCCTTTAACTCAAAAATCACGCTTTTCCCCCCTAATGAAGGGCCTGGGCCATTTCCCTATTTCTGAAAAAAAGCCCTGTATGGTAAAATTGAAACATTTTCTCATGTTCACAGGGTGCAGCTTAAATATATTTCAAGCAGGGTAAAAGCATTCTGAATACAATTGGTCAGTGCAATTTGTATGATATATCAGGGCTAGAAAATGTCGAAATGCCAATTGGTCCAAGACCTCAGATCTTACAGATCTAAAATTTGTTTCATTTTGTCGTAAAATGTCTGACAAAAGAAACTACGAAGACGGGATTTTTTTTTCTTTATTTGTTTATAAAACAATACAAACATAAGCGGAGCTAACATATAGTTCAATCTCATTAAAATCATATCCTAATTACGCTTCGATACTCTCCATTATAGGATCTGACAACACTGCCTTTGATGTCACGTCAGATCGACCTTTCATCTAATCAACCAATGAAATTGCGCGTTTCATATGCAAGATTCATAAAATTATGATGTTCGAGTGAACTGAACAAAGGAAAATCCACATAAAATGCATAGATCTATATCCCAAAAAAGATAAAGTCTTCATGTGTTATTGCTGTGGATTGCACGATAAATTCAAAGAAATGCACTAATAAATGGCATGTTTTAATTCAAGAATACGAAGAAAAGCATGGGCGCTGTCATGTGTTTTGAAAATAAATTATTATGACATTACATTTTCTAAATAGTATGTCGTAGTACGTCTGGCCCACTTAGCTCAGTTGATAGCGAAGTTGACTACTGACCCGCGAGTGTAATTTTAGTGTGGGTTCAACCCCACGAATCTGTACATTTTTTTGTACCGCTTTTGAATACCGTAAATCTTGTTTTTGTTTTGTTTAATACTGGGCGAAGACACTGTGTTCGACTGAAACTCGACTTGCGCAGTGAAGCCGTCCACACCGAGCTATTTTGTAGACTGAAATCTCATTGGTAAATCGCAAGGTCAATCGGACAAGTCCTCCAATGCTGTGTTGTTAGATCCTTAGTAGTGTCGAGTATCATACTGTGATAAAGGGTCTGATTTTAATGAGATTGCATATGGACTGATTTTACAGGCCAGGTTTCCAATGAACAATTAATGCGCATAAGCTCAAAGGTCGACAGCCTGAAATCTGAAATGGTCACCTGCCATATTTAAGAGATCAATGATTACCGGAGGGAATATTTGAATCAACAGACATGTCATATAACAAAGAATTACCTTGATCTCAGTGTGTTTCTCCGGGAAGTTTTACATTTTACTCGACCAAAATTTTCACAATTTTGAAATGGGAATCGGCCCATCTTCCAACATTTCGGTCCAGAACCAATAAAACCGGCATTTTTCCCCCCCGAGCCCTGATACACCTTTTAGCAATACCTTCTCTGTACCCAATTAATAAATCATCTGATCCACAACCTGTATTAAAACACTTGAATTAACAATGCATGCACACAATATAAAAAGCAAACTGACAAAGAAAAACATGAATTTCGATAAATAATAGAAGCAACAATGATGCATAGACATTGATTAAATTTGCATAACAAAACCTTTTGAATCTGTATTATTATACTAGAGGAACAAGATATGTCCCTGTTTTTGACAAATGCCCCCGAAGTGGTTTGTGAATATATGAATGATATGTTTATGTCCACAGCTCATAACTGTGACGACATCATAAGTTTGAACAATGTTTATAAATATTCATGGGCACAATAGTTTTGCGCATGACACGTCATCTTCTTATGGTGAAAATTTCTGCCACGTTAATATGAAAATCCCTCAACTGATGACAAAGTGATACACCGGACACATCGTATATGACATAATAAGGCATCTCCTGACCTCTAAGTGTGACCTTTACCTTGAAGCTACGAACCTGGATTTTTCGCATGAGAAGTCGTCTTGTTCTGGTGAACATTTCTGTAAGGTTGTATAAATATCCCTTAACGGATGACAAAGTTATAGACCGGACACGACTTACACGACTTCAAATACAGGGACATATGACAGCGTTTTTTTTCACCATTTTGGGAATGGGTCCGTGGCCAGTCAAATTGGGAAAAAACACGCGATTTTTCTCAAAATTGGGAAAAAAACGCGAGTTTTTTCTCAAATTTGGGAAAAATGTTGTTTTTGTATTTTGTGAAATATTACATATTTATTGATGATTTACATAATAAAGTATTTTCACAACTGTAGTTTCAAGTTTTTATTGTACTTCACTGTGTTGTTACAGAATAATTTCTCTGTTTTTGTTGTCCCTGAAAATGTTAACAATGCTGTTAAGTTCATTGTCATTTTGGGTTGCACCAGATTCTCTGCATATTCTCATGACCGAGGAAAGAGTTTCCTGGCCCGAGGAAAGAGTTTCCTGGCCCAGACGATTTCTGTTATTCGTCCTTTATTTAGTATTAACCCATCGCTCACTGAGGCGCTTGTTACATAGTAGAATTTTTTTTTTTTTTTTTTCAGTTACCAAATAGGTAACCCATTTATTCTCCCTGTGAATGAGTGTGTTGTGGGTCAGGGAGGGCCATCCCACCGCACACTTTACAAAGAAAATTATAACAATATAAAATAGTTGTCACAACACTCACTCATTCTGATACTCTCTTTCCTCTAGTTTCAGTATATATATGTTTTTCTCTTTGAAAAAATAAACTAAGTAAGATGGGAAAATCTTTTCTATTATTAATTTTCAAAATATATGGGTTACCAATTAACTGTCCAGTAGACACACCCTCTGTAAGATTGTTTATAATAAATCTTTAAGTCCAGTTTAATCTGGATTGATTCAGATAATCAGTTGTCAGGATCTTGGTATTAATTTTTGCATACTGTTAATAGTATATTAATCTTCTAGTGCCTCTTTATAGTTTGTCAATTTTTCCGAAAATGATTCCAAGGTATTATTTTTGACGGCTATACATTTAAGGGATTCATATGAATGCTTAAGTCTGTTCTTCATAGCAGTGAGGGATAGTGATTTGTTCAGATGTTTTGATGAAAAAATATAATATTTGATTTCTATAATAATGTAAAGATCAGTTGATGATAGTTTTTTTCCAATATTGAATAAAAATAGTTCTTCTATAAATGTAATATGTATATGCTTAGTTAGTAACCAGGCCTTGATTTCAGTAAGAAATGTTTGTGTTTCTGGACATGACCAAAGCATATGTGGAATGGTCTCGGGTTGGTGGCAAAAATTACAAAGTGGACTGTCAATGGCTTTAATTGTAAATAGGTATTTTTTTGTTGGTAATATTCTATGGTTGATCCTTACTTGAAACCATTGAAGTCTTGTACTAAGTTTATATATAAAAGGGGACATATAAATATCTTTCCATAAGTGATTTTCAATGTTATAAATGTTATCCCACTTCTGTTTAGATGTAGGTTTATCTTCATTTTTGTTTAGTATATCATATATGTTTTTGGTTCCTTTGGTGTTTTTAGTTAGAAGTGCAACATTAGCTAATATTAATGGATTTTGTAGCTTTTTATGGAACTTCTTAATATTTTGTTTAACGGCATACCCTTTAATTGATGCAACTATTCCATTATATTGAATAAAATTTGTTCTTACATTGTACAACTCCTTAAATTCTAGTTCTGAGTAGAAGTCACCATTGTCTTTAACTAAATCATTTATAAGAAATATGCCTTTGTTATACCATGACTGAATGAATATAGCATTCCCACCAATTTTGAGATTATCGTTATGAAAAATAGGACTTGCTAGAAATTGTTCAGCAGTTTCAGGCTGATTTTTTTCATTAATATATGCATATGATTTTAAAACATCAATCCAAAATGGATTTTTTATCTCTGCAATTAGTATCTCTGTGTATGTTTTCCCAAAACTTGTTATATTTTTTAAGTTGAGTGTATGCTCAATAATCTGTATCCATTTACCACCTGTAAGTATCCATCTCCTTAACCATGTTGCTTTAAGACCATAAATAAAAGCCTTTAAGTTAATCATTTTAAGCCCTCCTTCAAAGTATTTTTTTACCAGAACACTGTGTTTTATTTTTGCTGGTCCTTCCCATAAGAAATCATAAAAAATTGTATTTATTTGTTTTATAATATTATCATTAGGGTTTGGAAGTGATATAAATAAATGGTTAAACATAGGCAGAAGAAGGGATTTTATTACTGTTATTTTTCCAAATGGGGTTAAGTATCTACGCTTCCACTGTTTGATTAAGTTTTTTATCTTTGTTATTTTTTCAAAATAATTTATATGAGTGATTTTATTCAAGTCTACATTGAAATTGATTCCTAGCAGTTTAAAATCAGTTTCCCCCCATGACAATTTCCACCTTGTTTTGATTGTATCACTGCTGTACTTTTTAATCCCTATCCATATTACTTGTGTTTTATCGAAATTTACCTTAAGCCCTGAATATTTTGCAAAGTAGGATAGCTCATTAAGAGTCTCATTCAGAGACGTATTTGAACCATCTAATATTGCCGCAGCATCATCTGCATATTGTGAGAATTTGAATTCAGTGTTTCCAATAGTTATTCCTTTAATATTTTTATTATTTCTGATCTTAATAGCAAAAATTTCTGCGCACAAGATAAAGATATATGGTGATAATGGATCTCCTTGGCGGCAGCCCCTCTTAATTGGAAAAAATGATGACAAGTGTCCCCCTTGATTGATAGCCAGCTTAGCATTTTTGTATAGAACTTTTAGCCATGAATTAATAGAGGTACCAAATCCAAAAAAAGCCAAAACTTTATGAATAAATGCCCAAGATAGAGAATCAAATGCTTTTTCAAAGTCCACCAACAAAATTAATCCAGGTAAGTTGTTTTCTTCAGCAAAGTGCATGATGTCAAAAAGCTGCCTTGTATTTTCTCCCAAGTATCGCCCAGCTATAAAACCAGTTTGATCCCCATTAATAAGTTTATATAGTGTAGTTTTAATTCTGGAAGCTATAGTGCCAGATGCAATTTTATAAACGCAATTCAATAATGAGATAGGTCTATAATTCTTTAAAAACTTACGGGGTTTATTATCCTTTGGTATGCAAGTTATAATCCCTTCCCTTTGCGTTATTGATAATTCTCCATTAAGATAACCAAAATTTATTGCTCTTATTACAAAATGCCCTAAGTGCTTCCAAAAAACTTTAAAGAAATCTGCGCTGAATCCATCTGAACCGGGACTGCGATTATTGGACATTGCTTTCAGCGTTGATGATGCTTGTTCAAAAGTTATCGTTCCTTCCAGAGAGTTTGCTTCCTCAGGGGAAAGCTTTGGAATATCATAATTAAGAAGTTCTGTATCTAAATCTACATCTATCATGGTGGCATCTGTGCTTCTATATAATGATTCATAAAAACATTTAGTTTCTTCAAGAATATCAAATTGGTCCGTTATTAATGTACCGTCATCTTTTTCAATTTTTGGAATAACTTTGCTTGTGTAATTATAGGATTCAAGATTGCAAAAATAGCTACTGGGTCTTTCATCTTCTTCAATAATAGTTGCTCTTGATCTAATAACATAACCTTGCATTTTCTGCTTACGTAAGTCTGTTAAAGTTTCTTTTAAATTTTCTAACTGCTCCAAATTTTCTGGTAAAAGGTTATGTTCTAATTTCTCTATTTTTTGGATAACATCTTTCTCTAGGTTATCTTGTTGTTTCTTTTTAAAGCTTGAGTATGAAATGGATTTCCCCCTTAACTCCATTAAGAGTGTATCTAAAAATAATTGGTCATTGATGACAAACTGTATTTCTTCATTTGGTATGTATTTGATGTTTTGGATGTCATATATTGGTAGCGCATATTGTGTTATGATATCATTTATTTTTTCGTTCATACAATTTAAGTAATCTATGTCTTTCAGTAAAGAATTGTTATGTTTCCATAATGGTTTTCCTCTTTTAAATAGGGTAAAAGAAAGATCTAGAATAACCATGGAATGGTCAGAACGATAGCTAGACTCTATCGTGCTTTTGTTTACCGACGGTAATAAATTGTCTGTTATCAGAAAAAAATCAAGTCGTGCCTGCTTTAAAGGGTTCTTTTTTCTCCATGTATATCTTTTTAAATCTGGATTATTTTCTCTGAAAGGATCAATAAGGTAATATTTTTCTTTTATTTCCAAAATCTTTTCACGAGCATTTTTATTATTTATATTTTTGTAATTATAGTAATCAGTTTTGGGGTCCTGTACTAGATTAAAGTCGCCACACCATATCATTTTATCATTATTAATCGTCTCTGATAGTGTCACAATATTATCATAAAAGGCAGGATTATCGATATTTGGGCCATATATGTTAATTAATGTCAGTCTGTTATTATTAACAGTTAGATCTGCTATAATAAAATTGCCTTCGGGGCAAGATATATGTTTATGTAGAGTGTACTCAACATTTTTGTTAAATAATATTGCAACTCCTCTGGAATTTGAAGTACCAGAGCTAAAAATGCCATCAAATCCCCATTGTGATTTTATAATATGTTCGCTAGATTTTGTTGAATGAATATCTTGAAGGCAGTATATATGACATTGTTTTGATTTCAAGTAATTAAATACATCTAGACGTTTCTCAGTTGAGCCAAGACCCTGACAATTAACTGACAAAATTTTAGCCTCCATGAGTCATCATATAAGACATGTAATCAAAGTAAAATTCAAACAGAGAGGGTCCCCTGTACAGTACCAGTAACATGAAATAAAATATAAGGGAATGCAAACAAAAAGGCAGAATGATAAGTGCCAGATTCATAACAAAATGAACCAAAAGCTGACTTTGGCAAAAACAAACAAAAACAAACAAGCCTGTAATATTATTAATTATGTCTATATAGATCTATTATAAATATATATTAGGTTTAAAAGAAAAAAAAAGAAGAAAAAAAAAAAATGCTTGTTTCCGCCAACCCGACCGACCCTATTATTTAGCCAATGTACATAACCAAAAATTGAAAAAGGGCCATAACCATGTATTCTCTAGGTAGTAATACCTTCCCCAGTAGTTTTTATCATATTAAAAGTGTTTTTTCATTAACAAAAATAAGGTCATTAATAATAATAAAAAAAAAAAAAAAGAAAAAAAAAAAAGGTTTTGCCTACCTATCTACCCTAATTTTTTTGAAGCCGTTAGCGGAAACAAACCCTTTTTTCCCTCTTGCCTTATGAATATGAAAAGAAAAGAAAAAATACTCTTAAAAACAGATTGTGGCTGTTTAAAATACTTTTTTATTAATAGATATTTTTTTCTATTACAGCTTTTCAGCCTTTGTTCTAAACATATGCAAGAAAATATATTTAAATGATAAAAATACTCACTTTTTAAGCCAAAATAATTATAGTCCTCAACAAGATTAATATATTTCATAAACTGCACATACTAAATATGTTCATGGTATATATCCAATCCTCTTTGGTTTTCAAAATCACATTCACTGACCTTCAGGTATATAATTATATAGATCAGTAACTGTACATACTCCATAAATGTGTGTCACTAGTGAGTTATATAACTGTTATAATCTTTAGCTGTCCACTGAATATTATCACAATCCAGTAAAGAATGATTCAACACTCAAAACTGAATTAAACACTCACAACTTTCACACTTATATAAGATTTAAACTATAGAATTAAGAAGTATACATATAGTTGTATTTTTATTACTTATCGTGAAGTAAATATATTTCATCACAAGCTACTGTCAGTGTCCCCACCTAAAATGGGAAATATTCACTTCCCCACAACGGCCGCAATGTAGAATATACTAGCGGTAAAGCGTTTCGATAACATACAACGGTAAAGCGTTTCTGCAACGCATAAACAACATGGCGTCGTCCTCGGGTGACGAGGCTGTGTTTTGCGTTTTAATTTACACAGAAACGCAGAAGTAACGTACAACCCTGGTAAAAAACTTTATTAAGAAGATTAATCTAAAACAGAACTGGGAAGATCTATAACATCTGTGTATTGAGAATATCCCAGGAGGAAGATTGACGGAAAAACAACTTCGATTTGGGAATTTTTTAGTTGGAAATTGGGAAAAATGGTCAATTTTTTTTTTAAATTGGGAATGGGGCCGTTTATCGGTCCCATTTATATAAGGTAAAAAAACGCTGTATGACATCTTCTGACCTGTGAGACCTTGACCTTGAAGCTACTGACCGCTACATGTTGTCTTGTTATGGTAAACACTTGTGCGAAGTTATTTGAAAATCCATTCATGAATGTCAGTTATTTACCGGCTCGAAATATGGACATGAAAGTAATTCTTCTGAACTTTGACCTCTAAGTCTGACCTTTACCTTGAAGCTACAGACCTGGATTTGCATGTGACACGTCGTCTTGTTGTGGTGAACACTTGTGCCAGGTTATTTGAAAATCCCTCCATGAATGTCAGAGATATTTACCAGACACGAAATATGGACACAAAAGTACTTCTTTTTGACGTTTGACCTCTAAGTTTGATCTTGACCTTGCAGGCACAGATCTGGATTTGCGAGTGACACGACGTCTTGTGGTGAACACTTGTGCCAAGTTACTTGAAAATCCATTAATGAATATCAGAGTTATTTACCGAACACGAAATATGGACACAAAAGCACTTCTTTTTTACATTTGACCTCTAAGTGTGACCCTGACCTTGGAGCCAGACCTGGATTTTGCACACGACACCTCGTCTTGTTGTGGTGAGCACTTGTGCCAAGTTATTTGAAAGTCCATTGAATGTCAGAGCTATTTACCGGACACGATGATACGGACGAACGTGCGACTACTATATGCCTAACAAATTTCGATCTCTTTACTTCAAATACAGTACTGAGATGGCTCAAATTTTGACATTTATAAATTCATGTTACAAAGTGTACTGTGATTAAAATGTCTACAACAGCACAGTTTTGTCCTTTCCCTAACTAGCAGCAACCTTTTATTTTACAAAACATCTTGGGATTTCTCTGGAACATTACTTTGAATTAAATGTGCTCTATATGTTATAGAGTGAAAATTTCCCCTGTTGCGTTTATTTTTTCCTTCAGGATATATAGGTGCATAAGCATCTAGCCACTAGAACAGTCCCGAATCAATTAACTATGTGGCGATGATATACGACACCATCACAGACGTTGATCAAACCTGCATAAAAAAGCTATTACGTCAACCATCAGACAGAATGACAGCTGTGGCATGAACATCTATCTACTCACTAGAATATCCCTGAATCAATTTATTGTGATGCGATGGTATCAGATATCATATCAGATATAGTTTAATTATGCATAAATGTCTGATAAAGTCCCCGTAAACATGATTATGCAAATATGTCTGACAAAGACACTGGATATATGTAAAGCAATCTTCACAATTTATAAATGCACCAACAAGGGGTTATTAAAGGGACACAAGGCAATCTTGATTATTTTAAACCTAGCTGCATAGGACCAAAAAAAATAATACTTCGTTTCGGCAACGTCTTCAAAAAAAATAATAGGGTAGGTAGGTAGGCATTTTATTTTTTTTCCTAAGTGATATAAAATAGTAGAGGACTTCCGTTACTTTTTCTAAGTAAAATCATTGTATTTAAATATATGTTGTATTAAATAGTTTAATTTAATAAATGAATATATAAATGAAACATTTTTCCCCCTAGGACCAGTATTATAAATGCTCTAAAGATCAACTGTAATTTAATTTCACTAGCGCAGTCTTCACTTTGAACCACTACACAAAGCTCAGACTAGTGAGTGTTTTAAATTTTAATATAGTCAGGCTATGAATAGTGACAGTGTTATATATTAATTGTCACAATGTATAGTAGTAACCTATGGGTTGTGTGAATGTGTCACCTGACCGGTTAGAGCGTCTGACTTGAAAGCTGGAGTTCTGGCTGGACATTTTTGGCGACCCGTTACATTTGGCTCCCAACGTAAATAACCTCCGGTTTAATATGGCTACTGATATGGAATCACGAGATTATTTATACAATGTTTTCTTTGACTCTAAGAATTCGGGACGAATTCTAAATTAGGAGGCAGTATATTATGTAGCTGGGTATATTGTGACAAATCGACTGGTAAAACCATGTGGCATGGTAGTTCAGTGGTAGAGTGTTTGCCTTGTACGCGAAAGGTCCTGGGTTCGAGTCCCGGTCGAGCCACAACTTCTTAACCACTCTGTGACATACTCTTAACTCACAATACCTAGACGTTCTTTTCGCTGGAAATTCCCTGCCTTTTGCCATGAGCAGTTGAAAGGCATCAACTGCCTTTTTTGTTGCCGATTCTGTGTCGAGTGAGGTGTTTGCTGAATTTTCATCTGTGTTTACATCAAAATTTCCATTGGGTTGCACACCATGATATTCAGAAAAAATGTCAATTATTCTGCTTGAATTCTTAACTGGGTATAGTTTTTTCATTCCAGGAATATGTCTGCATTTGTCAAGCGTAACCAGCAGTAAACCTGTTACCATGTCGTTAAAATTAGGGACAAACTCAACAGATCTGAAAGCAATTTTTTCCTAAAAACATCTCACCGTGTTGACATCTGCATCAGTAGACGCTTTACTGAGATGCGGTTTCAAGTATAGGGATTAAATTATGCGGAAAGATAGAAAAGTGCAGATATGATCGAACATATTTTTGTTACAAAAAAGGTGAAAAACGACTGTAGGGTCGGCGGTAAAAAATAGGGTCGGTCGGGTTAGCGGAAACAGAGAATTAATTTTGTTTGGTCTAGCTGTTACTTTTTCCAGCTTAATGGTGTCTTTAGTAACTGCTGACCAGTCTATTAGGTAATAGCTATTACGTAACTGTAGACCAGTCTATTAGGTCACAGCTATTAGGAAACTGTTGACCAATCTATTAGGCAACTGCTGACTCTTCTTTTAGAAAAATGTTGACTGGTCTATTAGAAAACTGTTGACCATCAGGTAACTGTAGACAGCAGGTTACAGTTGACCAGTCCATTAGGTAACTGTTGACAAATATATCAGATAACTGTATACAGTCGACTACAGTTGACCAGTCCATTAGGTAACTGTTGACCAGCTTATTAGGTAACTGTTGACCAGTCCATTAGGTAACTGTTGACCAGTATATCAGGTGACTGCAGACAGTAGGTTACAGTTGACCAGTCCATTAGGTTACAGTTGACCAGTCCATTAGGTAACTGTTGACCAATATATCAGGTAACTGTATACAGCAGGTTACAGTTGACCAGTCCATTAGGTAACTGTTGACCAGTCCATTAGGTAACTGTTGACCAGTCCATAAGGTAACTGTTGACCAGTATATCAGGTAACTGCAGACAGTAGGTTACAGTTGACCAGTCCATTAGGTTACAGTTGACCAGTCCATTAGGTTATAGCTGACCAGTCCATTAGGTACTGTTGACCAGTCCATTAGGTAACTGTTGACCAGTATATCAGGTAACTGTAGACACAGTCGACTAGTCCATTAGGTAACTGTTGACCAGTATATCAGGTAACTGTAGACAGTAGGTTACAGTTGACCAGTCCATTAGGTAACACTTGACCAGTATATCAGGTAACTGTTGAGCAGTTTATTAGGTAAATGTTCACCAGTCTATTACATAACTGTTGACCAGTCTTCTATGTAACTGTTGACCAGTCTTTTATGTAACTGTTGACCAGTCTTTTAGATAATTGTTGACCAGCCTATTAGGTTACTGTTGACCAGTCTATTAAGTAAATCAAGGTCAGACATGGTGACCTGTTTTACATTGATCAAACTGTTTCTATGAAGGAGTTTGCAGAAACTAATCATCTGACAGGTGAAGGTCATCGATCTACTTTAAAGTATTGATGTGTAGCACTGATTCGTGTTTTGATGTAGCATGTCTGAAGACAAACAGTGGTAGTTGATGTAGCATGTCTGAAGACAAACAGTGGTTGTTGATGTAGCATTTCTGAAGACAAACAGTGGTAGTTGATGTGGCATGTCTGAAGACAAACAGTGGTAGTTGATGTAGCATGTCTGAAGACAAACAGTGGTAGTGTTGTTGCTGAAGGAATGATATTTTTTTATGTTAAACACAAAATCAGAATAACTTTGTGCTTGGAGATAATCAAGGCAATATGTAGATCACAGGTGCAGTCTTCGAATTAACCCACTAGCCCGAAGCCCGGGGCTAGTAAACTGTCATTCGGGCTAGTGAAATCTTTTTAATTTATGTAGTCGGCTAAAGGAAAATGTACGAGTTTTCATGGAGTATATAACAATTCGGGCTAGTAACACAAACAAATTAATTCAACTGCAGGTGATTTCTTTTCATGAACTTTCTACTTTAAGATCAGTGTTACCTTTGTTTGGATGTATGCTCATCATCATTTCATCACATTCCATCTCGTTGTTTGTTGTCGCCAGTTTCTCACCCACCTTGTCATGGTCTTCTTTACACTCCAAGTAATGTCTGCTTTTCTTGGATTTCTGTGACAAATATTTTAGAATTTAGTGAGAAATCATGTTATACTGTTTTTGATATTTTACAAGTAAGCCGTCATATATGGCCTAACATGTGCTAAAAACGACATTAAAAACCATCTAACATAGTTCATTAAAATATTCGATGATTGGTTATTGAGGTATTTAGTCTAGAGCTATTGCAGAAACAAGAACTGAATTGGATTTTATAGTTGCACAAACAACTAAGGTCATATGGCGACTTTTCTAGCTTCGATTGGTGGAGGGGGGAAGACCCCAGGAGCCCCTCCGTGCCACCAATCAAGCCGGCTGGATAGCTTCCTCACATATAGATTTCTGGTCCCATTAGGGCTCAAACCCACTGTGTTGAGGAGCAAGTGTTTTCAAGTCAGATACTCTAACCGCTCAGCCACAGAGACACCTGTAGAAAAAAGACCAAGGCAGCCTGACAAGACCCAAGGGGGTACCCCTGGGTATGCTCTACTTGTCAACACTGCTCTAATAGCAGTTGAGAGGAATTAACGAAAGTGTTACGTCTACTGGTTGCAAATTATCAGACATAGCAGACAAAAGTAAATTCACATTTCCCCCATATAATCATATAATGTTTTGTAAACTTGCATTGATGTCCTCATGGAAGCCATTTTGAATCTGATGATTTGTTCAGTAGTTTCATCGGAGATGTCGTTATTAATACCCCATGTCTTCAACTATTTATGGTGAACCTTCACCAACATCGATAAAGCTTCAACCATCAACTGCTGTAAATACAGCACAATCACAGAACCTGAATTACTCTTCAACTGTAAATACAGTACAATCATAGAACCTGAATTACTCTTCAACTGTAAATACGGTACAATCATAGAACCTGAATTACTCTTCAACTGTAAATATTGTACAATCACAGAACCTGAATTACTCTTCAACTGTAAATATGATACAATCATAGAACCTGAATTACTCTTCAACTGTAAATATTGTACAATCATAGAACCTGAATTACTCTTCAACTGTAAATATGATACAATCACAGAACCTGAATTACTCTTCAACTGTAAATACAGTACAATCATAGAACCTGAATTACTCTTCAACTGTAAATACGGTACAATCATAGAACCTGAATTACTCTTCAACTGTAAATATTGTACAATCATAGAACCTGAATTACTCTTCAACTGTAAATATGATACAATCATAGAACCTGAATTACTCTTCAACTGTAAATATTGTACAATCATAGAACCTGAATTACTCTTCAACTGTAAATATGATACAATCATAGAACCTGAATTACTCTTCAACTGTAAATACAGTACAATCATAGAACCTGAATTACTCTTCAACTGTAAATACTGTACAATTCAACTGTAAATATGGTACAATCATAGAACCTGAATTAAACTTCAACTGTAAATATTGTACAATCATAGAACCTGAATTACTCTTCAACTGTAAATATGATACAATCATAGAACCTGAATTACTCTTCAACTGTAAATATTGTACAATCATAGAACCTGAATTACTCTTCAACTGTAAATATGATACAATCATAGAACCTGAAATACTCTTCAACTGTAAATATTGTACAATCATAGAACCTGAATTACTCTTCAACTGTAAATATGGTACAATCATAGAACCTGAATTACTCTTCAACTGTAAATACAGTACAATCATAGAACCTGAATTACTCTTCAACTGTAAATATTGTACAATCATAGAACCTGAATTACTCTTCAACTGTAAATATAGTACAATCATAGAACATGAATTACTCTTCAACTGTAAATATGATACAATCATAGAACCTGAATTACTCTTCAACTGTAAATATAGTACAATCATAGAACCTGAATTACTCTTCAACTGTAAATATGGTACAATCATAGAACCTGAATTAAACTTCAACTGTAAATACAGTACAATCATAGAACCTGAATTACTCTTCAACTGTAAATACAGTACAATCATAGAACCTGAATTACTCTTCAACTGTAAATACGGTACAATTCAACTGTAAATATGGTACAATCATAGAACCTGAATTACTCTTCAACTGTAAATATTGTACAATCATAGAACCTGAATTACTCTTCAACTGTAAATATTGTACAATCATAGAACCTTCAACTGTTAATATTGTACAATCATAGAACCTGAATTACTCTTGAACTGTAAATACGGTACAATCATAGAACCTGAATTACTCTTGAACTGTAAATATTGTACAATCATAGAACCTTCAACTGTAAATATTGTACAATCATAGAACCTGAATTACTCTTCAACTGTTAATACAGTACAATCATAGAACCTGAATTACTCTTCAACTGTAAATATTGTACAATCACAGAACCTGAATTACTCTTCAACTGTAAATATGATACAATCATAGAACCTGAATTACTCTTCAACTGTAAATATTGTACAATCATAGAACCTGAATTACTCTTCAACTGTAAATATGATACAATCACAGAACCTGAATTACTCTTCAACTGTAAATACAGTACAATCATAGAACCTGAATTACTCTTCAACTGTAAATACGGTACAATCATAGAACCTGAATTACTCTTCAACTGTAAATATTGTACAATCATAGAACCTGAATTACTCTTCAACTGTAAATATGATACAATCATAGAACCTGAATTACTCTTCAACTGTAAATATGATACAATCATAGAACCTGAATTACTCTTCAACTGTAAATACAGTACAATCATAGAACCTGAATTACTCTTCAACTGTAAATACTGTACAATTCAACTGTAAATATGGTACAATCATAGAACCTGAATTAAACTTCAACTGTAAATATTGTACAATCATAGAACCTGAATTACTCTTCAACTGTAAATATGATACAATCATAGAACCTGAATTACTCTTCAACTGTAAATATTGAACAATCATAGAACCTGAATTACTCTTCAACTGTAAATATGATACAATCATAGAACCTGAAATACTCTTCAACTGTAAATATTGTACAATCATAGAACCTGAATTACTCTTCAACTGTAAATATGGTACAATCATAGAACCTGAATTACTCTTCAACTGTAAATACAGTACAATCATAGAACCTGAATTACTCTTCAACTGTAAATATTGTACAATCATAGAACCTGAATTACTCTTCAACTGTAAATATAGTACAATCATAGAACATGAATTACTCTTCAACTGTAAATATGATACAATCATAGAACCTGAATTACTCTTCAACTGTAAATATAGTACAATCATAGAACCTGAATTACTCTTCAACTGTAAATATGGTACAATCATAGAACCTGAATTAAACTTCAACTGTAAATACAGTACAATCATAGAACCTGAATTACTCTTCAACTGTAAATACAGTACAATCATAGAACCTGAATTACTCTTCAACTGTAAATACGGTACAATTCAACTGTAAATATGGTACAATCATAGAACCTGAATTACTCTTCAACTGTAAATATTGTACAATCATAGAACCTGAATTACTCTTCAACTGTAAATATTGTACAATCATAGAACCTTCAACTGTTAATATTGTACAATCATAGAACCTGAATTACTCTTGAACTGTAAATACGGTACAATCATAGAACCTGAATTACTCTTGAACTGTAAATATTGTACAATCATAGAACCTTCAACTGTAAATATTGTACAATCATAGAACCTGAATTACTCTTCAACTGTTAATACAGTACAATCATAGAACCTGAATTACTCTTCAACTGTAAATATTGTACAATCATAGAACCTTCAACTGTAAATATTGTACAATCATAGAACCTGAATTACTCTTCAACTGTAAATATTGTACAATCATAGAACCTTCAACTGTAAATATTGTACAATCATAGAACCTGAATTACTCTTCAACTGTAAATATTGTACAATCATAGAACCTTCAACTGTAAATATTGTACAATCATAGAACCTGAATTACTCTTCAACTGTAAATACAGTACAATCATAGAACCTGAATTACTCTTCAACTGTAAATATTGTACAATCATAGAACCTTCAACTGTAAATATTGTACAATCATAGAACCTGAATTACTCTTCAACTGTAAATACAGTACAATCATAGAACCTGAATTACTCTTCAACTGTAAATACAGTACAATCATAGAACCTGAATTACTCTTCAACTGTAAATACGGTACAATTCAACTGTAAATATGGTACAATCATAGAACCTGAATTACTCTTCAACTGTAAATATTGTACAATCATAGAACCTGAATTACTCTTCAACTGTAAATATTGTACAATCATAGAACCTTCAACTGTTAATATTGTACAATCATAGAACCTGAATTACTCTTGAACTGTAAATACGGTACAATCATAGAACCTGAATTACTCTTGAACTGTAAATATTGTACAATCATAGAACCTTCAACTGTAAATATTGTACAATCATAGAACCTGAATTACTCTTCAACTGTTAATACAGTACAATCATAGAACCTGAATTACTCTTCAACTGTAAATATTGTACAATCACAGAACCTGAATTACTCTTCAACTGTAAATATGATACAATCATAGAACCTGAATTACTCTTCAACTGTAAATATTGTACAATCATAGAACCTGAATTACTCTTCAACTGTAAATATGATACAATCACAGAACCTGAATTACTCTTCAACTGTAAATACAGTACAATCATAGAACCTGAATTACTCTTCAACTGTAAATACGGTACAATCATAGAACCTGAATTACTCTTCAACTGTAAATATTGTACAATCATAGAACCTGAATTACTCTTCAACTGTAAATATGATACAATCATAGAACCTGAATTACTCTTCAACTGTAAATATGATACAATCATAGAACCTGAATTACTCTTCAACTGTAAATACAGTACAATCATAGAACCTGAATTACTCTTCAACTGTAAATACTGTACAATTCAACTGTAAATATGGTACAATCATAGAACCTGAATTAAACTTCAACTGTAAATATTGTACAATCATAGAACCTGAATTACTCTTCAACTGTAAATATGATACAATCATAGAACCTGAATTACTCTTCAACTGTAAATATTGAACAATCATAGAACCTGAATTACTCTTCAACTGTAAATATGATACAATCATAGAACCTGAAATACTCTTCAACTGTAAATATTGTACAATCATAGAACCTGAATTACTCTTCAACTGTAAATATGGTACAATCATAGAACCTGAATTACTCTTCAACTGTAAATACAGTACAATCATAGAACCTGAATTACTCTTCAACTGTAAATATTGTACAATCATAGAACCTGAATTACTCTTCAACTGTAAATATAGTACAATCATAGAACATGAATTACTCTTCAACTGTAAATATGATACAATCATAGAACCTGAATTACTCTTCAACTGTAAATATAGTACAATCATAGAACCTGAATTACTCTTCAACTGTAAATATGGTACAATCATAGAACCTGAATTAAACTTCAACTGTAAATACAGTACAATCATAGAACCTGAATTACTCTTCAACTGTAAATACAGTACAATCATAGAACCTGAATTACTCTTCAACTGTAAATACGGTACAATTCAACTGTAAATATGGTACAATCATAGAACCTGAATTACTCTTCAACTGTAAATATTGTACAATCATAGAACCTGAATTACTCTTCAACTGTAAATATTGTACAATCATAGAACCTTCAACTGTTAATATTGTACAATCATAGAACCTGAATTACTCTTGAACTGTAAATACGGTACAATCATAGAACCTGAATTACTCTTGAACTGTAAATATTGTACAATCATAGAACCTTCAACTGTAAATATTGTACAATCATAGAACCTGAATTACTCTTCAACTGTTAATACAGTACAATCATAGAACCTGAATTACTCTTCAACTGTAAATATTGTACAATCATAGAACCTTCAACTGTAAATATTGTACAATCATAGAACCTGAATTACTCTTCAACTGTAAATATTGTACAATCATAGAACCTTCAACTGTAAATATTGTACAATCATAGAACCTGAATTACTCTTCAACTGTAAATATTGTACAATCATAGAACCTTCAACTGTAAATATTGTACAATCATAGAACCTGAATTACTCTTCAACTGTAAATACAGTACAATCATAGAACCTGAATTACTCTTCAACTGTAAATATTGTACAATCATAGAACCTTCAACTGTAAATATTGTACAATCATAGAACCTGAATTACTCTTCAACTGTAAATACAGTACAATCATAGAACCTGAATTACTCTTCAACTGTAAATATTGTACAATCATAGAACCTTCAACTGTAAATATTGTACAATCATAGAACCTGAATTACTCTTCAACTGTAAATACAGTACAATCACAGAACCTGAATTACTCTTCAACTGTAAATATTGTACAATCATAGAACCTTCAACTGTAAATAGTGTACAATCATAGAACCTGAATTACTCTGTAAATACAGTACAATCATAGATCCTGAATTACTCTTCAACTGTAAATATTGTACAATCATAGAACCTTCAACTGTAAATATTGTACAATCATAGAACCTGAATTACTCTTCAACTGTAAATATTGTACAATCATAGAACCTTCAACTGTAAATATTGTACAATCATAGAACCTGAATTACTCTTCAACTGTAAATATTGTACAATCATAGAACCTTCAACTGTAAATATTGTACAATCATAGAACCTGAATTACTCTTCAACTGTAAATATTGTACAATCATAGAACCTTCAACTGTAAATATTGTACAATCATAGAACCTGAATTACTCTTCAACTGTAAATATTGTACAATCATAGAACCTTTAACTGTAAATATTGTACAATCATAGAACCTGAATTACTCTTCAACTGTAATTACGGTACAATCATAGAACCTGAATTACTCTTCAACTGTAAATATTGTACAATCATAGAACCTTCAACTGTAAATATTGTACAATCATAGAACCTGAATTACTCTTCAACTGTAATTACGGTACAATCATAGAACCTGAATTACTGTTCAACTGTAAATATGGTACAATCATAGAACCTGAATTCTCTTCAACGGCAGAATACCTTTCTTTTCCTTTTCATTTCTGTGATGATTGTTACAACGCGCTCTATAAGGAAGAACAAGTAGATTCCCATCAGACCGCACAACCCCTTTAATATCGGGTCCATATCATGTGACCCATGCTGTTCATGACCTCCTGGTTCATGACCTCCAGAGATTGCCTAAAATGAGAAAAAAATATTGTCATTACGTCATGTATGTGAACATGTTAAGAGACGAGTACTTCATTCCAGGTAATATATTTGAATCATTCAGGCAGGAGGCAGATCATCAAGCTTAGAGAGGTAATTTACATAAATGTACCTGTAACTATGCAGTGTTGATTTCTGACACGGGTCTTTATGATCTTAGGTTAATTATAATCTTGGACTGCATGGGTGGGGCATGGAGGACCTTTCAAGTGCAGCAGAATTCAGCTTTAATATAAAAAGGACTGTTAATAACCCTTTTAAGCATTGTGCTGGAATGAACAAGTTGTTTGTGGTAGGAAAAAAAACCAGTACATTACTTATGTGATAACACAGATGCAAAATGGTGCAGATTGCCAGGGCCTCATGGAAGTGTAAAATGTGATAAAAAAAAACTTCCGCACGCTTTTTGAACAGTGATACCTAGCAGACCAACAACTAAGCCAGTTTCCAGACCCATAGCTGCAACAAGGGAGTTAATTTACTGACATGTGGTAGAAGTTGCTTTCTTTAATGCAAAAAGGGAAATAATTTACTTACATGTGGTAGAAGATGCGAAAAGGCACTTAATTTACTTACATGCAGTAGTTGATAAAGCAAGGGAGATAATTTACTTACATGTGGTAGAAGATGCGACAAGGGAATTAATTAACTTATATGTGGTAGAAGATGCGACAAGGGAGTTAATTTATATGTAGTAGAAGATGAAACAAGAGAGATAATTTACTTGCATGTGGTAGAAGATGCAAAAAGGGAGTTAATTTACTTACATGCAGTAGTTGATAAAGCAAGGGAGATAGTTTACATGTGGCAGAAGATGAAACAAGGGAGATAATTTATTTGCAAGTGGTAGAAGATGAAACAATGGAGATAATTTACTTGCATGTGGTAGAAGATGAAACAAGGGAGATCATTTACTTGCATGTGGTAGACATGTGGTAGATGAAACAAGAGAGATAATTTACTTACATGTGGAAGAGGTTGCAACAAGGGAAATAATATATGTACTTACATGTGGGAGAAGGTGCAACAAAGCGTCCCCAGACAGAGCGCCGACGGCAAGCGCCACAAGGAACTGTAACATGTGATTGTAGAAAACCTTCTGCATGATTGGAATCACAGCGACGCCTAGCAGACCAACAAGGGAGATAACAACTACCGCGATGGAACTGAACCCCCATACTGTAAGGAAACAAAAATATTGTAAGTGTGTTGTCCGATATGGCAATATCCAAACTAGTTTTATACAAACTGTCTTCAATTACCAAGATATGGGGGAGGGGTGTATAAATATATTAGTCTATGTAAAACTGTGACCCCTGGGGCGGGGCCAAATCAGACCCCAGGGTCATCATTGGAACATTTTTTAGAGGAATATAGGCTGATAATACAAAATATTAAACCTTTAGTTTCAGAGGAGTAGTCGCTACAAGTTTTCATTATATAACTCTATGTAAACAAAGACGGCCGATGTTTAACGTCAAATCAAAACAATTTTTTGACAAGGATCAATCATACTGATCATTTTAGAAAAAGTCCCATATCAATATCACTTATAGTTTTCAAAAAGTAGTCGCTACAAACTTGTATTTTGAAAATCTCTATTTTTAGTCATGGTGGCCATCTTGAATTTCCGGCCAACCTGAAATTTTGCTAGGATCAATAAGACATCAAGAGCAACTTTCGTGTGAAGTTTCATGAAAATCCGTCAAGTAGTTTCAGAGGAGTAGTCGCTACAAGTTTTCATTATATAACTCTACGTAAACCAAAAGATGGCCGCTGGCAGCCATTTTTAACGTTGAATCAAAATAATTTTCGACAAGGATCAACATCATGTCATACTGATCATTTTAGGAAAAGACGCATATCAATATCACTTATAGTTTTCAAGAAGTAGTCGCTACAAACTTTACTGATCATTTTAGAAAAAGTCCCATATCAATATCACTTATAGTTTTCAAGCAGTACTTGCTACAAACTTGATTTTTGATAATCTATTTTTAGCTGTGGCGGCCATCTAGAATTTCCGACCAAACTGAAATGTTGCTAGGATCATTTAGACATCAAGAGCAACATTCCTGTGAAGTTTCATGGAAATCCGTCGAGTAGTTTCAGAGGAGTAGTCGTTACAAGTTTTTACTAAATAACTCTATGTAAACAAAGATGGCCATTTATATCAGACAGTTTATCTAAATTGTACCTCTTTTGCATATTTGCACACCCAAATCTTCAATTTCTGTCTAATACAATGTTCCACTTATATCTCGAAATCGTATTGTTTTTTCCCCCAAAAAACTCAACAAGAGGTCAATGACCTTGAAGCTCTACTGATTGATTTTGATTTCAGGAAGTAGTCGCTACAAACTGGTTTTTTGAAAATCTATTTTTAGCCGTGGTGGCCATCTTGAATTTCCGGCCGACCTGAAATTTTGCTAGGATCAATTAGACATCAAGAGCAACATTCCTGTGAAGTTTCATGAAAATCCGTCAAGTAGTTACAAAGATGGCCACTGACAGCCATGTTTAACACTGAATCAAAATAATGTTCGACTCGGATAACCATCATGTCATGCTGATCATTTTAGAAAAAGTCCCATATCAATATCTCTTATAGTTTTCAAGAAGTAGTCGCTACAAACTTATTTTTTAAAAATCTATTTTTAGCCATGGCGGCCATCTTGAATTTCCGGCCGACCTGAAATTTTGCTAAGATCAATTAGACATCAAGAGCAACATTCGTGTGAAGTTTCATGAAAATCCGTCAAGTAGTTTCAGAGGAGTAGTCGCTACAAGTTATCATTATATAACTCTATGTAAACAAACATGGCCACTGGCAGCCATGTTTAACGTCGAATCAAAATAATGTTCGACTTGAATAACCATCATGTCATGCTGATCATTTTAGAAAAAGTCCCATATCAATATCACTTATAGTTTTCAAGAAGTAGTCGCTACAAACTTGTATTTTGAAAATCTATTTTTAGCCATGGCGGCCATCTTGAATTTCCGGCCGACCTGAACTTTTGCAAGGATCAATAAGACATCAAGAGCAACATTCGTGTGAAGTTTCATGAAAATCCGTCAAGTAGTTTCAGAGGAGTAGTCGCTACAAGTTATCATTATATAACTCTATGTAAACAAAGATGGCCACTGGCAGCCATGTTTAACGTCGAATCAAAATAATGTTCGACTCGGATAACCATCATGTCATGCTGATAATTTTAGAAAAAGTCCCATATCAATATCTCTTATAGTTTTCAAGAAGTAGTCGCTACAAACTTATTTATTTTAAATCTATTTTTAGCTGTGGCGGCCATTTTGAATTTCCAGCCAGCCTGAATTTTTTCTAGGATCAACTAGACATCAAGAGCAACATTCTTGTGAAGTTTCATGAACATCCGTCAAGTAGTTTCAGAGGAGTAGTCGCTACAAGTTTTTACTATATTACTCTATGTAACCAAAGATGGCCACTGGCAGCCATGTTTAACGTCGAATCAAAATAATGTTCGACTCGGATCAACATCATGTCATGCCGATCATTTTAGAAAAGTCCCATATCAATATCACTTATAGTTGTGTAGTTTTCAAGCTACAAACTTATTTTTTAAAAATCTATTTTTAGCTGTGACGGCCATCTTAAATTTCTGGCAGATCTGAAATTTTGCTAGGATCAATAAGACATCAAGAGCAACATTCCTGTGAAGTTTCATGAAAATCCGTCAAGTAGTTTCAGAGGAGTAGTCGCTACAAGTTTTCATTATATAACTCTATGTAAACAAAGATGGCCGCTGGCAGCCATATTTAACGTCGAATCAAAACGATTTTCGACAAGGACCAACATCATGTCATGCTGATCATTTTAGAAAAAGTCCCATATCAATATCTCTTATAGTTTTCAAGAAGTAGTCGCTACAAACTTATTTTTTAAAAATCTATTTTTAGCCATGGGGGCCATCTTGAATTTCCGGCCGACCTGAAATTTTGCTACGCTCAATAAGACATCAAGAGCAACATTCCTGTGAAGTTTCATGAAAATCCGTCAAGTAGTTTCAGAGGAGTAGTCGCTACAAGTTTTCATTATATAACTCTATGTAAACAAAGATGGCCGCTGGCAGCCATGTTTTACGTCGAATCAAAACGATTTTGGACAAGGACCAACATCATGTCATGCTGATCATTTTAGAAAAAGTCCCATATCAATATCACTTACAGTTTTCAAGAAGTAGTCGCTACAAACTTGTTTTTTAAAAATCTATTTTTAGATTTGGCGGCCATCTTGGATTTCACATCAAAATGAATTTTTGCTAGGATCAACTCGACTTCATGGGAAACATATCTGTAAAGTTTCATGAAAAACCATTCCGTAGTTTCAGAGGAGTAGTCGCTACAAAAAAAGTTTACTGACAGACAGACAGACGGACGGACAGACGGACGACAGACCACGGCATAATAAAAAAAAAAAAAAAAAGAGGTCAATGACCTTGAAGATCTACTGATTTATTTTGATTTCAGGAAGTAGTCGCTAAAGACTTGTTTTTTGAAAAAATATTTTTAGCCGTGGCGGCCATTTTGAATTTCCGGCCGACCTGAAATTTTGCTAGGATCAATTAGACATCAAGAGTAACAATCCTGTGAAGTTTCATGAAAATCCGCCAAGTAGTTTCAAAGGAGTAGTCGCTACAAGTTTTTACTATACAACTCTATGTAAACAAAGATGGCCACTGGCAGCCATGTTTAACGTTGAATCAAAACAATTTTTGACAAGGACCAACATCATATCATGCTGATCATTTTAGAAAAAGTCTCATATCAATATCACTTATAGTTTTCAAGAAGTAGTCGCTACAAACTTGTATTTTGAAAAATTATTTTTAGCCGTAGCGGCCATCTTGAATTTCCGGCCGACCTGAAATTTTGCAAGGATCAATTAGACATCAATAGCAACATTCCTGTGAAGTTTCATGAAAATCCGTCAAGTAGTTTCAGAGGAATAGTCGCTACAAGTTTTCATTATATAACTCTATGTAAACAAAGATGGCCGCTGACAGCCATGTTTAACATCGAATCAAACCGACTTTTTGACAAGGACTAACACCATGTCATGCTGATCATCCATATCAATATCACTTATAGTTTTCAAGAAGTAGTCGCTACAAACTTGTATTTTGAAAATCTATTTTTAGCCATGGCAGCCATCTTGAATTTCCGGCCGACCTGAAATTTTGCTAGGATCAATTAGACATCAAGAGCAACATTCCTGTGAAATTTCATGAAAATCCATCAAGTAGTTTCAGAGGAGTAGTCGCTACAAGTTTTCATCATATAACTCTATGTAAACAAAGATGGCCACTGGCAGCCATATTTAACGTCGAATCAAAATAATGTTTGACTCTGATAAGCATCATATCATGCTGATCATTTTACAAAAAGTCCCATATCAATATCACTTATAGTTTTCAAGACCGCTACAAACTTCTTTTTTAAAAATCTATTTTTAGCTGTGGCGGCCATCTTGAATTTCTGGCCGACCTGAAATTTTGCTAGGATCAATTAGACATTAAGGGCAACATTCCTGTAAAGTTTCATGAAAATCCGCCAAGTAGTTTCAAAGGAGTAGTCGCTACAAGTTTTTACTATATAGCTCTATGTAAACAAAGATGGCCGCTGGCAGCCATGTTTAACGTTGAATCAAAACAATTTTTGACAAGGACCAACATCATATCATGCTGATCATTTTAGAAAAAGTCCCATATCAATATCACTAATAGTTTTCAAGAAGTAGTCGCTACAAACTTTATTTTTTGAAAATTTATTTTTAGCCGTGGCGGCCATCTTGAATTTCCGGCCAATCTGAAATTTTGCTAGGATCAATTAGACATCAAGAGCAACATTCCTGCGAAGTTTCATGAAAATCCGTCAAGTAGTTTCAGAGGAGTAGTCGCTACAAGTTTTCATTATATAACTCTATGTAAACAAAGATGGCCGCGGCAGCCATGTTTAACGTCGAATCAAAACGATTTTCGACAGGACCAACATCATGTCATGCTGATCATTTTAGAAAAAGTCCCATATCAATATCACTTATAGTTTTCAAGAAGTAGTCGCTACAAACTTGTTTTTTAAAAACCTATTTTTAGATCTGGCGGCCATCTTGGATTTCACATCAACATGCATTTTTGCTAGGATCAACTAGACTTCATGGGCAACATTTCTGTAAAGTTTCATGAAAATCCATTCAGTAGTTTCAGAGGAGTAGTCGCTACAAAAAAAGTTTACGGACAGACGGACAGACAGACGGACGACGGACGCCGCACCACGGCATAAGCTCTGCTGATCTCTGATCAGTCGAGCTAAAAATATTAACCATTATCTCTTGTAGTTTTATAGAAGAAGATTTTTGAAGTTCTTCCCTATAACTCTTGTGTAAAACTGATCCAACAAGGGCCCCTAACCTCTCAATTAAAGAAAAAAGAACCAAGGTTTCTTATGAGAAAAAAAAAAAAAAAAAAAAATGAAAAAAGAAACGTTGTCGAGATATGGCATTTTGAGATTCTGGATTTACACGTAAAAATAGCATGACTGACTTCAGCCGAAGCTCTTTTAAGCACTCATATTTTGTAGAAAAGGACTTTTTTCTAAAAATGAAAGACACCATTTTCCTCACAATGAGTGTATCAAACAATTTAGTCAGACACAACAAACTTCGGTCAGGTTTGAATGTCTATTTAGGTCACATACCACTATTGATTTGGGGCTTCTGATTGGTTGAAAAATGTAGGGTCTATTCGGGCATATAGTCAGATTGTAAGGTAAAATTTCGGGGAGCATAATAAATAAAATACAGTATAATTTATTCAGAATGTTATAAAACTGCCTTATCTATAGCTATTAATAAATAACATTTTAATATGAATTTCGAACAAATATTATTGTTTGTTTGTATATACGTGTAGTAAGCTTATCTGTCTTTTTCAAGGTTGACAAACAGACAAAAAATGAAACATAGTATGTAGGTTAAGATTAACTTGTTTTGCCAAACAGTTAGGCAAAAAAAAAAAAAGTGTGTTTCCTATTGCATGCTCTGAAAAAATAGGGTAGGTAGGTAGGCATTTTCTTTTCTTTCTTTTTTTTGGAGCAAGATATTATATGATTCTACATGTATTTATCTCATAAACCCCATACAAGTTGATGATACAACTGAAAGTTTCTCTGTGATGTCAGTTTACCTCGATATATTGTGATAAATCATTGTTCAGAACAAATTCAAATTATTATTATTTTTTTAAATTTTAAAAAAATCTTTTTAGGGTCGGCCCCTTAAAAATAGGGTCGGTCGGGCCACCGGAAACACAGGTTGTTTTTTTTGGCCTTAGTGAAACACTTCCAGCGATTACTAATACAAGTTGTAAAGCTCAAGTACACAAGTCATATGAGTGATCTAACAGTTAAACTATTGACCTCAAACCAACAAACAACTTATCAAACTAAAACAAACATGGACTTAATGTATTAAAAAAAATCGAGAAGATGTGTGATGAAAAAATCCATCTTTAATGCTGAATGTATTTGAATCCAAAATTTAAACCTACTACAAATTTAATGTGAAAGCTCAGCCTGGACATGGACAACATCCAAGGGGGCAGATGGAGGTTTTGTTAGTCTATGCATGAGACACATTAAGCTATACGAACATGCCCCGATGTGTTTGTTTTTTAATCGATAATACTCTGTGGTGGATTTTACGTTTTGACACTGAAATTTTAATGATTTGTTTTAATGTTTCGAATGTTTAATGATTTGCTTTAATGTTTCGAATGGTCATGAACAAACAACCCCACCTCCCGCCCCCCACCCCCACCACCCCTCCCCTACTCTGCTTCTCTCTCCTCACCACCCCGCCCTTTTTTTTCCTTTCTAATCTCTTACTATTGTTTTTTTGCAGACAATGCATACATTACATGATACAGGTACCTAGCTACTTCCCTACATCCATATCATACAGTGCAAGCATGAAGCAAAATTTCTGCATGAATGTCTCTATGCTGTTACCTTTTGCAGAAATCGGTCTTTCATTTACCGGTATTTGTTCAGCATGATCATGCAGCTGGTGATGCTCATGATCATCATGGTGATCGTCATGTAGATGATCAGGGTCGGTATGATACTTATGACAGGTGGCAGCCTGCATCTGATAAATGAGACTGGGGCACAGCTGCTTAAACATATCCTTGGACAGACTCGAAGATCCTTGTGGATTTACAGAACGAATCAACGCATTCACTGATAAACACTGAAATAAACACATCGGATATACAGTATGTGAGGTCCTTTGACTTTCAAAAACTCTTGAAATGTGTTCAGGCTACAGAATTGTATAACATAAATACTCACGGGTTAAGGCTGATTAAACTTTATTAAATACACGTTTTGATATGTTGACATGCATAACATAAGATTAACAGGGCAGGAATTTTTTTTAATAGCCTACTCGTCCTGTAGGACTAGTGGATTGGAAATCTTACTCGTCTATCAAAAAATCTACTCGTCCTGCAAAAAACAAGTTATATCATGATATGTGTTTATTTACTAAAACCACTCAGGAACAGGATAATTGTATGGTATCTAATTTAATATGGAAATATTTGCATTGTCTTACTTATTTTTTTTTTAGTTTGTTATTATTTTTCCCTTTTGTCTTAACCAGATACACACACACACACACACACACACACACACATTTAATATTATAAATAAAAACATAACACCATTTTATACTCGTAAACTATATTGCCTTTATTACACAGCCGATGGTTTATTACTTCAAACATGTGTTTACTTGATTAAAATACATTTGCGGAACATATTCGTATTATAGCACATTGGATTGGAATCGTAACACTAGTACCAACCGAGTTTATCCTTGTATCCAGTAAACCAGTCTAGATTTTGTTACTCGATTATTAGCCAATCAAAATTCGTCTTATACTCTTTTGTTTTCGCCCGGACTTCGATATTGCGGTAAACATCCGGTTTAGATTTTAACAGCGCAAATATCGTATTTCTAGCTAGACACGCGATTTAAGCTAGAAAAAAATAATTAGCTCATCAAATTTTTCACTCGTCCAACAGGACGACCAGACAGGAAAACTTACTCGTCCTGCACGAGGTGTCACTCGTCATGACGAGCGGACGAGTGGATTTTTCCTGCCCTGATTAATGTATCTTTAATATGCAGTTTTTCTCCAGAGGAATCAAGAATTTACTCGAGAGTTTTAAATATTTACTCAAAGAGTAATCATAGATTTACTCATTAGTAATCAAATATTTACTGAAGAGTAATCAAATATTTACTCATTAGTAATCAAATATTTACTCATTAGTAATCAAATATTTACTGAAGAGTAATCATAGATTTAGTCATTTGTAATCAAATATTTACTCAAAGAGTATTCAAAAATGTATTCAAGAGTAATCAGGATTTACTAAAGAGTAATCAGCGATTTACTCAAGAGTCGAGTAATCAGACTTGCTGATCAAATACCTAGTTGAGTAATCAAGATTTCTCCAATTGTTATCAGGGATTTACACATGAGTCGAGTAATCAAGGATGTACGCAACAGTGGAGTAATCAAAGATTTACTCAATAGGTGAGTAATCAACTATTTACTCAACAATCGAGTAATCAACAATTTACTCAACGGTCAAGTAATCGAGTAATTGAAGATTTACTCAATAGTCGAGTAATCAAAGATTTACTCAACAATCAAGTAATCAAAAATTTACACAACAGTCGAGTAACGGAGATTTACTCAACCGTCGAGTAATCAAAGATTTACTCAGTGTATTAGACAGAAATTCAAGAACTGAATGTGCAAATACATGTATGCAAACAGGGACAATACAGGTGTGCAAAATAACACGTGTTACGCTCCATTTCGCGACAAGTGGGTGTCTCTGGGGTAAATTATTTTAACAGATAAAGGTGAAAAATGTGCATTTCAGATCATCTTTCTTCTATAAATGTATGAAAAACATAATATTGTTTTTTTTACCCCACCCACTAGTGATTCATTTTGCTGCGCATCCCTCATCATATACTCATACAATTTTGCTGGGACTCATTAAAATTTGAAAATCTTTGATTTTTACATTGAAGAACTCATAGATTTTTCAGAAATGCTGGAAAAGAACTCCTTGAAATGAAAATGTAAAAAAATCACTGACCCACTCCACCAAATATGGGCAACGGTTTTTCAAAAACGGTCGTGCAAAAGACGGCTGCACGGTTGGCTGGCTAATACACCGTTTACTCAAAATAAGAGTAAACAAAGATTTACTCAATAGTTGAGTAATCAATGATTGTTGAGTAATCGGTGTTACAGTGGAGTATTTAAAGATTTACTCAATATCTGAGTAATCAAAAGATTTATTCGACAGTCAAGCAATTGAAGATTTACTCAATATTAATCAAAAGATTTGCTCAACAGTCTAGTAATCAAAGATTTACTCAATAGTCTAGTAATCAAAGATTTACTCAATAGTTGTGTAATCAAAGATTTACTCAAGTCTAGTAATCAAAGATTTACTCAATAGTTGTGTAATCAAAGATTTACTCAATAGTCAAGTAATCAGGGATTTACTCAATAGTTGTGTAATCAAAGATTTACTCAATAGTTGTGTAATCAAAGATTTACTCAATAGTCTAGTAATCAAAAGATTTACTCAATAGTCAAGTAATCAGGGATTTACTCAATAGTCAAGTAATCAAAGATGTACTCAATAGTCAAGTAATCAGGGATTTACTCAATAGTCGAGTAATCAAATGTTTACTCAATAGTCAAGTAATCAGGGATTTACTCAATAGTCAAGTAATCAAAGATTTACTCAATAGTCAAGTAATCAGGGATTTACTCAATAGTCAAGTAATCAAAGATTTACTCAATAGTCAAGTAATCAAAGATTTACTAAATAGTCAAGTAATCAAAGATTTACAGTCAAGTAATCAAAGATTTACTCAATAGTCGTATAATCAAAGATCTACTCTGACTCAATAGTCTAGTAATCAAAGACATATCAAGAATAATGAAATTAATATTATATTCTTACCTCATCTTCTGTAGCAGGTGATCGTTTCTTTATATCCTGAGCCCCTGTTTCATGATCATCAGCAGTATCATTTACATGTCTATGCTGACTGTCTTCATGATCAGAATGCTCGTGTGTAGTGTTAGTTGTGTCATCAATATGACCTTCTGAATGGTCCAGGCTTTCACTGTCATGTGCATGTTCTGAGAGGGTATCGTGATTATGTTCCTCTGGGCTAATTTTAGAATCTGGTTGATGGCATGGAATCGTGGATGATCCAGATGATAGTGATTGCTCAGAATGATTATGGTGCTCATGAAACTCAATGAATTCTGAATAATTTTCTTGTTTATGACAATCTATTCCATGATCAAGTTTGACAACATTTCCCAGGCCTAAATTGTTCAGCAAATGCTCAAATCCTTCAAATGTCATATCCACACCATTACCATATTTTTGCACTAGTCTATTTAGGAAATAATCTTCCCCCTTTTCGTTAATGGACGGTGGAAATGGCGGAGCCTTCAACTGATGCAGACTTGCCTCACCGTTGAGGTGGTCACCATTTCTATCCTCTGGCAATGGGGGATACATAGCTGGGGAGTTGTCATCCTGCGTTGCATTATAACCATCTGTGTGAGGCAGCCATGTGTACACCAGTAGGCAGATGAGACAAAATCGTGACTTTCCTTGAAAACACATTGCTGTCACATGAAAAGAAACACATTATTTTGTAAAAGTGTGTTCAACTGATTTTCTAGCGCACATCACAACAAGAGGTCAATGACCTAGAAGCTCTACTGATAGATTTTGATAGCTAGATCAGCATTCCTGTGAAGTTTCATGAAAACCAGTCATGTAGTTTCAGAGGAGTAGTCGCTACAAGATTTTAGTAAATAACTCTATGTAAACAAAGATGGCCACTGGCAGCCATCTTTAATGTTGAATCAAAATAATTTTCAACAAGGACCAACATCATGTCATGCTGATCATTTTAGAGAAAGTCTCATATCAATATCACTTTAATATAGTTTTCAAGAAGTAGTTGCTACAAATTTATTTATTTTAAATCTGTTTTTAGCCATGGTGGCCATCTTGAATTTCCGTCTAACCTGACATTTTGCTAGGATAAACTATGGCCATGTTTGACATCCAAATCAAAATGAACTTTCGTTAGGACCAACTACATGTCGTGGCAGTCATTTTGGCAAAGGTTCCGGATCAATATCACTTATGTTTTTTTAGAAGTAGTCACCACAAAATGCATTTTTAAAATCAATCTTTAGCCGCTGCAATCATCTTGAATTTCCAGCTGACCTGAATTTTTGCTAGAATCAACTAGACATCAAGAGCAACCTTCCTGTGAAGTTTCATGAAAATCCGTCCAGGGGACGAAATATATTTTACTGTATACTCGTCCAGGACGAGTGGCATTGACATGTTACTCGTCCTTATAATATGTTTACTTGTCCTGCTCGGATTGTAAAAGTTCATAAGTCAAAGTAGTCAGATACCATCATTTAACACTATTATATATAAATAAAACAAAGGGAAACATCATGTGTTTTTTATATAATTCAATGAAAATTATGAAACTTTGAACAGTATTATAGATGACTATATTCATATTCTATAGTTCACTTGTCTGATCATGGCCATTACAGTTACTCTGGCATGGTATATATTTCCCCTTTCTGTGAAAAATACCCTTAAAAAAATCAAATACATTTTTTTATTAGAAAATGTTGAACTCCAATACAGAAAAACAGCATACTTTTTGCAATTCCCCTTCCTGAAGGCCCTGTCCCGTCACCTAAAAGCGGACTAGTACTGCCCTTAAAAATTTACCCGTGAAAGTGTTATTTTGTATAACATCAAATACCGTAACGCTCCGTGAAATTAGAACGGGAGACGCATTTTAGAATGTCCCAAAACGGAAGTGCGTCAATTTCCCAATATCCGGTTGACTTAAATTGCATTTTATCGCTGAATAAACAGAGTTGCGACCGACTATTTACTGCATTTAATAGCTTAATAAACTATGTAAGAACTTTTTTCTTTGTTGTTTTTTTCTACTAAAATGTTACTCATCCTCTCGGACGACCGATTCATGGGTTTCACTCATCCGGATTCGAATTTCACTCGACAAAACGAGCAGACTACATAACTCTTGTAAACAAACATGGCCACTGGCAGCCATGTTTGACACGAAATCAACAAGAATCTTGGTTAGGACCAAATACATGTCGCACCAGTAATTTTGGTAAAGGTTCCAATTCAATATCACTTATGTTTTTTCAGAAGTAGTCGCCACAATGCCGCATTTTTAAAATCTATTTTTAGCAGTGGTTGCCATCTTGAATTTCCTACCGGCCTGAATTTTTGCTAGGATTAACTAGACATCAAGAGCAACATTACTGTCATGTTCCATGAAATTCCAAGAAGTAATTTCAGCGAAGTAGTCGCCACAAGTTTTTCATATATAACTCTACGTAAACAAAGATGGTCACTGGCGGCCATGTTTGACATCCAATCAAAATGAACTTAGGTTAGGATCAACTACATTTTGGTAAAGGTTCCAAATCAATATTACTTTGAGAAGTAGTCGCCACAAAGTCGTATTTTTAAAGTAAAATGTTAAACTCCATTACAGGAAAACAGCATACTTTTTGCAATTTTTGCAATTTAGCCGTGGCAGCCATCTTGAATTTTCGGCTGACATGAATTTTTGCTAGGATCAACTAGACATCAAGAGCAATATTCCTGTGAAGTTTCATGAAAATCCGTCAAGTAGTTTCAGAGGAGTAGTCGCCACAAGTAAACAAAGATGGCCACTGGCGGCCATGTTTGACATTCAATCAAAATGAACTTTGGTTAGGATCAACTACATGTCATGCCAGTCATTTTGGTAAAGGTTCAAAATCAAAATCACTTACGGGTTTTGAGAAGTAGTCGCAACAAAATTTTAAAAATCTATTTTTAGCCATGGCGGCCATCTTGAATTTCCAGCCAACCTGAATTCTTGCTAGGATCAACTAGGCATCAAGAGCAACATTCCTGTGAAGTTTCATGAAAATGCATTAAGTAGTTTCAGAGCACTAGTCACCACAAGTTTTTCCTATATAACTCTATGTAAACAAAGATCAAAGATGGCTGCTAGCGTCCACGACCCACAACATGCCAAATTACGGGGAGAATAAATGGGTCACCATTGGTAACTGGAAAAAAAAAAATGGAAGAGAAGCCTAAAAGAGGCATGCAATTTAATTAAGTGGATAAGTACATAGATCCATAGAGGCACGACAGGGAAGGAAACACTAACACTATATAGATCTAATACTGTATCGTCGACAAATTATTGATTTTTATTTTGACAAAAAAAATGTTTTTTAAAATTGTGAGTATCGATACTCAACTTACTACAAAAATGCATAACTTTAAAAATCATGAGTATTATATTTGTATGTTTTGTCATATGGAACAGTTTATACTATATTTACATGATGAAAATTGTTCCAAGCATGTGTCTAATATTAAGGTCATACAGTGTTTCTTTTGTTTTTATTTAACTTCCATTTAATCAGAATAGTTGTTTCTTTTAAAATGTATTAGAGCAACCCTGCCTATTATCGACACATAAACATAGAAACCAAAGCCACCAACTTTCTTTTTGAAATACGGCAGTAGTGCCTACAGCAAATGTAACAAGAGGTCAATGACCTTGAAGCTCTTCTGGCAGGTTCCGATAGCTAGATCAGCATTCCTGTGAAGTTTCATGAAAATCTGTCAAATAGTTTCAGAGTAGTCGTTAAAAGTTTTTATATATAGCTCTTTGTAAACAAAGATGGCTACTGGCAACCATGTTTAATGTTGAATCAAAATAATTTTGAACAAGGACCAACATCATGTCAAACTGATCATTTAAGAAAAGTCCCATATCAAATATCACTTATAGCTTTCAATTAGTAGTCGCTACAAATTTGTTTTTTATTAAAAATCTATTTTTAGCCATTGTGGCCATCTAATATGTCGGGCCAACCTGAAGTTTTGTTAGGGCCAACTACACATCAAAAGCAACATTTCTGTTAAGTTTCATGAAAATTCTTCAAGTATGTTCAGAGAAGTAGTCGCTACAAGTATTTAGTATATGACACAAAGATGGCCGCTGGCAGCCATGTTCAATGTCAAATCAAAATGATTTTCGACAAGGATCAACATCATGTCATGCTGATCATTTTAGAAAAAGTCCCATATCAATATCACACAGTTTTCAGTTTTTTTTAATGCCTAATTTCACAATTCCAAAAAGTATCTTTTTTCACAATTATATCAGACCAGTAATTAAGAATACTAGTCTTATATATCATTCATGACTGAGACATACTATACTGACAAATTACTTAAGACAATGCAGGGTCCGACAAATCTTTAAAATCTGTGAATGACAGAGCCTGCTTCGATCGTGAAGTCTATATAATAATTCTTCTAGATAGAGGTAGAAAGTAGTTTCAGAGGTTTGAACTGAGAGATGTAGCAAACCAAACGAAATCTTAGCTGATGTCAAAACTAGTCTGTATTTACCAAAAACAAAACTTAAAACCAAGGGATATTAAACTGAAAATAAAAGTGAAAAAAGTTTATTTTTTTTGTTATTATATTTGATAATTTCACAATTTCTAGAAAAACCCGCTATTTTTCACAATGGCATGGGCACAGGCTGCATTCACAAAACACATAAAAAAACACTTGTTTTCAAGAAGTAGTAGCTACGAACTTGTTTTTAAAAACAAACTATTTTTAGCCGTGTCGGCCGGAAATTTCGCTAGGATCAACTAGATATCAAGAGCAATATTCCAGAGAAGTTTCATGAAAATCCGTCAAATAGTTTCAGAGTTGTAGTCGCTACAAGTTTTTACTACATAAACTCTATGTAAACAAAGATGGCCACCGACAGCCATGTTTAAATGTCGAATAAAATGATTTTCGACAAGGACAACATCATGTCATGCTGATCATTTTAGAAAAAGTCCCATATCAATATCACTTATAGTTTTCAAGAAGTAGTCGCTACAAACTTGTGTTTTTAAAAATCTATTTTAGCTTTGGTGGTCATCTTGGATTTCACATCAACATGAATTTTTGCTAGGATCAACTAGACTTCATGAATAACTGCAACGAAATCTAAATCATGGCAACATTCTGTAAAGTTTCATGAAAGTCCATCGAGTAGTTTCAGAGGAGTAGTCGCTACAAAAAGTTTACGGACGGACAGACTGACGACGGACACCGCACCACGGCATAAGGTCTGCTGATCTTTTATCAGTAGAGCTAAAAATGGTCCTTATTGGTTAATTTCTAAATATCGCTTCAAGCAACAACATATGATTTAGCCAATGAGCATTGACTATATCGGAGGACAGTTTAATGTCTATTATCGACACTATCATCAACACCGTGATAAAAAAACAAGAGCCCAAGAGGGCCTGTGGACGCTCTACTGGCTAACATGGCTCTTATAACATCAATGAAGAGAGAGACTGCCATTTACGCTTCTGGAAAATTTTGGGCAAAATACAGCTTTTCAACTAAATCAAGGGCCATAACTAAGAATCTGGTAAAGTTTGGTAAAGATCAGATGAAAAATGAAGGCCCTACCATATTAAGGAGGCAAAAAATAGCATTTTTAACTAATTCAATGGCCATAACTCCCCTGTTACTGGTCCGACTGGTCCAACATAGAGCTAAAAAAAATGTAAAAAAAAATCAAAAAAACTTTTTTTTAGATTTTTTTTAAAGAAAATGTAAAAAAAAAATGTAAAAAAAAAAATCAAAAACAAAAATTCAAATAATAATATAAAAAGAAGTAAGTCATAAAATCTGGAAAAGTTTGGCAAAGATCAGATGCAAAATGAAGGCCCTATTGTAAAACGAGGCAAATTATAGCATTTTTAACAAAATCAAGGGCCATAACTCAGCTGTTACTGGTCCGATCTGTCTGGTTTTCGAACTTGAGTGAGCTTTTATTGACATTAACAATCTGATAAAGTTTGGTAAAGATCCGATAAAAAATAGTCTTAACAAAGCAAAATATAGCATTTTGAACTAAATCAAGGGCCATAACTCCGCTGTTACTGGTTCGATATGAGTGGTTTTCGAACTTGTCCGAGCTTTCATTGATATTAACAATCTGATATAGATTGGTAAAGATCGTATGAACAATGAAGCTCATATCGTCTTAACTAGGCAAAATATAGCATTTTTAACTAAATCAAGGGCAGTAACTCCACTGTTAATGGTCCGATCTAGCTGGTTTTCGAACTTGTCCGAGCTTTTATTGATATTAACAATCTTTGCAAGTTTGGTAAAGATCAAATAATAAATGAAGGTGCTAGAGTGTTCACAAGGCTTAATATGGCATTTTTCAGCAAAACAAGGGCCATAAGTCCTGTGAAATTATTTCAATCTTGCCGATTTTCGAACTTGTTTGAGCTTTCATTGATATAAAGACACTGGCAAAGTTAAGTAAAGATCGGATTAATATTGAAGTCCCTAGAGTGTTCACAAGGCAGAAAATAGCATTTTTCAGAAAAAACAAGGGCCATAACTCCAGTGTAACTTATCCGATTTAGATGGTTTTCAAACATGTTCGAGCTTTCATTGATATTAACAATCTGTGAAAGTTTGGTAAAGATCAAATAATAAATGAAGGTGCTAGAGTGTTCACAAGGCAGAAAATGGCATTTTTCAGAAAAAACAAGGGCCAGAACTCTGGTGTTACTGACCCAATTCAGCTGATTTTCTAACTTGTCCAAGCCTTAGTTGGTATTAACAATCTGTGCAAGTTTGGTAATAATCAAATAATAAATGAAGGTGCTAGAACGTTCACAAGGCAGAAAATAGCAATTTTCAGAGAAAAAAAAAGGGCAATAACTCCGGTGTTACTGATCCGATTTGGCTGGTTTTCGAACTTGTCCAAGCTTTCATTGATATTACCAATATGTGCAAGTTTGGTAAAGATCAAATAATAAATGAAGGTGCTAGAGTGTTCACAAGGCTTAATATGGCATTTTTCAGCAAAACAAGGGCCATAACTCCGGTGAAATTATTCCGATCTGGCTGGTTTTCGAACTTGTCCGAGCTTTCATTGATACAAAGACACTGGCAAAGTTTCGAAAAGATTTGATTAATAATGAAGGCCCAAGAGTGTTCACAAGGCAAAAGTTAACGGACGACGGACGACGGACGACGTACGACGGACGACGGACAACACACCATCCCATAAGCTCTGCTGGCCTTCGGCCAATCGAGCTAAAAATTAAAAAATCTTATCTTAATAGACTGTTTAAGATGCAGATTAAACAGTCTATTAAATCATTTTATACTTATTTTATTTTTAGAATTTTGTGATTCTTGGTTTCAAGAACTCATTACTCAATGAGTGATACAAACAGTCTTAATCTGTTTCTCACAGCAATTAAAATGCTCACACTGAGTTGCATCATAACAGCATGACGTGATGTCACAATAGCATGACGTGATGTCATAATGCCAGGTGGTGATGTCATGATAGAAGCAACCAAATGAAATTGTGAATGAAGAATTCTGATTGGTTCAGTGATAAAAATTGGACCAATGAAACCAGTTAATTTAAAGCTCATTACATTCTCAGAACACACTGAGGTTTTACTGGACATTGAGTAATGAGGTTCTTGACACACAGAAAGTCAACATTCTAATAATAAAATAATTCTAAAATGATTTAATAGACTTGTTATTAGTGTATTTTTTTCCCAATTTTTGAAAAAAAATCACAATCTCAAAAACCTTATCAATAAATGTGGTATACATGTTATTGATGCAATAGAGTTCCTAATTATGCCTTTTAGGCTTTTACCTCACCCTAACTTACAAAATGTTGACGTAAACAATTCTCAATTGGCCATTTTATCGATGAAAACAATTCCCCATTTGGTCGTTTTTACGATAGAAATTTCCTAAAATTATACCTTGAAAAAGCACCGTTCTTGGTTTCAAGTAACTCATTACTCAATGAGTAATACAAACAGTCTAAATCTGTTCTCACAGCAATTAAAAGGCTCAGTCAGTTTTGAGAACACACTGACTTGCATCATAATAGCATGACGTGATGTCATAATATCAGAAAGTGATGTCAAGATAAAAGCAAGCAAATGAAAATATGAATGAAGCATTCTGGTTCTGATTGGTTCAGTGATAAAAATTGGACCAAATTGATGAAACCAGATAATTTCATTACATTCTCAGGTTTTACATGTAATTGAGTAACGAGGTTCTTGAAATGCAGAAACACAACATTCTAATAATAAAATAATCCTAAAATGATTTAATACTTATTATACTGTTTTTTAGGTATGGTTGGAATAAAACAGTGGGTCAGTCTATTATATACCCTTTGTGGGGGCACTCCACAGTTTAATGTACATTTCTCAATAATCAAACCCATGACAAGCCCTTAGCCTGAATCCTTGAGCAAAAATAAATCACATCATCATAGTGTCAAACATTTCTTAGAAGACATTAAAATTACCCATGTAACTGTTTCAAATAATCATAAAAGTATCAAAAAGCATTTTCTGTACAACTTTAGTCTCATTTCTTTAAGATTACCCCACCCCTCAAAACATGCTGAAAAAGCAAGTTTAGCAATATTTCAAATGTCAATAAATCAAAAAAAAAATTACATACCTTCTCGGCTTTTTAAAAAGTTATTCCATGCTAAAACTATCAAAATGCGAAACTATCAAAAACTTCCAAAAAGTAGGTAAAATGGCTGATTTTGACTGGGGTGTGAGTCGAAATCAGCCATTTTACCTACCTTTTGGAAGTTTTTGATAGTTTTGCATTTTTCTATTGATAGCTTCAAAAAAAAAAAAAAAAATGCATATTCCAATACACCAAAATAAACTTAGAAATTTTATTAAAAACTTAAAAAAACATCAAACATGCACTTCATAATTATTTTAAATACCATCCATGATTTCTTTCCGATTTACACCATGGACATTCGTGCGGAACTGAGGAGTGCTAAGGTTTGCGGCCTTTTTTGCAAGTAGACTTGGATCACTGTATGACGTAGAGGCCTACGTACCAAGTAGCAGGTGTTGAATTTTCCGCATTCAGGAGAGTACTCAGTTGAATGGTTTTATAAATTAGATTGTTTTGATTATGTTTACCATCTTTGTGTTCTGTTTCCCATTATTCTTTGTCAAGTGTTGTGTTTTTAATTGTACACACTCATTACTTTTTCTCCCCTGTGTTTAGGACCAACAAATACGACAGGCCTGCCAAATCTCCGGATAAAATCCGGATTTTTCAGGCGTGCTCCGGATTTTAGAGTACAATCTCTGGATTTTCCACCAAAACAAGATGTTCATGATATATTATGTATAACAGCTATACTTTCACAGTTTATCAGCTATTTCCTGAATTGGTTACGCTCCCTAGTCAGAGGAATATATACAAGTGTCGAATCAGTGTGGGTCATCCGTGTAATGCACTAAAACTGAATACACAATTAAAACCTAAGGACACATTTAGTTCCCTTAGTGGCATAACGACATGCGTAATGCAGAAATATCTGATTTTTTTAACTGGTCAACCTAACTGAAAAAGCAAGTGTAAGGAACTAGCAACTCCTTGTGTGTGGTACCACTATAACAGCTGCTGCTGTGTACGATAATTATAATTTTTATAAGAGTTCACTTTGTTTTTCATTAGCATGCATCTGTGTAGAAAAGGTAAGTGCACGTTCATAAAAAGTTGCGGTAGAAACTAAACCAAGTCTTTCTAATCAAATTACCGTACTATGTTAATTTATTATTTTCTATAAATATCAAACAATGCATCAACTTGTATTAATTGCATAAATAATTTAAATTTGCGCTTTAAAAAATAGTGTGAAAATCAAATTGCGTGCCCAAAACTTTCATTTAAAATGTTCTTCGCGCATTTTAAATCTTAAATTTTAAAAGTCTCAGGATTTTGTGTTAAAAAGTTTTGGCAGGCCTGATATGATCACAAATGATTTTTTATTTTATTAGTGTCGATAATAAACCAAAACACATTTCTGTTAACTTTATTATCAACACCCCTCTTCAGATATATGTTTTTCGCTTTGTGCAATTCTTATAGTTAAAAACAGAAAGCACGACTAAAATTACCCGCAAAACCCCCGTCTAAACTGGTGTTACTGTCAAAATGAAGGGTGCGCATCATTTCTGCAGTTACATTGATGCTTACATGCGGCATAGGTCTACATACTCTGGATACGAAACATGTAAATCCAATTTATCTGCCGAATAATAATTTAAACATGAATATTTGCACGTACAGGTAAGTTTTTTTTCGCGCATGCACGTTGCGCTAAGTTACGTACCGTCTTACGAATTGATCAAATGTAAGAAAACCTAGTATACATATCGTTGTTAATTTATTTGTTTTGGGAAAAGTATTTAAGATAGCTGGCTTTTTCAAAGACAAGTTGAAATTCTATACAGTGATGTCTGTTTTAGCTTTACTAAAAACGAACTAAATAACAAAAATTACATTCGTTTGACCGTATGTGAAACTGCGACAGTGACGTGACTCGGCAAATTAAAAAAAATATATATATATACATATCGTTGCTGATTTGTTTATTTTGGGAAAAGTATTTTAAGTTAATTGACTAATTCAAAGACAAGATAAGAGATAACCCTTTCTTCTATAAAATCATTTTAAATGATGTCTGTTTTAGCTTTACTAAAAACTTCTGTTTTTAACTTCAATAAATGAAATAAATAATATGACCGATGTGAAACTGCGAAATGTGACTCGGCAAATTGTACTTATACATGTAAGTACATAAGTTAGCTGGCTCATTTAAGGGTGATTTTACCTTTATTCTATTTTTGAGAAGAAAAAAAGTAACTAACTTAGCTGACTCATTCCCAAGACGATTTGATGTTACTTCTTTCTTATATATATCCGCGCATTTTAAACTGCGACAGTGATGCGACTGTTCTAAAAAAGCTATACTTGGATAAAAATGGTTAGATACACGATCCCTTTGGTTATTTTATATGATAATACAATTGAGGCCATATATAAATAGTATTTTGTATTGTTATTTGCACTTGTTTTATTTTACAGCAGAATGTGTAATACAACCAGTGGATGCAAAACTAAGGTAACTTGATTTTGGCTTCAGTTGTCTTGTTTAATTAAACTATGATGGTCGTGTTAATCTTGATATGATCAATACAAACAGGTTATTCATTTAGTGGTATATTGTTCCATATTACATGCCTGGCCTCCTAATTCACACCGTTCGATACCGAATATACAATGTGGTCGACGTGTCTGTGTCGGCGTTTTGCATTTTGATACAATTCAGTTTTGTCACCACGTGTGCCAATAAGCAGGATGTTATACGAGGCGGAATACTTTCCGTCGTTTTGTTACACCCTTCCACCCGTAAGTCAGATGTGTCATACTGAATATACAAGGTGGTCGTGCGCGGTATTTCGGCATATTGTCCCCTTAACAACACTTTGAATGGTGGTAACAAATATAAGTCAAAGGGTTGTCTTGTGGTCCAAATAACAGAATGTTGGTGATTGATATAATATTTCTATGTTATTGCACGCACAAAGGCTATATTGAAATCCAAGATTTTTTTATGAATGTTCAACCAATTTCAACTGAGTAATTTGAAAACAAAACAAAGGCTATACAGAAATACATGGCATGAAACCAGATCTACACAATAATGGCAGTACAAAGGAATAATTATTTTGAATATCGAACCATAAATAAACAAGGTCAATGACCTTGAAGCTCTACTGATTGATTTTGATTTCAGGAAGTAGTCGCTACAGACTTGTTTTTTGAAAATCTATTTTTAACCGTGGCGGCCATCTTGAATTTCCGGACGACTTGAAATTTTGCTAGGATCAATTAGACATTAAGAGCAACATTCCTGTGAAGTTTCATGAAAATCCGTCAAGTAGTTTCAGAGGAGTAGTCGCTACAAGTTTTCATTATATAACTCTATGTAAACAAAGATGGCCGCTGGTAGCCATGTTTAACGTCAAATCAAAACTATTTTCGACAAGGACCAACATCATGTCATACTAATCATTTTAGAAAAAGTCCCATATCAATATCTCTTATAGTTTTGAAGAAGTAGTCGCTACAAACTTATTTATTTTAAATCTATTTTTAGCTGTGGCGGCCATCTTGAATTTCCAGCTGACCTGAAATTTTTCTAGGATCAACTAGACATCAAGAGCAACATTCCTGTGAAGTTTCATGAACATCCGTCAAGTAGTTTCAGAGGAGTAGTCGCTACAAGTTTTTACTATATAACTCTATGTAACCAAAGATGGCCACTGGCAGCCATGTTTAACGTCGAATCAAAATAATTTTCCACAAGGATCAACATCATGTCATGCTGATCATTTTAGAAAAAGTCCCATATCAATATCACTTATAGTTTTCAAGAAGTAGTCGCTACAAACTTATTTTTTAACAAGAGGTCAATGACCTTGAAGCTCTACTGATTGATTTTGATTTCAGGAAGTAGTCGCTACAAACTTATTTTTTAAAAATCTATTTTTAACTGTGGCAGCCATCTTGAATTTCTGGCCGATCTGAAATTTTGCTAGGATCAATTAGACATTAAGAGCAACATTCCTGTAAAGTTTCATGAAAATCCGCCAAGTAGTTTCAGAGGAGTATTCGCTACAAGTTTTTACTATATAACTCTATGTAAACAAAGATGGCCGCTCCACGTTTAACGTCGAATCAAAACGATTTTTGATAAGGACCAACATCATGTCATGCTGATCATTTTAGAAAAAGTCCCATATCAATATCACTTATAGTTTTCAAGAAGTAGTCGCTACAAACTTGCATGAAAATCTATTTTTAGCCATGGCGGCCATCTTGAATTTCCGGCCGACCTGAAATTTTGCTAGGATCAATTAGACATCAAGAGCAACATTTCTGTGAAGTTTCATGAAAATCCGTCAAGTAGTTTCAGAGGAGTAGTCGCTACAAGTTTTCATTATATAACTCTATGTAAACAAAGATGGCCACCGGCAGCCATGTTTAATGTCGAATCAAAATAATGTTCGACTCGGATAACCATCATGTCATGCTGATCATTTTAGAAAAAGTCCCATATCAATATCACTTATAGTTTTCAAGAAGTAGTCGCTACAAACTTGTATTTTGAAAATCTATTTTTAGCCGTGGCGGCCATCTTGAATTTCCGACCGACCTGAAATTTTGCTAGGATCAATAAGACATCAAGAGCAACATTCCTGTGAAGTTTCATGAAAATCCGTCAAGTAGTTTCAGAGGAGTAGTCGCTACAAGTTTTCATTATGTAACTCTATGTAAACAAAGATGGCCGCTGGCAGCCATGTTTAACGTCAAATCAAAACGATTTTCGACAAGGACCAACACCATGTCATGCTGATCATTTTAGAAAAAGTCCCATATCAATATCACTTATAGTTTTCAAGAAGTAGTCGCTACAAACTTGTATTTAAAAAATCTATTTTTAGCTTTGGCGGCCATCTTGGATTTCACATCAACATGAATTTTTGCTAGGATCAACTAGACTTCATGGGCAACATTTTTGTAAAGTTTTATGAATATCCATCCAGTAGTTTCAGAGGAATAGTCGCTACAAATAAAAGTTAACGGACGGACGGACAGACGGACGACGGACGCCGCACCACGGCATAAGCTCTGCTGATCTCTGATTTCTATTTTTAGCTGTGACGGCCATCTTGAATTTCTGGCAGATCTGAAATTTCGCTAGGATCAATTAGACATCAAGAGCAACATTCCTGTAAAGTTTCATGACAATCCGTCGAGTAGTTTCAGAGGAGTAGTCGCTACAAGTTTTTACTATATAACTCTATGTAAACAAAGATGGCCGCTGGAAGCCATGTTTAACGTTGAATCAAAATGATTTTTGACAAGGATCAACATCATGTCATGCTGATCATTATAGAAAAAGTCCCATATCAATATCTCTTATAGTTTTGAAGAAGTAGTCGCTACAAACTTACTTATTTTAAATCTATTTTTAGCTGTGGCGGCCATCTTGAATTTCAGGCTGACCTGAAATTTTTCTAGGATCAACTAGACATCAAGAGCAACATTCCTGTGAAGTTTCATGAACATCCGTCAAGTAGTTTCAGAGGAGTAGTCGCTACAAGTTTTTTACTATATAACTCTATGTAACCAAAGATGGCCACTGGCAGCCATGTTTAACGTCAACTCAAAATAATTTTCCACAAGGATCAACATCATGTCATGCTGATCATTTTAGAAAAAGTCCCATATCAATATCACTTATAGTTTTCAAGAAGTAGTCGCTACAAACTTATTTTTTAACAAGAGGTCAATGACCTTGAAGCTCTACTGATTGATTTTGATTTCAGGAAGTAGTCGCTACAAACTTATTTTTTAAAAATCTATTTTTAACTGTGGCAGCCATCTTGAATTTCTGGCCGATCTGAAATTTTGCTAGGATCAATTAGACATTAAGAGCAACATTCCTGTGAAGTTTTATGAAAATCCGTAAAGTAGTTTCAGAGGAGTAGTCGCTACAAGTTTTCATTATATAACTCTATGTAAACAAAGATGGCCACTGGCAGCCATGTTTAACGTCGAATCAAAACGATTTTCGACAAGGACCAACATCATGTCATGCTGATCATTTTAGAAAAAGTCCCATGTCAATATCACTTATAGTTTTCAAGAAGTAGTTGCTACAAACTTGTATTTTAAAACTCTATTTTTAGCTTTGGCGGCCATCTTGGATTTCACATCAACATGAATTTTTGCTAGGATCAACTAGACTTTATGGGCAACATTTCTGTAAAGTTTCATGAATATCCATCAAGTAGTTTCAGAGGAGTTGTCGCTACAAATAAAAGTTTACGGACAGACAGTCGGACGCCGCACCACGGCATAAGCTCTGCTGATCTCTGATCAGTAGAGCTAAAGCTGATCTCTGATCAGTAGAGCTAAAAAGGAGTTTTTTAGAATGTGTATATATTTTTATGAAAAATATTCGCGATTTTATTTATGAATTTTCAACCCATATCAACTGCGTAATTTTATTTGAGAACAACTGAATGTTGTTTAACAGCTCATCAACACAGTATAGGTTATTTAGAGCCGCCCCAGAGAGAGGGGAAGGATAGGAATCCGGGAACCCGCCCTACTCTATTCCTATGGTTCTTTAACGTGGTCGGAGGACAGACAATTTGAGAACAAAACAAAGGCTATACAGAAACCCAAGGACAGAAACCAGATCTACACATAATGGCATTAAGAAGGCATAATTTTTTTGAATATCGTTTCGTAAATAAAAGAGGAGTTAAATTTCTAGAAATGTACATTCTCGATTCAAGCCGAAAACTGTAGAAAAAGAAAATCTACACAGCTATCGAGTGTATTTTCGTCGTTTAAACCTAAGTTATATTATGAATTCCAACCTTTTTTCAATAAATTAAAAGCAATACATGCAGATTTAAATAACGTAGCTCGATATTTGAAATCGATTGTGTAGTAGTATACAGGGAGTATGTATACAGGAAGAGACACGGACCGTTTTATGTTGTCGCGCGTGTGTGTTTCACTACTGCGTGAAAATGACTACTTCCGGTTGGTGACAGTGTATAGCTATTGCAAATGAGATACGAGACTACGGGTTATATTAGGCCTTAATAATAACAAAAAGTGAATAGTAAACATATTTATCTTTGTCCAGACGGTAATTTCACGGTGATGATTGGTTCTCTATCAGGCCTAAAAAAAAATTGTGTGGTTCGGGTCACCCGACCTTACCTACGAATACCCGCCGACCCTGACGTTTTTTTGGCCCATTTCGAAAAAAAAATTAAAAAAAATAAAAATAAAAAAATAACAATTTAAAGTCACAGTAATTATAGTACATAATTCAGTGCATCTTCTTTGCATTCATAAAAAAAAAAAAAAAAAAAAAATCCCACCTACCCCACAATTTTTTTTTAGGCCTCAGGAGAACTTCATCTTAATCTACTTACAGGTAGATTTAAGCAATCGAACTCGGAATGTACATAATTATAAGAATCAGTATTGAATATATTGAACGAAACAAGAAGCATAATAAAGATTATTATATAACGAAAGTAATATTATTAAAATCCCCTTTTCTTTAAAAGTTCTTATAGAGCACCTCTATCTTTTTGTCCACCAATTAATATAAACTTTACTTAACCATAAAGAGAACTATGAAAATGTTAAATGGCAATAATTTCACCCCAGGTAAAATGCATTTCGCTGGGAAAAAACAGGATTGAAAAGATCGGATTTTTGAAATTGTATTCATTATTGTTTTAGACAAGCAGATTGCAGAGATTTTCCTATCGTATTCGTTTACAATCGGAACTGCCTCGTCGGATTGGCGAAGAGTTCCGATCGATTCGTTTACTATCGGAACTGCCCCGAATAGTTTGTTTTCGTTCAACTGAATCAATCTCCATGCAGAGTTATCGTTCATTTCACTCACATATATCTCTGCTAACTACTAAATTACAAGATTTTGGTAAAATCTGTTAAATTAGAATATGTTTGCCTGCAACTTATTTATTTCTTGTGTAAATAATAAATAATATAATAATAATATCTGCAGATTAGATGTTGCAAGATTTGAAATAATGCACGAAAACAATTTCGTTTTAATCGGGACTATTTTACTACAAAACTAATACGTACTTAGGTCTCCTCAATCGATACGCATATGTAAACATTTCAAACCGAAGCTCGATAGCAGAAAATAACTAAAAACAATTAACTCATTGAAATAAAAATTGAATTTTTTTAATATAGGTCTAGATTTTATCTTTGCAAATGACGCAAAAGGATTTATTATAATATAAACATCGTCATAACTACAAAACTAATACGTACTTAGGTCTCCTCAATCGATACGCATATGTAAACATTTCAAACCGAAGCTCAATAGCAGAAAATAACTAAAAACAATTAACTCATTGAAATAAAAATTGAATTTTTTTAATATAGGTCTATATTTTATCTTTGCAAATGACGCAAAAGGATTTATTATAATATAAACATCGTCATAACTTTTTTGAATAATCACGTGACCTAACCGTTCGCCCTAATTCCTTTGACGTTGACAGAGTCAAATGAGGAACGAGTGTACTCTGGGTAGAGATTGCAACTGAATCGCACTGCGCATGTCCGAGAAAAATCGTAAAAACTCGTAGTTCTCCGGCAGGAATAAAAGGCTGGGCAGCGGTTGCAACATATATGTGTAGGAATTGACAAAAGCAACTCAGAAATATGTAAAAAAAAAAAAAAAAAAAAGTGGGGTGGGGGTGGGGTGGGGGAGAGGAGGGAGCCCATGCCCAAATATGGGTGAAGTAATAAGATGCATAATGCTATAACAAATCCCAAACCAAAATTATAGATATATACATGCTTACATGCAAACCTAGATCTGCCTTTATTGCACATTTTATGGGCCATCACAATTTGGGTTGCATGGGAGCCCAGAATTTGCAAAAGACAAAATTACTTATCCAACCCTTTACAACATACTATAAGGAAACCAATTCCAAAATTTAGTTCAGCTAGGACAAGAAATGTAAGAGAGATAGACCTGTAAACACAGCTTACACACAAAATTTGATGTGAAACAGACACATTTTAAGGGCTATCAGAATTTGGGTTCCAGGGGAGCCCAGGGGTTACAGGAACCAAAATTACTTAAGCAGCCCTTAAGATAATGCTATAAGGAAGTTAATGGCCAAATTTGGTTGAGCTAGGGTAAGAATTGTAATAGATATAGACTTGTAAACACAGCTTACACGCAAAATTTGATATGAAATGGGACACATTTTATGGGCTATCATAATTTGGGTTCCATGGGAGCCCATGGGTTACAGGAACCAAAATTGCTTATGCAGTCCTTAAGATAATGCTATAAGGAAGCCCATGGCCAAATTTGGTTGTGCTAGGATAAGAAATGCAAGAGATATAGACTTGTAACCACAGCTTACACGCAAACCTGAATGTGGGACGCCAACGCCGACGCCAACGCCGACCCCGGGGTGATTACATAAGCTCTCTTATTCTTCGAATATTCGAGCTAAAAATCGCGTAGATATAGGTAGTGCCTCTTTAACATTATCAAAATATAAGATTTTTTTAATTTTATATTTTAAGCCTTTCACTCAAAGAAACATAAACTACATTGAAACATCTGATAGCTGTGCCTAACACAAACGTTTAAGGCCAAACCAAAAAATACCCGTGTTTCCGGTGGCGCGACCGACCCCAAAACTTTTTATGAAAAAAATAAACCTACCGACCCTATTTTTTTAGAGCATGCAATAGGAAACATACCTATTTTTTTGTCTGGCCTAATAACAAAAACGTCAGAATATGTTGAGGCTAAAATTAAACATATTCTATCACAAATTGCCATATTTCAAATATAAATGAGCAGGGTTTCCCCCAGAAAATTGTGAAGGCATGTTGTTCTGACATTACATTTACCAAACTGGGCTTGAAAAAAATAGTGCCTATTAATGGCAAAATGGCAAAATAACATACTTCTATGATTTTGGTGCAAAAGGAACAAGAATCACCATAGAAATTCTATTTTTCTTCTTTTAAATCTATTATTCATGAAAATTAAGACAATCTTAAGGCATGTTGCTCTGATGAAGGCATGTTGTTTTTCCTTTCTTTTCCAGGAAGGCATGTTGCATGCGACATGCCTTATGATCCTGGGGGAAACCCTGAATGAGAATAACAATTAAATATACTGGCAGTAAAATTACTAGTTTCTATCGAACTTTAATTGGCACGTAACTAAAATTAAACTATATTACATATATTTGAATGAAATCTTCTAAACAGTTCACGAAAATTGCTGTAACAGTCATTCAGATACGCTGGTTCTCGGCGAATACATTCTGGTCGCTCCGATACATTAACGTCCATGTTTTCAGATTGGGTGATATCTAAAGGTACTTGTTTGTCTATTTACAGTTCATAATTGTTAGTCGAAACTTTTGTCTCACTTTAACTTTTTACTTCACGGAAACGAAACTTTCATTGTTACAAAGTTTAATTCATAACTTTCACACAACATCATAAAAATAATTTGACCAATCACTGATCAATAAAATAAAAAACCTCTATATTCTGGTAGGTGGTAAACTCGGTGTTTATCGTTGATGCTCAACTGACTTTAGCCCTTTATAATACTAGTTTGTAGTGATAATTATATTAAAAGCTTTATTTTTTGTGTACCTCTAACGTCATGACTCCCATTATCGTGGTATTCCCATTATCGTGGTACGGCATTACACGCGATATTTATTATGTATGACGATGAGTGACGTCACAGCTCGTGAGCTATTATTACCAGAAGGTAATCCCCAACACTGTTGGAATATAAAAAGTAAATCAACTGCATCAATTTTCCTAAAGTATTAAAAAAAGTAAAAATCTGTTAAAGAACAACTATTTTTTAAGTTTGGACAATGTTTCTACCTCATATATATCCCCTTACAAAGTTACTTCATGTTTACATTCATCCGTCTGTTGTCCCAGAATGCAGACGCTGCTTCTACTGGGTCACACCAGTTCGGACTATTCCATTTTTTCTGAAGGGGTATTCATAAAAAGGCATTGCGTAGCACATACCGTACATCCTATAATAAAGAGCATTTACTCTGCCAAGCCAAATTCTCGATGTGTGGGTTTCAAATTCAAAAAAGAGCGGTCATGGACTGACTTTTGAACGTTATGTTTTTGATTTAAAATAATTATAGAACATAAAACAATGCCTATATTTAATCAAAAATCTTACTATATGTACAATTTTTGGAGTTTATACGGTACAGTAGCAAAACCATGAGCTGGTCATGTGATCTGATGCAATACGCAAAAAGTCGGTAAGCAAACGTTTACGTGTCCGCTACAATTATCCAATTTAAGAGTTAGCTGATATTATATGTGTAAATCATGTTTAGGCCAAATAAAATTATACCTGTGTTTACTGTAACATTGCTGAAAAAAATCGGGTAGGTAGGTAGGCATTTTATTTTATTTTTTTATTTTATTTTTTGGCGAAGTTAATTTAAGGTGGCGATGAGCTTTGATGAATGGGAAAATGTGGTATTTTAAAAACTACAATAGATAACAAATGAAATTGTGTATGTGTTATTGTTTCCCAAAAGGCATGGCAACAATTGGCTCTTTTCCCAATCACTTGCAATTATTGCAAAGGGGTAAAACCGTTTAATTTTATTTTTCGCAAGTCCGGAAGTGGGTCAGTTCCAACAGCAGGACAATGAGCACATGAGTCGGCCTTGATCGCGTGAAAATATTTTTTTTTTTTTTTTCATTTCAATAAAAAAAAAAGGAGTCGGGGGGTGTTTTCAGCAGGTCGGTCGGGTTACAGTAAACTCAGGTATAATTTTATTTGGCCTTACATCAATTAAACCTTGTCTGAATAAAGTTTTAATTAACTTCACAACATGGTTTACCCTTAAAATATCTCATTTGGATCAATTTTCGAATTGCCACGATAATGGGGACCCTCTATCAATAATGGAATCTTCCGACCCAATCGGAATAGTTCACGACATCCGGTAAAAAGGGATTCACGGGAGACAATTTTGTAAATGTAAACAAAGATGATATATTACTGAGTCAGAGGTCATTGAAATCGAGAACAATTAAAAATGGTTGTAGCCCAATTCACATTTCACCACGATATACCACGATAATGGGAGCCATGACGTTATGTATCATCTTTTGACGTTGTCTGATTTTAAGACACCAATATGGATACATTTAATTTAAATCATGGTCTAATATTTTCATTTTTCATATAGAGATTGAGGATAAAGTCCTAGTAAACCCATTTATTTTCACCTACTGAATATCTCAACCTACCGGAAGTTGACCGGATGTGAAAGTTATGAATTGATTCACTTTTTAAAAGCCGCTCGCAGTTGCCTCCGCCTTAAAGGAATGCAATTGGTCTCAATATTTGACAAACTCTTCTTGAATGACGAGCTGCATACATTATTTGTTTTGATGGTTTACATCTTCCGGTTTTAAGACAATACGTTCTGTATTTTATTACTATGGCAGCCTAAATATATTTGTTAAGAACAATGACGCAATAGTTAATGACAAACAATATTGTTTAAGTAGTTGTTTTATCCACAGACCTAATAACAATAATTAAAACCCGTATAACTTTTTTAATCGATATCGAATTTTATTGAATTTTACACTATGTGATCTTACATTGTCCGGGTACGTTTCTGTATATTTGGGGGCCGTTCTGGAATTCAAAGATTTTCGGGTACGTTTCTATATACATAAATGTACCCTGGGTAACTTTCTGTAGTACCCGATGCGACAATGTCCCCATCAGCGCTACTGTCTCTAATAAGGACCAGGTTACATGTACGCCCTGCCCCAGACGGTCAATTTTCCTTTAAATTGTCATCAACATAGAAAAACAACAAATTGGTTTACAAAATGAACAACTACAACTTGCTTAAACATATATTTGGATCAAACAGTCAATATATAAATTAGCAGCCGCTGCACGTGCTATATTTTAATCTACAACTACAGTTTACCTTCAAAACATTCGTGCCGTGTGGAAAAGCGAACCTCTGGTGAAAATGGCGACTCTAAAAAATGCTTTCACATTTCATCACCTCGTGGATTAGCCTAGTTCCCTGTATTTCGCTACACTCATTCGTAATATGGCAAAATGCAGTAGGGCAGAGAACCAGACTAATCGCTTGAAACGGAACTCAACACTTCACATATATCAATGTCACGTGATCTTCACATTTTCACCCGATCGGAACTCTTCGCCAATTTCCGTACTCGATAATAGTGACGCAATCGGAACAATCGGAACTGCCTCGTCGGATTCCGTCACTCGGGATTCCACTATTACCGAGTACGGAAATTGGCGAAGAGTTCCGATTGAATAGTGACGGAATCCGACGTCCATAATGCACTGAATTGAATTGAATATTTAACATTTCAAATGTTTTCTTGCATCTTGAAAATCGAAAAATGCTATTCGATCCTCCTGTTTGATAATGCCAATGCAATGGATATACATCTGTGAAGGTGGTCAGCATATAGTAGAGGCAGCAGTAGACTGAACATAGGCCTATGCCGCTTAAATTATTTGATGTTTATTACAATATGTATTATATGTTCTGGCTGTCACTACTCCACGGACTGATAAGCCCCGCCTCTTGGTAACTCCCTTATCTGGGATAGCCTCTGCTGTCCATTTGATAACAGTAGAATACTGGCATCTCTACTGCATACATATATATGATTCAATAAAGATGGAATACATTGACTGTGATTATTATTGCCGACCATAACAACACAATGTCACTCTGATGACTGTGCAGCTTTGGTGGTAAAACTCCTCATGCCAGTCCTCGACCCACTTCTCCAGGGCCGATCGCTCTCTTTGCAAGAAATTAGAGTCGTGTTGTCTTCTGATGGGTCTGTAAAGGAGATACTCGTCGACAAAGAGTCGTTATCAGGTCATTAAGTAACCAAAAGAAGTAGTGGAGCAAGGATAGTCCATGGTGGACCAAGGATAGTCCATTGTGGACCAAGGATAGTCCATTGTGGACCAAGGATAGTCCATTGAGCCACTCATGCAAAGGTATCACCTTATGTTAGTTTGTGATCTTCGAGGAGGACTAGTTGTTTTCTGTTTTGAAAAAAAACATGTATCCATTAAAGTTTTCGACCCTTGTTCCAGTAGAAGATTAACTTGTGTACAAGAGCCAGTTGTGTGGGACCTTGTCCACCGCCTTCGCAAAGTTCATGTGTGTAATGTTGACATGGCCTTGCATTTGGGCGTTAGGCTCTGAGAACTCTTTTATACTGTGGTTATGAACTGAATCTCGCAATATCTTGGTGTTGAGCATTTGTACGGATCGGGATCTGGTCGAAGTTCTTCACCTTGATCAGGAGAAGATTGGTCGAGGTGTGCCATGATATGAGATGTGAGTTCGTGAGCAGCCAGACACATAGCTACGCATAGACACTGTAGGCCAGGGCCTGCACATGAATTAAAAAAATTACAGACTATGCAGAAGGAGTATACCGTATAGCATGTTAACTATCTAATCTCATTTCTATAATAAATAACATCACTACTATCAAACACAACAATTTTACAATACACAGTATTGTTATTCAAATATGCCATTCCGGTTTCTATAGCTACATTCAACAAAACATTAGGCCATTATATATCAAAGTATGAAAGATTGTTTTCTGTTTAGGGCGCATTTTCGTTATGTTTCTGTTTAGGGCGCATTTTCGTTATGTTTCTGTTTAGGGCGCATTTTCGTTATGTTTCTGTTTAGGGTTTATATATCAAAGTATGAAAGATTGTTTTCTGTTTAGGGCGCATTTTCGTTATGTTTCTGTTTAGGGCGTATTTTCGTTATGTTTCTGTTTAGGGTTTATATATCAAAGTATGAAAGATTGTTTTCTGTTTAGGGCGCATTTTCGTTATGTTTCTGTTTAGGGCGCATTTTCGTTATGTTTCTGTTTAGGGCGCATTTTCGTTATGTTTATACATTTAATACATTAGCCTTTAAACGCATTACATTCGAAAATGTTGACGATATTTGATGTTTACCCATATATTTCCTTATTTATATATGTATGGAAAAAAAAACAGTTGTGTACAATAACCAATTTCATTAAATATTCATTTAAACTGCTTAACCGGAACAGTAGGAAAGAGTTGGGAAAACAAAATGTAATATACTCTCAAAATGAGTTTATTCTGGATGAGCATAACATTCATCGATAATAGACTAGCAATCGTCATATCCTGTTTCAAGAGTCTTTAAAACTAATTATGATGTAATGGATATGTTCGATGAAATGTTATTCTCGCGAATAAAATAGTTTTGACAATTTTCCCACGCGTATAATGGTGATACCTAATGGACAAAAACACATTAATTATTTTAAATGATGATACTAAATGTTGTTTTTACCCAAGGCGGTTCTTTCAGTGAAACGCAATTAACGTTAGCGGGTAAAGCACAAAAAGCAATATTCAAACTGAATAAGTATCTTCTAAACTTTACAGACATTTCTATATCTCATAGACTTGAACTATTTGATAAGCTTATATTGCTCATTTTAAATTATTCTTGTGAAGTGTGGGGTTTCCACAGTGCAAACAATATTGAAAGAATACATACACTTTATTGCAAACGTATATTGAAAGTAAAACGTACAACGCAAAATGACTTTGCGACTGTATGGTATTCTGGGGGGCAGGTTTAGCCTTATCAATAACAGATTTTATAGAATTATTAAATATTGGTTAAAGATTTTAAACAGCAGTGAAAACAAGTATTGCAAAGTTATTTATAATGTTCTAAATACAGATGCTGATATTTACCCAAACAAAGTACCATGGGTAACCCTAGTTCGCGATTTATTATCGTCAATGGGTTTTTACTACGTGTGGCTAAACCAGAGTGTCAGAGATGTGAATCTTTGCTCAGGTATAATTAAACAACGACTTCATGATAATAACATACAATCTTGGCATGAACGTTTAGAAAGTTCATCGAGAGCAATATTTTTTAAAGAAATTGTTAGTTTTGATTTTCAATTATTTCTTAAGTGCATAAACATACCAAAATTTAGAATATCGATGACCAGGTTAATTGTCTCGTCACATAGCCTTGCTATAGAGACTGGTAGGTGGCATAGACCTAGAAGTATACCATTAGCAGATAGAATATGTTTAATTTGCAACAAACTTGAAGACGAGTTTCATTTCATTTTAGATTGCGATCTGTTTAAAGACATCCGAAAAATATATATTAAAAAATATTTTTTGGAATCGACCGAGCATGTTCAAATTAAAAGAACTTTTTTACAGCAAAAATGAAAAAGAAATTAAAAATTTAAGTGTGTATATTTTTAAAGCATTTGAAATGAGGAAAACGCTAATGAATTGATTTGATTAATTAATTATAATTCCATGTCTCATTTTCTCCTTCTCAATTGTAATGTTTTGTATTATTTTAATATTGTAATATTTTATTTTCACATAGTCATGTATATTTGTGTGTGGTGGTTTTGTCACGCTTGAAAATGCAAATAGAGCATTTTTGTTATTGTGTTTGAAACGAATGTGTATGTGCTTATATGTTTATGACATGGATACGATTAAGTATAATACATCAACCATAACATTGATATATTTATATATGTTTAGTCACCTTCTCCGTGAAATTTTAAATGGAAATACTGACGTGTTCATGTGTTTGTTTCTATTTTTGTTTTCTGTTTGTGTTCTCTAAAAAAGAAGTAAACAGTATAACTGTGTTTATTTTTGCATCTGATATTTGTTAATATATGTATGTACGGATCTTGCTACGTCTGTTAAAATGTATATGTATAATATTGTATGATCACATGGGCCTATGGCTTACTGATTTTGAAATAAAGTGCTTCTTCTTAATGGACAAAAAACACACATTAATTTTCCTCTATGTTAAATGTGGTATACATGTCATATATTATATCAAAAGTGATGCACGTCTATTCGAACTTCATATGTAAATTGACAATGAATGAATGAATGGTGTTTTACGGCACGTCGACACATAAATAGGTCATATTGTGCGCAAAGACAACAAAAGGAGAGAAACATCCGTATTTCAAAACCACATTTGGTAAACTAGCATATGTATGTTCGAATGAATCAGACTCCGTGAAATAAACACTACGTACCTCTAAGACAGTTGAATAGGGTCGAATTACATCACTCATCCGACCAGAACATATCCAGGTTACTCATATTTATACACCGATATTGCTGATTTAGCTGAAACCCGCGCATTAAAGCCTGCATGATCAGAACGAATTTGCACGAATAAAAGTTGATTCGGCTCCTAATCGCTACGGATGGGCACCTAATATTCACTGTTGTTTTGGGATAAACAAGTTAAGTCGTTTCTTTATTGTCGGAATATTTACTAATCATGCTTTCTTTTGTAATGTTAATGGTTTCACGGAACATAATGAAGATCCGTGTAATAGAAAAGTATAGAAACTTCTTGCTGCACTGACAAATCTTACAATTTACGCATTTTATCGAGGCACCTAATCGTCCTGGATAGGGGCACCTAATTTGTTCAGTAATCGACCAAAATACGATTTGTTTCTTTTTTCTTCTGATTACTTCATCTGGTGGGTAAGAGTCTCAGAGATGGCCCGGGGGTCCCCGTTTGGTCACGGGGTAAAGAATAGGGCCACTGCAGATCCCTTTGGAGGGGTAGGCAGAGGGGTAGAATCCCCCCAAAGTCATGTTCATTTTATCATTTTTTGTTCATTTTCATTAAAGGTCTTCATCATGATCCCTGCATTGTTTCAGGTGCTATCTCGCTCGCATCAAAAGAGCAGTGGCAGAAAAACAATAAACGTGGCTCCAGCGTAAATGGAGTTTCTGCAGTTCAGGGTGAGAAGGTTCTAGGCCCATTTTCCAATTTTTATCTCGATGTACATGGAAGATGAGCCTGGCATGTTCATGCCTGTTAGGCGCCATATAACCTTTTCATGTGTTGGTGCGCCTTAAAACCCAATTCAATTCAGAGCAAACATTATACGGACGCACCAGAAGGAGTTAAACATTAGGGCGGTGAAGGTGGTGGGTGCGGAAAATCCCCCTCCCACAATTGGGGGTTGAGGGGGTTTTCCCCAGACATTTTTTTTTCGAAATTACCCTGTAAATGACGCATTCTGAGGGATTCTAAGGACTTCCATCTTAAATTTTAACTTTGAGAAAATGAAATACAGAAGAAGAATTTATAATGTATTAATAATATAATAGTAATACTATTTGCATCATCGCAAAGTGATAGTATCAAAGTACTATTATCTGTATCAATGTCATAAAAGAAAACTCGCTTGTCTGATTTCTCCAAACATCGCACTATCATCACAATGCCATACAGGTACTAAAACAATCAAATGACAAGATGCACAGCTTAAATATTCATTATGAAGATCGACGGTTTAACACACACAAAAAAATATGAAAAAGAAAATACAAGAGGGCCATGATGGCCCTATAGCTATCACTGAAGGTGATAAATCCCCCGCAATTACCACTTTCAATTGCAAACATTGCATATAAAGAGACACGTTTGACTCATTTAACCTCTGACGTTTAAGTAAGTTTCATAAAGATTGAATAATAAAATAATAAACAATGGAAATCTTGGAAATTGTTAACAATGAAAGGGCCATAAATCCGGCGTTACCAGTGGGATCTTGGGGAAAAAAGTAAAAATTATAATAATGAAAAAAAAAAAAGAATCAGAAAAAAAAAATAAAAAAATACACAACCTGTGTAAGTTTGATCAAAGGGCTCCGTCAAAAATCAAATAACCGGGGAAAAAATGCAATATGCACAACTAGACATCATACCAATGCTTCCTGCTAAGTTTCGTCAAATCTGAAATTTCTGCTAATTCAGGGACCATTACTCTTGCGTTACTGGTCCGATCTTGCCCACTATCGAACTCGTCCGAGATCTTATGTGCATATACAATCTTTGTAGATTAGTTTGGTTAAGACTGCTCAAGAAATATGGCCCCTCTATCGTGTAAACAAGATGGAAAACTGCATGTTTTGCTAATTCAGGGGCCATAACTCTGGTGTTACTGGTCAGATCTGGCCCATTATCGGACTTGTTCGAGATCTTATGACCATATACAATCTATGCAAGTTCACAATATCTCACCCTTGAGCATTTGGTGCTCATGTGAGCAAATAATTCGAACATCGTTTCTCGCGTACTGTATTCTGGAACAGTTGTGACACATTCAGTTAATCAAAATTTCCCAAACGTAATTGCGCGTGATTCATTGGCTGAAGCTAACACATTCGCAACCTCTCTCAAGTTCATGTTGTCGGCTGCATCTCGGTGCACGTGAAGAGTCATCAGGTGGTTTAGGCGTTCCTGTGTCATGCTTGTGCGGAGATACGTCTTCAGTCTGCGCAGAGCGGAGAAAGACCAATCACTAGTGGCGTTCGTCGCTGGCATCACTAGATGCACCGCAACGTTGTTTATGTCTTTGACCGTGCCGTTAAGATTGACTCTCAGTGACTCGAGCTGAGTCTTCTCAAGGTCACCGTTGTAGAAATCGACCATAAAAAACAAGTTCTATCAGTGCAAACGTAAGATAAGATTTCGCAAATTACATAATGTTGCTATACAAGTATTTTATTGTAAACGGCAATTTTTAAGTTTACACTTCGCCGAAAATAACAGTTGGACCGTATATGTCGTGTTGTGTCACAACAGAAAATGATAACTTCGATTTTAAGCTGTAAGTCGCATGCGCCAATGATAAATTTCGAGGCATTTCTTTGTAAATAAATAACTCGAAACTTATCATTTTCAAATGACTTACAGCTTAAAATCGTAGCTTATCATGCTCTTCTTGCCCGTGTCTAACGAGTATTATGTATCAGGGACGGATCCAGAGGGGGCGGGGGAAATCCGGTGTGCGCCCCCGCCCCTAAAACCTAAAAAGGTATTTTCTTTGGGTTTTTTTCTGCTCAAAGCCTGAGAAATGGCAGGCCTGTTAAATAATAAAGGGTGTTAAACAAAACAAACAAGCATTGTAAATCAGATAATTACAGTTTTCCGTTAGGGCCATCGTAAGTCGATGCGCGATTGTACGATGGTGATGGCACGACGGTTGGCGACGGTACGATGGCGATGGTACGATGACACGATGGTCTGGTGGCGATGAGATGATACATCGCGTCATCGCCATCGTACCATCGCCATCGTACCATCGTGTCATCGTACCATCGCCATCGTACCATCGTGTCATCGTTCCATCGCGTTTACAAGTCGATGCGCGATGGTACGATGACAATGACACGATGGACCATCGTACCATCGCCATCGTGCCATCGTGCCATCGTGCCATCGTACCATCGCGCATCAAATTGTAAAGCTCGATACGCGATGGTACAATGGCCCTGACGGAACACGGTAGATAATAAATGCGTTAGACGTAACTATATTATACATGACTGTAATTAACTTATATTAACTTAAATATATTATAAATGGATTTAGTTAATACATAAAAACATTTTAACCATGTTCTGTTTCAGCTGATATCGTCTTTATTGCAATGACAAATGCAGCTACTTATTAGGTGCCCTAATGGATAAAAAATAAGGTTGCTTGTTGTCCGCGTATTTGTGCAAATTAGGTGCCTTTAAAAATCTGAATGAACTGATATTGCATCATTATACAAACGTTAAACACTTCATGCTTACTTATATCGGAACTATGGATGCTAATGTATCTATTCTCGCCTACAAAGGCATACACAATGATATAAATAATGTAAAAATGTTTGTTAATTATTGTCACTACCGAAAATCCCTACAGAAGTGATCCATTTCAAATGCTTACTTTGCGAAAATTACAGACTTTTTCTACTATATTTAGCTATAAAGTTAAACCTATCATATACAAGTGTTCCGTTGTAGTAACAACGAAATGGACAAACGGTTCTGTTATCGGCTTTTCGCTCCGTTATTTGACACGCGTCGTCTTCCAGCTCCATTTTATATCCGAAGAAACGAGGTGCTTATCTGCTCAAACATGCACCGTGATTTACATATAAAGTGTAATGTATCTTGTATATGCATATTAAACTATAGTTTCGGGCTGTGTCTTTTAAAGCGACATGCGACAGTAAATGCTGTATTTCTTTTTATTAAAAAATGTACCACTGATTTTAAGATGTTTAAATTATTTAAATTCCCTATATTTGTAGATCTCCTTTTAATAAATTAATTTTCTGAAACATACACGAGCTTATAGGTTTCCGGGGAAAAAAATGGAAATGGAAAAAATACAATTTCGGTGTTATTATTTTGACCCAAATGCACCAATGAGCTATCCATTATCTTTATCATCTTGACGTAAGTTGTGGTATTGTTGTTGTTTTTTCAGTAATAAATTAGACTTGTTGGAACATAAAGGTGTGCTTGTAAGATAAAATGACGACAGCTGAGGACCGCACTAACGTAATACATCCAGATAGTATTGAGGATAATAGTTGCACTTAATCATCAATGGTTGATGGTAGGAGTGTTTTGTTTTTCACTAACTCGCATACGTTAGTTCTGAAAAGAACCACACGTCTACCATCTCGTGAAAGATTTCACTATTATCGATCCGAGCAGTTACATAATCTCTGTTTAATTTGCAAGACTTTAAAATGTATTTAAATACTAGGTGGTCCTCTCTGGGCATCAGGTTTACACAACAAAGCCAAACATAGCAAACATATAACACAACACATACTAGATGGTTAGTGAGAATCTTATACCTGTTTTATTAGAATACTGTTAGACAGTTGATTGCTGATACAAATAAGTAGTATTGGGGTCTCTTTAGCCCAACTTTGCATAGCAATAGCAGGGTCGTGGCCTCATTTGCATAAACCAATCAGAAAACGGCGTCTATATTTAGAACTATGACATCAGCGTAAGTAGGACAAAAGGTCACACGATAATTCGAATGTCACGCTATTGCATCAGTCTCCTTAATCCTTTAGCGTACCCACGCGATAGCATGAGTGTCATAGGTTAATACCTCTATTCATTCGACACTATTGAGAGACAGGATGTCTGGATATCTTTTGTTCAGGGAAGATTAACGACAGGACGTGCGAATAATAGATGAATAGAAGTATTTACATTGGCTTAATCCGTGGACATTGTAGAGTCAGTTTGTCTGAGTGCCTTTTGTATGAAAAACCGCAGAGGGGATTAGTGTCAGGATGTTCGAACAAAAGGTATTGACATTTAGTCTTAATCCACAGTGTGCGACAGGATATGTCTTTTGTATGAAAAACCACAAAAGAGATTAGTGCCAGGTTGCTCGAACAAAATATATTGACACGGTGAAATTAAACTCCGACCGCAATAGAGAACACGAACAATGGAACTTTGAACAAAAAAATTGACATGTTGGAACATGTACTTCTATAAATAACTATAACACTTGGTTTCTATAAATAAGTATGACGTTTATGATTTAGAAATATTCTCACGTTAACACTTCGAACACAGGAGTTGACATGTTGGCACACGTACTTCTATAAATAGACATGATATGTGACATCTATAAATAGCACACACGGACCAATCAGATTGTTGGATTGTTCTAATTTTAATTATAGGAACACGATAGTATATAAAAAATAATATTATGAGTAAGACTGGTCCAAGTCATTTAGCCAAAATTATTGTCTATTTTTAGGAGGTCCCGGAAAGTAAATCATTAATTACAAAGTCATGTTCTTAGCATAATTATGGAGAGAACTGTAACTAATGTTGTAATAACGTGTAGCTCAATCCATTTGCATATGTTGCTATGAAAAGTGTAACATATCTGCAATAAAATATTATTAAAATAAACTAAGTAATTTTTTAACATAATTACATAATTTTTTTAAAATATTTATGTCCGCTAGACCATAGATCTACATACTCTGGATTCGAAACATATCGTCAATCCAATTTATCCGCCGAATAATAATTTACCCATGAATACTTGCGCGTACAGGTAAGGGTTTTTCGCGCATGCGCGTTGCGCTAAGTCACGCACCGTCTTATGAAGTTATGAAATCTAAGAAAACCTAGTATACATACCGTTGTTAGTTTATTTGTTTTGGAAAAAATATTTAAGATAGCTGGCTATTTCAAAGACGAGTTGAAAGACAATTCTGTATTCTTTACAGTGATTTTGTTTTAGCTTTACTAAAAAGGAACTAAATAACAAAATTTAAAAAGTTAATAAGTTAGCTGGCTCATTAGGTAACTCGACTTGATTTTGGCTTCAGTTGTGTTAATCTTGTTATGTTCAATCACAGATATATAAGGTATGTGGTTCAATATAAACAGAATCCTCACTCTCGGTCAAATGACACTCAAGCTACTGAACCGTAATAAGTCAGTTCAGTAATACCAGTATTGACCACAATACGCGAATAAAGTGCTCATACCAGTAATGTCGTATGGGGCTGGCAAGGCGACCCCTATACAAACATCATGAGTGTCATCAGTGCCCACGCAGCGACGTGCACGCAGTGAAGATAGCAGGTGTGCCAATAAACAGTAATAATCGGTGGAATGCTTTCCTTTTTTGTTATTACACCCTGTCACCTCTAAGTCAGACGTGTCATACCGAATATACAAGGTGGTCGTGCGCGGTATTTCGGCATCGTGTCCCCTTAACAATCCTTAGAAGAGCGGTAACAAATATAATCAAAGGGCTGTCTTGTGGTTTAAATAACAGAATGTTGGTGATCGATATAATATTTCTGCTTTATTGCACGCAAGTACCCCAAAGTCAAACGTGTCATACCGAATACACAGGTATCGCGTCGTTCACATAATTATAAAACACGTACATCATAACTGAATTTACACAATAATGGCAATACAAAGAAATAATGAGTTTGAATATAGTACCGTAAATAAAACAGTAGTTTGACTTCTTAAAATGTGTATAACAAACTTTATAGAGTGATTATCAATAAAAGAAACCCCTTCCGCGACCCCTGCGTGTTCACAAATTAGCAATACGTCTGAATTATCGTTTCACACTCAGCTGTCATTTATAGGCACCACGGGCGTCCTAATTAGGTTGTTAATTGTGTTAATTCGACTACTGTTTAGACACGTGCCATATTTATATATATATTTTTTTTTATTAATAAGAACCCTGCTATATCGCAACTTAAGATTATTTTGTTCTGCTGATATTGATATTTCACTTAGAGTTTGACACATGACATACTTGTATTTTAAATATGGTAAAAAAAAGAAAAGGGAATCTAACTTCAAAATTAGACACGTGCCATATTTATGCTGCAAATTGCAACATTTACAGGAAAGAGTTTGATAATTAAAATGCTTATGCCAGGAAGAGTTTGACACATGTCATGGTTATTAATCGTATATATAATACAACACTTGTTCTTTGTAATTACATTATTTAGTTATCAAATTATATGTTTGGCTGACGTAACAGGGCGCATCTATATACACAAAGCAATAAACTTTATAAACATATTGGTTTCATTGAATATATAACAAACTACAGAAAATTCCCCTCCTAATTAGTGAAATTATCAGTAATTTTTATATAAAATCATTCATCTTTCAGAATGATCTGGTATAATATGATTATATTTACTAATTTTCCGTTATTACAACAAAAATATGATAAATGGTGGGCGGAACGACTTTGGTGGACGAACCGACTATGTGCGAAATGACCGATGGGCGAAACAACATGGTACGCGAACGGGATTGTAGGCGAAACGACCCTGGACCAAGTTAGACATCAACGAAAACAACAACAACAATGGCTGCGCCCATTGCGATATTTTTTGGAAATCACAATTGAAGGTTATATTGGCGAACTACATACGCATCCAGCACACCATGGGGTTGAATAATGCAGTAAATAAACAAGATGATATGTGTCAGTTATGCAAAGGTAAATCAGCTGCGATTATTTAAAGTTGTAAAATTATCTTCTTTCGATTGAAGGTTGAAAAAGTGTTCGCTATTTCGGATAAACGGTACCGGATAGGGATTTGTGAGGTGCGTGGGTATGCTTGACATTAGGATCACACTGAAAAAGCGGAGGCAAGGACACCACAAACACACAACAAATTCCAAATATCTGGATCTACTGGATATATGATTTAACAGAACTGTATAAATCATGATTTTAAATCAAGCAATACTAAGAGCTCGACTTGTAAGTGAGAAAGTGTCAATTCTTAAAGGATGGCAGGAGTTATACAGTACTGGTTCTAACCAGGAATAAGAGCGTGGTCTCCCTCAACCACTAGTCACATTTGAACCGTTGGGTGTTTTTTTGTTGTTGTTTTTTTACTTTTTTTTTTTACATATGGACGTTTAAATTTGCATCCTAGATGCAGGATGTCGCATATCAGAAAGTGTCTCGCCGTTCATAGGCATGTATTTTATGCTCTACCTCCACCACTAAAAAATGACTGTCATAAGTAGCATAAAATGTGCTGTTTAGCACCAAACAAACAAACAAATCAATCCCATCAAGCATGTCAGCGGTAATTTAGAAAACCTTTCATGCTTTTTCAGTGACCATTTAGCATTGGGAAATATGTCTTTAATCATATACATATAACTTGAATGATAACTCCTGTATTTCAGAGCCAGTTAATCCCAAAAGGGAGTGGACGACAAAGGCAGTAGTAATTGCAGGTGTGTCTTGTGCTACTGTCGTTGGTGTGTATGCTCTCACTGCCCCCTTTGTGGCCCCAGCATTCAGGAAAGTCTGTTTGCCCTTCTTACCTGCCACCTCAAACCAGATCTCAAATGTCATGTCATCATTGAAGGGACGGACGGGCACACTTCTGGACATCGGCAGTGGAGATGGAAGAATTGTAAGAATCATGATGGGGTTGTTTTTGGTGTTTTTTTTTTCAAGCATAGCACTAAATTCTACGTGACTGATCGATTATCCAGTATATGTTTTATCCTGACCCCTAATTTAATTTAGGGTTAGTAGGACAGAGGCCAATTCTCAGTAACATTAGACTGGAGCAAGAAACAGTCACAGAAAGCAGTTTCCTCCACTGCATGTTAAATTTGTCTTTCAAACCCAGGCCATGAGTGAAGTTCTAGGGAATGATATGTTTTTGAGTTATGTTCTATGTATTTTGATAGCAGGCTTGAAGGTAATGAGCTTAACCTTTTGAATTTGATATTGACATGGTAAGTTGACTGTTGTTAATATTGTTGATGGAGAAATATGAAAACCTAAACAAGTTATATGGAATGTTTAAGTTTTTGGATGGACAAAGACGCAGACATTCTAACAAAGTTAGATAATACCATATTTGTTTTGCCGTAAAACACACACAAAAAAGTCACATAAGCCTAGCTTCACAATTTAGTTTCAACCATTGTTCAATGTGACCAATAAATAATTGATTGGCCACTCACACACACCTTATCAACTTTCACTGTCTATTTTAGGTAATTGAAGCGAGCAGACAGGGTTTTATAGGCCACGGTGTGGAATTGAACTACTGGTTGGTCTTGTACTCAAGATATAATGCCTGGAAAGAAGGACAGAGACGCTCAACAAAGTTTTATAAACAAGATCTGTGGAAGGTGAAGTCATAAATGCCAACTCTAAAAATGGTTGGTTTGTTGTTTCCCTACCACCCCACTAAACAAGAGAGCCAAAACATTCTATAGCAGTTCTTAACCAGTAGTTAATACTTTTATTACTATCTTAAAGGGACAATATCCGTAACTTATAAAACACACACTAATTACGTTCACAAACATTACACATTACACATTATTGAATATTTACTAAATAAAGCAAGATTGTTTGAAGGAATTCAATCGCGGTACAAAAAAAAAAAGAAGCAGCCCAAACTAAAACTACACTCGCGGGTAATAAAAGCGAGCGCGCAATAGTCGATTTAGCTCCCAACTGAGCTAAACGGGCCATACATATTATGCAATACATACTATGTAAAAAACTTAATGCGCTAATGGAAGTCACGTAATCAGCAGAAAAGTTAAATAATGTGGCTCCCACATTATTTACAAATAATTATTAAAACTTTTTTTTTTTCAAACTCACGAATGTATTACTACAGACTTCTTTGGGTCTGTGCTCATTTTCATGTATATACATTTCACTGAATAAAAGTCAGACAGTTATTTGGTTATGCCCAATATCTGCTTACTTACGGACAGTGTCCCTTTAAACAATTTTTTTTTATTTCATGTTTTTACTGTCTTAAAAAAAACACACTACCTATCACGTATGATATACTCACTTGGGAAACGGCAAACAAACCATGTATAAAGAATGACCTAAGCCTATTTATTGTTTTCTTGAAAAAAAATCTTAACCTGGACTTGTGTTTATAATTCTCTTATTCAACGAAGTTGCTCCTTCGAGGTCACTGTGTTGAACAGACCATAAAAGCCATTCAGCATTGCTTACGTCAGTTTTTCAGTGTTTCCTTATATGTATCATATATGTACGTACAACGTTTATTGTTGATTTTAACAATCTTTATCACATAACATGGCGTCTGGGAGTGCAGTAAAGCAATGACTAGTGTATTACAGATGCAAATGAGGACAGAATCACTGTGTTTGTATACGTTAAGACTGTTAATACCAATTGTTTTCATGGTATATCATACGGTACATTAATTTATCATTATTTGAAATCTTACTTCATAAAATGAACTTTAGTAACGTTAAATTTGGTTTAGGGTGTCGCATTACTTTTAAGGCGAACACATTTACAACGGTGTAACGTAGCGATGTCGTGTAAACAACAAAACGACGTCATGATTTGCCTTACAAATTGCTGCCGTATATAAGGAAAATTGACAACATTAAAGTGAAACTATCACGTCGTAGGTGGGTTATGTGATAAACAGAATCTTACATTCGTGACTGTGTATTATTGACTTTAATAAACTCGTTGGATAAGAAGATAGATTACTCGACAAGAGCCTCAAATCCTATAATTGTATCCAACTCGTTTATTAAAATCAATAATACACAGTCACTCATGTAAGATCCTCTATTTAAGTCACATCATGATAGTGTTTACTTCTAGCAGTGATCTCAACGTTGTAGTCCTGCCACACTGGAAACTTGACTTTTAGCTCTCATGAGCCACAAACTCGGGTCTCGGTTAAGCTGTTACCATCACTTTTCATCCCTCATCTGTCGCCTGACTGTCAACATGTCTGTAAAGGCAGTTCATCAGACTTTTATAGGGGTCTAGGTGTACAACTTAAAATTGACAAATACTAAACGTTTCTATTCTAAAGTGCCTAAACAGAATTAATGAGTTTACAAAATGCCCCTTTTGTCACAGAAATTGTTTTGCATTCACTCCTTTAAGTTTATTATCAATACATAGATTCCTCGCAGTCGGTTTAATAATATTCATGTACTGTTTTCCTTCAGGGTATTTTTACAATCAAAGCTGTTTTGTTGAACTTGTTTATTTATTTGCTTACAGACGGACCTGTCTAGGTATGACAATATTGTGATATTTGGAGTGGACACAATGGTATGTCAGCATGTTTTCTTCTGATTCATATTTTTATGCTCCCCGAAATTTTCTGGGGAGCATATAGTTGCCGCTTTGTCCGTCCTTCCATCCGTCCCACTTTTGTCCGGAGCAAATCTTCGAAACTACCAATGGGACTACAATTAAACTTCACACAATGATATAGGGTAATGAGAGGAAGCGCGAGTGCAAGAACTGTAACTCTGTCTTCATTAAAATTAGAGTTATTGCCCTTTGTAATGTTATACTAAGAGTTTTTGTCTGAAGCATAACTTCAAAACTACTGATGGGGCCACAATGAAACGTCACACAATGATAGAGGGTACAGAGTACAAGAACCGTAACTCTATCATTATTCAAATCTCTTTGTAATTTTATACTAAGAATTTTTGTCCAGAGCATAACTTCAAAACTACTGATCGGACTGCAATGAAATTTCAAACAATGATAGAGGGCAATAAGAAAGTGAAGAGTGCAAGAAACGTAACTCTGTCTTCTTTCAAATTAGAGTTATTTCCCTTTGTAATTTTATACTTAAAATTATTGTCCGGAGCATAACTTCAAAACTACTTATGGGACTGTAATAAATCTTCACACAATGATAGAGATCAATGAGAGTGGTGCAGAGTGCGAGAACCAAAACTCTTTCTTCATTAAGGGCTGGTGTGGCGCAGTTGGTAGCACGGCGGATTTGTATCCGGAGGCCCCGGGTTCAATCCTCCGTACTGCCACTGAGTTCCGTCGGTGTGTTCTTGGGCAAGACACTTTCCCTTAGCCTCGTCCGTAAACCGGGACGTAAACCAGGACGTAAATCGGGCGGTCCCGTGTATCGGTCTATCATCCGAGCACGTTAAAGAACATAGGAATCTATTTGATAATAAGAGTAGGGCAGGTTCCCGGATTCCTATGTATCCTTCCCCTCTCTCTGGGGCTGCTCTAAATAACCTATACTGTGTTGATGAGCCGTTAAACAACATTCAATTCAATTCTTTCTTCATTCAAATGCTCAATTAGAGTTATTGCCCTTTGTCATTTTATACTTACAATTCTTGTCCGGAGCATTATTCAAAAAACACTCATGGGACTTTAATGAAACTTCACACAGTGATAAAGTAAGAGAGGAAGTTTCGAGCACAAAACCATAACTCTATCTTAATTTAAAATAGTATTGTTGCCCTTTGGAATTCTGTACTTATAATTCATGTCTGTAGCATAACTCAGAAGGTAGCGCCGTGGTGTAATGGTTAGCATTGCGGCTTAGGGATCGCGCGTTCAATCCCAGCCAGGACCGAATTTGGGTTAATTATCGAAATATTTCAAAAGTATTTCCTACCTTACCAGTCCTTCGGATGACACTTAAAACCTAGGTCTGCTCGCTAAAATGCTTAGTGCAATACAGCGAGGATAAATAAACGTTATACGCACACGCATAACTCAGAAACTACTAATGGGACTGAAATGAAACTTCACACAATGATAAAGTGCAATGAGAGAAAGTGCAGAGATCTACAACCAATCTCGTTCAACTTTGTAATTCTTGTCCTTGTAATTCTTGTCCGAAGCATGCGAGAACTTTTTTGCAATTTTCACATAATTTGACATTACGTGGTCCGAATATTACTTTTCATAATACCCCATCCAACCCCTTCTCCAAGAAGTGAAAATGGGGTTGGCTGAGGTATGAAATAAAACCTTAATTTCGGTGTAAAATTAAAACATTTACTAGGCAATTTTAAAAAGTAAATGTTTTTCAACGTGTTTTATTGTCACATCCATTATAAAATCCTGCTAATATAAGCTTTCCCATCGCTTAATAGTATTAAAGGGACACACGGCAATCCTGAAGTGTTTGAAACGGGTGTCTCGATTTTAAATATATATCCAGTATCATTTTTACTTTTACCCTGGTTACATTTAAATAAATCAAATTTTAAGTATTCACTATTTCGTCTTATTATATTATACTATAGTTTTTAATATATTATTGGTGCAATAATATGCAAAAACAAATTGCTGAATACTATTCTTAATTAATATTAATGATTGAACAAAAGCAAGTTATGCAGAAAAACTAGCGGGACGCCGTGAGTTTTTAAAAAATAAAGATTGGCGTGTGTCCCTTTAAGGCGGGACCACATAATGATTTGAAGGTTTGTTTCAGTAAGATCTCTGATAAGCTTGACAATGAGAAAACTCCATGCATGCCTTATAGAGTAATTTCCCTTTATTGAATCTGATCAAAGAATGAAACTCCTTTTCAGATGGACAAATTGGAGAAAAAGTTCCATGGTGAAATCACAAACAACTGTCGAATATTAGCATCTAGATTTCCACTGCCTAACTGGGAACCAGTCAGAATTATTGGTGAAGGTCTGGATACAGTCTGGGTTTATATGCATCCCAATAACCCAGAGTATGAAAAATCAAAGCTGCCAAAAAATTCAGATGTGAATAATTCAAATGAAGAAAAGAACAGAACTAATCAAAACACAAAGGATGACAGCGGTATAAGATAACATAATGTTTCATTAGGTAGATGAATTTTAAACGGACACAAGACGATCTTGAAGTTATTATCAAACAATTACGTTACTGATATTAAAGTACAAACTGTATAAAACTACCGGAACTATAACTGTATCAAGCCATTGGAAACAAGAATTGGCCTTCAAAAGTGTCATATTTGTTGTCAAACATTACAGTTAGCACCTCTATTTATTAATCCAGTATTATCTTGACTTCAGATAGAAAATAATTATAAAACTGCATGATTGTTTATTATGTTGACTAGCTTTCCTTTTATAATACATATTCCTAGCACCTGATGATGAAACTAAGTTAAAAATACAAAAATCTAATAAGGTGGTAGCATGCCTCCTGATGCATGCAAATGGTATAACTTGTGCAATAATGCATAAAACATAACATCATAAGATGTGTACTCATGGGTGGGTTACTAACAGAAAAGAATGTTAGCATTTATAATTATGTAGTTTCAGAGCATTAGCTCTTAAATAGAGCACTTTGAAAGTTTTAAATCTTCGGGCCTGGTTTTATTGTCCTTTGTAGTACAGTAAAGTCAATGCTCAAGTAACAAAATAATTATAAATTCTAGCTTTTTTTCTGGTACAAATTTGTGCACAAAAATATTTGAATATGAACACATTTTGATTATGAGTTTGAGCTCAACACAAAACAAAAGTTTTATAACCAATAAAAAATATTTGAAATATCTGAAAATATGCAAATATTGCAAATATAAAAAATGAAATATTGTTAGAAACGGGTTTACAATAAATAAAAACAATATTTATGCCCACTTTTAAATTATCCATGTTTCCCCCACAACAGAGGGGCAGGATGGGGCAATACCATCAATGATAACACCCGGGTAGGGAATTAGAAAGAACCTGTAACAAACATGGGGATATTTAATATTGAGTATACTGGTAGACACTGGGGATTTGAACATGATGTTGCTCATAGGGATGGGGATTATAAACTGTTTTCACATCTGTCTAATTCCCCGTAGGGTATGCCCAGTGCCCTCCGCTGTGGGGTGGGGTGGGGAATGCAATTAAAACAAGTCTATCTCAAGTTAGGCTTGTTTTGCCCTGAAATTTGCATTGTCAGAACCCACGCTTGATTGATAATGTTGTCACTCTGCACTCCATTCATGATGCACATTCTTTGTCTCACCAGTTACTTTTCCAGCAAGATCGATGTTGGTGGCAATACATGGTTATACTGATAGTTGCATTTTGTGTAGTACAATCGGTTTAACTGGACCCTTCATGCAACGGGCAGATAACTTTGTAATTTTTACATAGGTAAGACATGTTTAATCAAACAGAGTCTACAACTTTATTTTTTTATTATTTTTTATTAATATAACAATTTCTGAGGATCTTAATCCTTACATAACTGGTCTGAAAATAAGAATAACTCCAGTTAATTGTTTTATTGTGATTTTTATTACAAAAATAAACAGCCATAATCTGACAGTAACAATCAAATATATCAAGGCACAAGTAAAGATCTTAGATTAATAACAGTCAGGAGTGAAACTTGTTCAGGTTACAATTATTATAATCTGAGTAAGTTGTATTTCATAATAAAATAACTTTACTTCTATTGTCGAACAAGCTATTGTCAAACAAGCATTCTGTTTTTCACACAGCAATCTTGAATTTTTTATCAATCATTAAAAATAGTGTCTCTATTTATTAATTCAATATCATTTTTGCTTTTAAAAAGCTTTCATATAATTATATAAGATTTTGAGTTTTCAATTTTTCTTCATTATTATACCATATCAGGGACTTACTCCCTGCATATATGTTTAAATATATTATTGGTACAATATAATCAACAGTTAGTAATACGCAATAACAATTTTCTGTATACTATTCTATTTTAAAAAAAAATCAAGATTGCCATTTGTCCCTTTAAATCAATCAGTACTTGGACAGGAATAAAGATTGTGGGTGATAATACATACTCTGAAAGGAATGCCCTAGCTTGTTTAATCTAGTCATGTTAATACTAAGTTTCATGATGCTAGATTTAATTATTTTGCAGTTTACTTTGAGAGAATTTTATAGATATCTTCAGTTGCTTCGCATAAAATGATTCAATACAAATGCTTCTATTACCTTAGAAAAACCTCAAAAATCTTCTTCAGCTTTAAAGGAACACACCACAATCCAGCATTAAAATAATCACTGAGATTGATTTATCCCGCAATCCAGCATTAAAATAATCACTGAGATTGATATATCCCGTATAATTATTATAGACCGAATAGAGACATTAATACTATTACCTTGTTTAAAGCAGATTGTGTGTGTATTATGTATAGACATGAAGTCCCATTAGGTTACATTGGGACAGCAACCTCAGGGATGAGATGAAGTTTCCCCTCAGATATGCTTCCGATAGGGAGCGTAACCATGTAGGTCAGAGGTCAGTAAGCCCTACAGCGCAAGGCCTCGTCCACTAAGCTACCGAAATCAATGATTTCGAAAATATCTTTTTGCGAATGCATAGGTAGTGGTAATGCTGGTAAAACATGATGCCAAAATAATTTTAGTTTGCATGTTTCAGAATTTGGAATATCGAAAGCTGCACTAATTCGAAGTACTTAACAAAATCCTATGTACCCAATTGTATATTAAAGTGTTATAGGAAAATACATCAATGTGTTCATGCAATCAGAACAGACGAATTTAAATTCGTTTAATATTTGTAATTCAACTCCTGGACGAAAATGACATATAGGTCATATAGTGCCCTGGTATCTCAAATCAAGTGTGAAATACACACATGAGAATATTATTGACATATTCTTGGGTGAGTACTTAGGAATTTTGACTATTATATACATACACAATACATTGTCAATGTATAAAGAATGATCACATTAAATGGCTTCTGAGAGAGTAATAGAACCATGACATAATTAGTTATTTGGATTCTTGATGGGCATGACAGGGGACATGAGCTCACATTCCATACCTGGAAATTATATTCCCAGAATGGGGAGGTGTTTTATTTTATTGATCACTGATTGGTCAAATTATTTTGATGATGTCATGTAAAAGTTATGAATTTGCCAACTTATTTAATAAATTTAATAATAAGTAAACACTCATGTATGATCCTCTACGTATTATTTATATCGATCACATGACCTTACACGATCACATGACCTTACAAAGGCCACGGATTGACACATACTGTAAACGGAGGAAAGTAAACAACGGCTCTTAAATAATGACATAAATGGCATCCATATAATATAAATGATGATAGACTCTGGATAGTCCTGTACAATATCATTGCCGGGCCTTCCATGCTACATGTGTTTGACATATCACAGATTTTGAAAAATATATGCCCCGTGTGGTTCCATATCACAGATTTTGAAAAATATATGCCCCGTGGTGCCCCCGTTTGGTTACGGGGCAAGGCATAGGACCTCCGCAGATCTCGTTGGAGGGGAAGGCAGAGGGGTAGAACTCTACAATATAATTTGCATCAAATCTGCAGTTCAGGGTGAGAAGGTTCTAGGCCCCTTCTTCATATTTTATCTCAATGTACATGGAGGATGAGCCTAGCATGTTCATTCCTGTTAGGCGCCATATAACCTTTCATGTGTTGGTGCGTCTTAAAACCCCAATTCAATTCAATAGAAAAATATATGGAGGGCTTGGGTCAACGCAACACGTGTTACTACATATAAATAACGAATATTATACAACAGTGTTGAGTTGAATTTAGTTGGCAATACATGAAAGGTTAAATGGAGCCTATCAGGAATTAATGTGCCAGGCTCATCCTCCATTTGCCTCAAGATAAAATATGGAGAATGGGTCTAGAACCTTCTTACCCATAGAACTGCTGCAAATTCTATCGTAGACACTTCGTTTACGATGGAACCACGTTTCCACGTTTGCATACACGGTGACATCACAAAGACATTGAATGAGTATGATAAACAAGAGGTCCAAGAGGGCCTGTATCGCTCTACTGAATATTTGGTGTCTTTTATGGGGAACACGACAACAACATGCGCAACTAAGTTTGGTACTGATCATTCATGCCAAGTTTCACTGAAATCCAGCCAGGGGTTCAGGAAATATTGTCTGGATAAAGTTTGTGTATATTAGGCCATAACTCAATCAACCAGAACACGGTGATAATAGGCCTGGTACTGCTCATCCCTGCAATGTTTCACTGAAATCCAGTCAGGGTTCACGAAAGAAATTCCGAAAAAAGTTTGTGTATTAAAACCTTTAAAGGACCACAACTCTGCCAAAAGTCGTTCAGATGACATGCATAACTAGATTTGATACTGATCATCCCTGCAAAGTTTCATTAAAATCTGGCCAAATGAAAGCCCTTTCGTCTTAATGAGGCAAAATACAGCAATTTTTAACTAAATCAACTAAATCAAGGGCCGTGACTACGATTTGGCTGGTTTTCAAACTTGTCTGAGCTTATATTGATATTAACAATCTTTGTAAGTTTGGTAAAGATCAAATAATAAATGAATGTGCTAGAGTGTTCGCAATGAAGAATATGGCGTTTTTCAGCAAATTAAGGGCCATAACTCTGCCGTTACTCATTCGATTTGGCTAGTTTTCGAACTTGTCCGAGTGTTCATTGATATTAAACATTATAAGTTTCGTAAAGATCAAACAATAAATGAAGGTGCTAGAGTGTTCACAAGGCAGAACATGACATTTTCCCAGACAAAACAAGGCCATAACTCTGGTGTTACTGACCCAATTTAGCTGGTTTTCGAACTTGTCCAAGCTCGAATATATGCAAGTTTGGTAAAGATCAATTAGAACATGGTTGTTTTTTTTAAAAGAAAAACACAAAGGGCCATAACTCTGGTGTTACTGATCCGATTTGTCTGGTTTTTGAACTTTTCCGAGCTTTCATTGATATTAACAAGCTATGCAAGTTTGGTAAAATCAAATAATAAATGAAGGTGCTAGAGTGTTCACAAGGCAGAAAATGGCATTTTCCAGAAAAAACAAAGGCTATAACTCTGGTGTTACTGGCCCAATCTAACTGGTTTTCGAACTTTTCTAAGCTTTCATTGATATTAACAATCTGTGCAAGTTTGGTAAAGATCAAATAATAAATGAAGGCGCTGAAGTGTTCACAAGGCAGAAAATTGAATTTTTCAGAAAAAAACAAAGGCTATAACTCTGGTGTTACTGACTCGATTTAACTAGTTTTCTTTTCGAACTTGTCTAAGCTTTCATTGATATTAACAATCATATGCAAGTTTGGTAAATATCAAATAATAAATGAAGGTGCTAGAGTGTTCACAAGGCAAAAAATGGAATTTTTCAGCAAAACAAGGGCCATAACTCCGGTGTTACTGATCTGATTTGTCTGGTTTTCGAAATTCTCGGAGCTTTCATCGATATTAACAATCTTTGTAAGTTTGCTAAAGATCAAATAATAAATGAAGGTGCTAGAGTGTTCACAAGGCTTAATATGGCATTTTTCATCAAAACAAGGACCATAACTCCGGTGAAACTAATCCGATCTGGCTGATTTTCGAAATTTTCCGAGCTTTCATTGATATAAAGACACTGGCAAAGTTTCGTAAAGATCCGATTAATAATGAAGTCCCTATTGCGCTAACTTCGGCCAGTAGAGCTAAAAATGACAAAAGGAATACTAGTATGTGTTGTGTTGAACCAGAGACGTAATAAATACACCGTTTTAATTCTCTAGTTTACCCTCCATTATTATTGCAGTAAGGAAGAAAGAAGTTAAAACATTTCACAGTCTGGAGTACAAAGGCACTTTGATAGAGACGAGACAAAATAAAACAAGAGGCACAAGAGGGCCTGTGTATGCTCTACTGGTTAAAACGACTCTTAAATCAAGGGTTGCCGACACAAAATTCCCATCAGTACTTCTTTTAAAACATTGCAAAAACAACAGGACCAGAATGGCCTTAGATCGTTCACCTGGTAATCATGGGAAATCTAGTCTGGCATGGGTATTTTTTAATTTGTCCCACTTTCTTCTATGAATGAGACTTCATAACTAGAAATCATAGCAATGCTTCCTGCTAGGTTTCGTCAAATCAAAAACAAAATTAAAAAAGAAGTAATTAAAAAAAAAATGAAACAAAAAAAATCATAATTTTAAACAAAATTTTAAACAATAAAAAGACATAATAATATTAAAAAAAGAAAGTCAAACAATCTGGTAAAGTTTGGTAAAGATCGGATGAAAAATGAAGGCTCTATCATCTTAATGAGGCAAAATATAGCATTTTTAACGAACTCAAGGACCGTAACTCCGCTGTTACTGGTCCGATCTGGCTGGTTTTCCGAGCTTTCATTGACATTAACAATCTGGTAAAGTTTGGTAAATATCGGATGAAAAATGAAGGCCCTATCATGTTAATGAGGCAAAATATAGCATTTTTAACGAAATCAAGGGCCGTAACACCGCCGTTACTTGTCCGATCTGGCTGGTTTTAGAACTTGTCCAAGCTTTCATTGACATTAACAATCTGGTAAAGTAGGGTAAAGATATGATGAAAAATGAAGGCCCTATCATCTTAACGATGCAAAATGTAGCATTTTTAACTAAATCAAGGACCGTAACTCCACTGGTACTGGTCCGATATGACTGTTTTTCCGAGCTTTTATTGACATTACCAATCTGGTAATGTTTGGTAAAGATTGGATGAAAAATGAAGGCCTTATCGTCTTAACCAGGCAAAATATAGCATTTTTAACAAAATCAAGGGCAATGACTCCGCTGTTACTGGTCCGATCTGGCTGGTTTTTGAACTTGTCCGAGCTTTCATTGACATTAACAATCTGGTAAAGTTTGGTAAAGATCGGATGAAAAATGAAGGCCCTATCATCTTAATGAGGCAAATATAGCTTTTTTAACGAAATCAAGGGTAGTAACTCCGCTGTTACTGGTCCGAACTTCCTGGTTTTCCGAGCTTTCATTGACATTAACAATCTGGTAAAGTTTGGTAAAGATCGGATGAAAAATGAAGGCCCTATCATCTTAATGAGGCAAAATATAGCATTTTTAAAACTAAATCAAGGGCCATAACTCCGCTGTTACTTGTCCGATATGGCTGGTTTTCGAACTTGCCCGAGCTTTCATTGATATGAACAATCTGTTAAAGTTTGGTAAAGATAAAATGAAAAATGAAGACTCTATCGTCTTAACGAGGCAAACTATAGCATTTTAACTAAATCAAGGGCCGTAACTTCGCTGTTAGTGGTCAGATCTGGCTGGTTTTCGAACTTATCCGAGCTTTCAATGATATTAACAATCTGGCAAAGTTTGGTAAAGTTCAGATGAAAAATGAAGGCCCTATCGTCTTAACGAGACAAACAGGACGACGGACGACGGATAACTCGCCATCCCATAAGCTCTGCTGGCCCTTGGCTAGTAGAGCTGAAAATGACAGTAATTTGGGATCCAACCATGTCCAATTAAAATGGCATGGACTAGACCCCCATTCAAACCCGTAATTCATTCCAAAAGATAAAAACTTTTAAACTGCACAGTCATCATTTATAAGACGTTTATAAAATAAGATTTCATTTCAAACTTAGAACCTGCATGGTCCAAATTCAATCAAATCACAAAGAACTAAAATAAATCGCAGTCAACAGAAGGGCAATACAGCTCTGCAGACGACTCCCAGCTGATTCGTCAGTCACACCCTAAAAAAGACAGATTGGGTATGTGTTAGTATTATAACGATGAAGCTTAGCCAGACCTGAAATTTAACCAAGGCAAACCCCTTCCTAGTGGGGTCTGAGGACATGTTCCGCGGAAAAACTGTTTATTCCTAAATGTGATTCTGCCTTTTAGTGCATTCCCATGCCAGTGCCAGATTTTCAGTTTTAAGTTAATATAAAAATATATTTAAGTCTAGTTCAATGATTTTATTTGATGTTCAGTTAGAATGCCTACTTCAATGTTTGGTACCTTCCGAAAATGTGCCTCAGCTACGGGATAGCATGATTATATTCATTTTAGATTTACTTTCAACATTGACGTGAACAATCGTCGAAATTGATTGCGTCATGCTTCTTTTGTCAATGACGTATGTGGCCTATGCGAAATCCCATTGCGTCAACACTTCGGACGCAGTTTAAGTCAGTTATCATGTCTACCACGATATATTATACTGAGATACATATACTTTTTGGGATTCTGTCAAGGCTGAATGATGTGCCGATAATTTGGTGCAAGTAAATATAACAAATGTTGCTTCATCGTAAAGTCAACGCATTAATGTTCAGTGTTGTAGATAGACAACTATATTCATAGTTGATTTATATATACATTGTATTTAAAGATCACCAAAGAGGTTGGGGAGTTTAAATGCAGTCGACTTTTATTGACCATATCTTAAAACTCAAATGAACACGTGCTTTAATTCAATTATAATTATGAACAACAAATGCCTTTCGTGTTCCATATATCTGACAGAAAATATCTCCCTGATGTTGACTAGTTTGCTTACACTCTGCTTTTAACTAGAACAGGAACATTTTAAACATATACATACAGATATATACTTTGTTTAAAGTGAAAACCATGTTTTCTTACACTCTGCTTTTAACTAGAACAGCAACATTTTAAACATATACATACAGATATATACTTTGTTTAAAGTGAAAACCATGTTTTCTTACACTCTGCTTTTAACTAGAACAGCAACATTTAAACATATACATACAGCTTCATACATGTAGTCGCTACAACGCAGAGATGTTTTTAAAAAAATCTACAGACGTAGCTCCATGCATTTGGCAGCTATACAACACAGATGTTCTTTAAAAAAGCTTTGTACAGATGTAGCTCCATACATGTGGCAGCTATACAACACAGATGTTCTTTTAAAAAAGCTTTGTACAAATGTAGCTCCATGCATGTGGCAGCTATACAACACAGGTGTTTTTTTTAAAAAGCTTTGTACAAATGTAGCTCCATGCATGTGGCAGCTATACAACACAGGTGTTCTTTAAAAAAAGCTTTGTACAAATGTAGCTCTATACATGTGGCAGCTATACAACACAGGTGTTCTTTAAAAAAGCTTTGTTCAAATGTAGCTCTATACATGTGGCAGCTATACAACACATATTTTCTTTAAAAAAAGCTTTGTACAAATGTAGCTCCATACATGTGGCAGCTATACAACACAGATGTTCTTTAAAAAAGCTTTGTACAGATGTTGCCCCATGCATGTGGCAGCTATACAACACAGATGTTCTTTAAAAAGCTTTGTACAGATGTTGCCCCATGCATGTGGCAGCTATACAATACAGGTGTTCTTTGAAAAAGCTTTGTACAAATGTAGCTCCATGCATGTGGCAGCTATACAACACAGGTGTTCTTTAAAAAAGCTTTGTACAAATGTAGCTCCATGCATGTGGCAGCTATACAACACAGGTGTTCTTTAAAAAAGCTTTGTACAAATGTAGCTCCTTGCATGTGGCAGCTATACAACACAGGTGTTCTTTGAAAAAGCTTTGTACAAATGTAACTCCATGCATGTGGCAAAAATACAACACAGGTGTTCTTTGAAAAAGCCCTGTACAGATGTAGCTCCATGCATGTGACAGCAATACATATGTTCCTAACAGATACTTTCTAAAGATGTAGCAGCTATTTTAAACACAAAAACTCTCTTACGATGGAGTTCCATGCATGTGGCAACTGCAACGACGTTCTAAATAAGTTATAAATCTGGATTATGGTGGCTGATTTCTGCCATTTTTTTATTTTCGTCTTTTCGTTATTTCGCCGCTAAAAGACGACAGAACGAAAAGACGACAGGACGAAAATACGACAAATGCAGCATGAAAAGAACGACGGAACGGAAAGACGACAGATTAGAAGCGAAAAGACGACAGAAGGCTACGCGAAATAACGAAAAGACGAACATATGAAATTGTCTTTTCGCGTTGCGTTTTTTCTTCTTTTCCCCCTTGAAATGCCGTCTTTTCGGTCTGTCGTTATTTCGTCTTTTCATTCTGTCGTCTTTTCGCGCTGCATTTGTCGTCTATTCGTCTTGTCGTCTTTTCGTTCTGTCGTCTTTTAGCGGCGAAATAACGAAAAGACGAAAATAAAAAAATGGCAGAAATCAGCCACCATAATCCAGATTTATAACGAATTAATATTTACTCTCGAATATTAGTGTCCAACATTATCGTGTTTGATGGACCTCTCTATAGAAAGAAAATTCAGCGCAGTATGAGTATTTGACATCAGTTACATCTTGTGTTTTTAGACTATAGTTATGACTATGGGCATAGTGTAAATATTATATTGTGTTTGAAGGATCGTCTATGCCAGACTGGCTTACATTAAGAATTATTTTTTTTATTATTATTTCAAGATTTACCAAAAAACAAACGTGTTACAGCCCTTCCGCCGGAATAAATAATTTCCAGATGTTGACCATATTAGCTTTACCAATGAGTTCCAATAAATTTGAGTAAAAGAACTAATAAAATATCAAACTAAGAAGTGCAATTTATAAAGATTATATTTGTATTTTATAAATAGAGGATATTTGTTGTTTTGGAGTGAATAACATATTTTTATTTCATCGAGAAGTGATGAGTGAAAATATAAAAGTTTTCTCACTTCGAGATGAAATAAAATATGTTATTCACGACAAAAAAACAAATTTTCTTTTTATTTTATGATTTTACTTTTTTTTTTAGAGAAACTGCGGTAGAACAACACGGGAGGCAATTTCAATACTAAGCTGCTTTACACATTTTTTGCGCGACTACAAAAAAAAGAAAGTCCTAAGATATTTTATTTATACCCAAATAGAACAATTTGTTTAATATCTTATATATTGGCAATCATTTCCTTTTAACTTTAAAATCAATTTCAAATCAGTATTTGAATAGAATGTACAATTCGCAGTGTTTTTCTCTCGGCATGTTTACATTTGCGTAGGAATATCTTGTGAACCATTTTACTGTGCATCTGTGTTCGGTGTACATTTAAAAGTAGTTACGGCAGCTACTGTGGCATAACACTCTATATTCCACAGTGTGGAATAACACTTTTATTACACTGATAAAATACAGTATTTCATTGCATATCATAAAATAAATATAATTGTTCCATGTTCTTGTCACTATTATAAATAAATTGATAGTATATGTTTAAACATATTTATTTTACATCGATTGCGAAACAAGTTATTGCAACTTAGATTAATCACTCTCGATGGCTTCCTGGGTAGAACCAGTACTAAGCAATGTGGATTAATTATCTTGCTCAAGGATAAATAACGTGGTCGCGATGGAGGATCAAACCCACGACCTCTCGATCAGGAGTTCGGCGCTCTACCACTGGACCACGCACTCCACTATATATACATTATATGTAACCGGGTACAGGTAAATGGCGAATAGTCTCTTGCAAACCGTGTGTCCTCGAGATGTGTAGCTCATTTGGCAGAGCGCTAGCACGGTAAATTATATGCCCTGAGTTCGAGCAAGGACATGTTATTAGGTCTGTGTAGTAAGTTTATAAGTAATTCTACTCATGTTTTTGAAATGAAAAGGACTGGATATTTGTAAGGAAAGCATGAGAACATATACTCAAATACTCGGCCATCTGGAGCTCTGAAATGCGCACAACCTCGTTTCACTTATCTAAGTGAAATATGTATCACGGAGAAAGTCAGCAAAGTAAAATGAAAACAAAATAACCAGAGGAAGGAGTGTGCATATATTCATTATTATGTATACATACATGTACACTAAATACACCAAATTACAGGACGCTTCTCGATGCGAGCAATGATCCGTATGCAACGTCCACAGTAGTCAGAAAATGACCAAATAACTTAAATTTATATTTCACAGTGTCTAAAATGTGATGGGATTTGGCATGAATGAAACTTGTATCTATAAAACTCTTCATGATATGTGTGTTTTAGTTGGGAAATAATTTGTGAAAATGTTCACACTGTACACGTGAAATTAAGATAATGTTCGTAGTGTCCAATATATTTGTTATTAGGTCTGTGGTTCGATTCAGAGATGCCTGCGTTCGAGTCAGGGTTGAGGAACTGCATATACATGTTTATAGAAATAAATATTATATACGTGCGTGTGAGAGATCATATATTGAAATACACTTACACATCTAGCGATTAAATCCTGTTGCACATACTGAAAATTACCATCTGCGGAGACAGCCCTAATGTCTACAGTCCTGAAATGTCATAAACATATGTGAGCTTTCGGCCAAGTGTTGACGGACAAACAACAACTGTCAATCGCAATCTACTGTAGAATACAGTTCTATAGATCTGGGTCCGTATTCATAAAACTTCTTAGCAATATCTTAAGTCAAATTGTATCAATGTTTTAAACACCGTTTTCTATCCATTTAAAACGTTTTCTTAATATTGTTAATGAGGTTATGAATCAATAAAATCTACAGCTAAATATTTGTCTTAAAATAGATGGTTTGTAGTTTTCCTGAGAGGTTAATAAGGAGATTTAAAAATCTTTAAATTTTGACTTATGACTGCTTTAATACTATTTAAATTTTGATATACTAAATTAGGCCCTCTTCCTAGTTTTTTTTTTTGTTACTTGTTCGCGGTTACTTCCTAGTTCGTATTTACTATTAACTAGTTCGTATTTACTATTTACTAGTTCCTATTTACTATTGACTAGTTCCTAGGCTCCTAGCTCATGTTTACCAGTTCCTAGATCCTAGTTTTTAGTTCCTAGCTGGTATGAACATTTAAAGGGATCCGATGCGCATGTCCGGTTGGGGAAAAGAATGCTCCTGCATAATCATGTTCATTTTTTGTACGAGGGTAAAAAACATTCTTTCCTTTTTTTGCACTTTAATCGTACCTGTGGTTGAATGCACGTAATAACAGACATATTGAAATAGTGGTAGTTTTTAAGTTAGATATGAATTTGGTTTCAACAAAAAAACGTGCCCTATTCCTAGTTACTGTTCCCGTCACCTTATTATTGATTATTATACCTCACATAAGACGCCCATGTTAAATCCCCATAGACAACAATGTGTAATGTCTTACTATCTCACGCGAGGGTGATAGTACAGGGCGATAGTAAATCGCAGGGTGATAGTAAAACAATTATCACATGCGCAGCTTCGATGCGCGCTGTTTCGGTGACGTCATCGGCTCAGTATGGTGAAATTGCTATTTTTTAACTCATCATAACTTCAAAAGTACTTGACCGATTTCAATAAACTACCATTCATTTTCTTAGTTACGTTATTTCCGATCCAACGATATCAAATTTATAGGAACTTTTAGAAAAAAAATTCGGTATAATAAAATAAATATCACATTCATGAGAGGGTGATAGTAAGAATGTTCACCCTTCGGATATTGATTATCACCCTCGGCTTTGCCTCGGGCGATAAACATATCCTCAGGGTGAACATTCTTACTATCACCCTCTCATATAAACATATCCTCAGGGTGAACATTCTTACTATCACCCTCTCATGAATGTGATATTTATATATTATCGTGTTTTGAATTTCGTGTTGATCGTAGCACACCCATTGTATCACAGGACATGTCGGCTTGGGGTATCGTATAATGGCGCCTAAAGTAAATAATTCTCGTTTTTTAGAAAAATAGGCATTTTCACCGATTTAAAGTGCCATTTTTGGTTTATATCCTTTTTTTTTTTTTGCTTAACTTTGTATGGTAATGAGTTTGTGAATACACTGTTTTGGCATCTTCGTTTATGGTTTTAAAGGGAGCATTCATTCATGAGACAATTTTTTTTTTAGAAGATACATAACCCCAATTTTCTGTGGATTTTTTGGCAGCATATGTGCCATTTGTGGTGAGAATGTAAGTTATTAATTTTTAAATTGAGCCTATGATATGAATGACAACATGGCATTTAAATTTTAATTCATACACAGCTCAATGCAAAAATCAATGGGCGTGTTACGCCTTAAGTTCTATAAAATAAAAAGCCTCTACTTAAAATACAGTAATTGTTTACTACTTACACTGTTTGGTCACGTGACGGAATGGTTTTAAATGTAAGAGTCCCTAAGGCAGTTGTTACAGAATTTGCAGCAATAATAACACTAGATGGTGACACCGTAACCTTAAATATCTACAAAATAAAAAAGCCATTAGCATTACCAGAACATATGCAACATTAAGAGAATCAAAACAAGTAAACAATGGTATGTATAACAGAGACGTTCTACTGCTGATAATAAACCAGATTGACTTTGCCTGAGATGTTGACAGGATAAAATGATATCCTTACAGGTTCGTGTGTAAGCGATTTTAAATTTAAAAATAAATACATTTAAACCTAGGGTGCATTAGACTTTTCGTGGAGTCTAGGGTGCCGCTATTTTCTATTTTCTAAGACCAACACATAATGATGTTTGTACCACTGTGTATTCCAAGGTTACGACAGAGTTATTAAAGGGACACATGGCAATCTTGAGATTTATCAAATATTAAAATTTGTCCATCGAATAGTTAAATTGCGTCATTTTGACCCAAAAAACCCTTGCATATAATTAAATAAAAAAAAACGATATTTCTTCATTATTTTACCAATTTTTTAAATATATTATTGGTGAAATATAATCAAAAGTTAGTAATGTAAAAACAGTTTGCTTTGAACTATTCTAACAATAAATATTGATGATTGAACGAATTCAAGTTAAGAGAAAAACTAACTGAACGTCGTGAGTTTTTAAAAAACCAAGATTGCCGTGTGTCCCTTTAAGCAGATTACGTTCGATAATGAAACTCTATGGTGAATGCACATTTTAGACCCGAATAACAGTGTGATAACAACACATTGCGATTTATATGTTGTTGTTTTTTTAAATCATGAATTGGAACATTTTTTTTAAAAAAATACACATTGTTCTTGAAAAAGCCAGAAAAAGCCAGTCACGTTTAATACGTTGGTGCTTGAATAACTTTTCTCTGTACACTGTTGTCGTCGTCTTACCGCCTTAATAACGCCTTAATTAAGAAGGCGTTGTTTCATGATTTGTTTTAAAGAAACTAACCGGCCAAAGAACAGCAAAAACTACACTACAAAACCGCTTATCAAAACTCTGTCCAGGTGTTTAGGTCATATAATAATGCATATATGTACCGATTAAAGGTATAGTTTTATTCATGGGTTTTAAAAATACCCGTGATGGAATATGTGTAAAATTAAATATGAGTTGGTAACTCTTAATTCGACGCTCCATTTTTGGGATTTGATCCGGCTGGTTAAAGCCGTTTATATTGTGACTATAGAGTTTGCATTCTCAAAATATGTAAGTTATATATATACCTCGTCGTCAGTAAGTTTAGAAATGGTGTTCATATGTTGTAAAATTTGGCTGTTGTTGGCGAGATAGACAGCATCGTTTCAAAATTGGAAAGCGTGTTTTCTTCGTGCATGGTTTTGCAAAGTGCTGTCGTTAGATATGCAGTAGCGTAACTGTGTTGTTTCAGATGTTGATAAATGTCTTACCGGATTGTTTGATGTAATTGAAAGTGTAAAGTTCGCTGCAGGTCCTTGGTTGTTAATCATAAATGAAATGTCAAAATCTTTGTCACATGTTGTTATAAACTCTGAAATGAAAAATACAAGTATCATTTATGCATTTCGCCCTTTTTCCAAATACGGATTGTTAGATATATAACATGTTCGTGTATGTGTAGTTTTACATTGTCAAAAAAAAAAACTTGACTCATTGGTATGTGCTCTACGTTTCCCTCAAAAATCTTAGATTTTATATAAGTTTAGCCTTCGTAAACAGTGGACTGTCTGATATAACTTTTAAAAACACGCACACACATATTTGACTTGAAACAGTGCGCGACATAATTATATGGACCAGTTGCCAGCCGGTTTAAACACAGAAATTCAAAGTTATATGTTTAATAAAATACTGTAAAACATGTTTAAAAAATATCTCAGTGAGAATTTTCTACATATAGTGGATGGGCTATTTCTTATTTTATTTTACTGATTGATTGGCTATTCATGAACAAGCTCGTACCTAAATCGGGGTTGGTCAATGTAAGCCGTACTCCCAGTGGTATTACCGATGTGCGCTGTTCTCTTGTAAACGGGTTCCCGGATGTATCAAACCCTTCCACGCCCACGTGCACATCCTGTGTAACGGACATACATATTGTCATAGTAACATGTAACGGAATTTTATAGTTGCAGATAAACCAGCACATTGTCCAAGTTACGCAGTTACATTTATTGTCATAGTGGCATGTAAACTGCTATAGAAATAGAAATATTTGCGGTAATAGTAATTTTTTTTGAAGGAAATGGAGTTTTAATGTCCCGTTAACACATGTCAGGTCATATTGGGACAACCAGCGACCTCAGCTGGAGATGAGATTAGGATATTTCCCGTCAGATAAGCCGCCAACAGGACTCGAACCCACATGGGAAAAAAGTATGCAGCTCTAAAGCGCAATATCTTATCAAGTAACAGCCAGTTACTAACATTATATGGTATCATAATTATACCATGATGAACGGAGTAGAAAACGTTATATTTTGTTACCGTCAATGTCTATGCTTATATGACAATAGTTGAACCGCTGTAAGATGTTTCGCTACATCTTAATAGAGAGTGAAAGTGTCGATTTTCAAGAATGGAGGGAGGTGTACTATACAGTACTGGTTCTACCCTGGAAAACGTGGGTGGTTTTCCGCCACTACTAAATTGACCGACATCTAAGCCTAAAATGTGATAAAAATGACGTAAAACACCATTCAACTGACCTACCGACCGAGATCTTGATAGTTAACGTTTTTCATGTAAGGTACTTTACTACGCTAGCAGCATGAATGATAGAAACCCAAACACGTACCGTTTGCTTTAGCGAGACGAGATATTGATTTGCTTTAAAATTCAAACATTTCAGATAAAGATATAAACGGACTAAGATATTTTCATATTATCAAGTATGCCAAACCATTTCCAACATTTTCTGCCGACCGTTCGTTGGCCGATAAGCCAGCGTTATCTATGTTCTAATAGGAATTTCGTGATATAAAATACATTTTCAAGAGCCTAGAGCTCTAAACAAAAATTGAACTTCATGGGCGGTATGTAAACTTCCTTCATTTTGAGTTCATGTTTGACATTTTTAATATAATTTTGTAATATAACTGAGGGCTAAAGCACGAGTATATATGAAGTGTCCATTACGCCTGTAAACAAACTGACAGCTTAAAAAATAATTTTAAATAATAATAATAATAATAATAATAATAATAATAATAATAATAATATATTTATTTCAAGAGGATAACATATTTGGCTACAAGCCAGTCTAGCATATAGTCCTCAGACAAAATAGAATATATTTACAGTTTAACAAACATGATTAAAACAATGGTACAAAAATAATAAAATATGTCTAGAAACTCCATGATTTTTCTAAAAATGTGTTATTTGAGATACATTGATTAAGACTTATTCAACCTTTAGGTGATGTGTATACAATATAAAACTTATGTTTAAAACTCGTCAATTGTATATGGTTTTAACAATATAAATATTAAAATTTTAAGAATTACATTTTAAAACTTATATAATTACGTACATAGTGTCAAGTACACGTGCATATATTGCGATTGACGTAGGTATACATTGGTAATCAAGTTGTCAAATTGCATATATAACACATCAGTTAAACAACACAATATATACTGCTGTAAGATGATCGTAACAATTAAAAGTGATGGTATATTGATTGAATATACAAGTGATCTTAAGAAATATTTTCTGATTGAACTATCATACCTATTTGTTTTTGTTTTTTCGACAGGGTCAGCCTTGTTTAATAGTAGTACACAAATACGAACCACTGCATTCTACTTAGTGTTGGTTAAGCCATCAGTCCTAACAATAGTAGTATACAATACGAACCACTGCATTCTACTTAGTGTTGGTTAAACCACCAGTCCTAACTATAGTAGTACACACATACGAACCACTGTATTCTACTTAGTGTTGGTTAAACCACCAGTCCTAACAATAGTAGTACACAAACACGAACCACTGTATTCTACTTAGTGTTGGTTATACCACCAGTCCTAACAATAGAAGTACACAAACACGAACCACTGTATTCTACTTAGTGTTGGTTAAACCACCAGTCCTAACAATAGTAGTACACAAACACGAACCACTGTATTCTACTTAGTGTTGGTTAAACCACCAGTCCTAACAATAGTAGTACACAAATACGAACCACTGCATTCTACTTAGTGTTGGTTAAACCACCAGTCCTAACAATAGAAGTACACAAACACGAACCACTGTATTCTACTTAGTGTTGGTTAAACCACCAGTCCTAACAATAGTAGTACACAAACACGAACCACTGTATTCTACTTAGTGTTGGTTAAACCACCAGTCCTAACAATAGTAGTACACAAACACGAACCACTGCATTCTACTTAGTGTTGGTTAAACCACCAGTCCTAACAATAGTAGTACACAAATACGAACCACTGTATTCTACTTAGTGTTGGTTAAACCACCAGTCCTAACAATAGTAGTACACAAATACGAACCACTGCATTCTACTTAGTGTTGGTTAAACCACCAGTCCTAACAATAGTAGTACACAAACACGAACCACTGCATTCTACTTAGTGTTGGTTATACCACCAGTCCTAACAATAGTAGTACACAAATACGAACCACTGTATTCTACTTAGTGTTGGTTATACCACCAGTCCTAACAATAGTAGTACACAAACACGAACCACTGTATTCTACTTAGTGTTGGTTATACCACCAGTCCTAACAATAGTAGTACACAAATACGAACCACTGTATTCTACTTAGTGTTGGTTAAACCACCAGTCCTAACAATAGTTGTACACAAACACGAACCACTGCATTCTACTTAGTGTTGGTTAAACCACCAGTCCTAACAATAGTAGTACACAAACACGAACCACTGCATTCTACTTAGTGTTGGTTATACCACCAGTCCTAACAATAGTAGTACACAAACACGAACCACTGCATTCTACTTAGTGTTGGTTAAACCACCAGTCCTAACAATAGAAGTACACAAACACGAACCACTGTATTCTACTTAGTGTTGGTTAAACCACCAGTCCTAACAATAGTAGTACACAAATACGAACCACTGTATTCTACTTAGTGTTGGTTAAACCACCAGTCCTAACAATAGAAGTACACAAACACGAACCACTGCATTCTACTTAGTGTTGGTTAAACCACCAGTCCTAACAATAGTAGTACACAAACACGAACCACTGTATTCTACTTAGTGTTGGTTATACCACCAGTCCTAACAATAGTAGTACACAAACACGAACCACTGTATTCTACTTAGTGTTGGTTATACCACCAGTCCTAACAATAGTAGTACACAAACACGAACCACTGCATTCTACTTAGTGTTGGTTATACCACCAGTCCTAACAATAGTAGTACACAAACACGAACCACTGTATTCTACTTAGTGTTGGTTATACCACCAGTCCTAACAATAGTAGTACACAAAAACGAACCACTGTATTCTACTTAGTGTTGGTTAAACCACCAGTCCTAACAATAGAAGTACACAAACACGAACCACTGCATTCTAGTTAGTGTTGGTTAAACCACCAGTCCTAACAATAGAAGTACACAAACACGAACCACTGCATTCTACTTAGTGTTGGTTAAACCACCAGTCCTAACAATAGTAGTACACAAACACGAACCACTGTATTCTACTTAGTGTTGGTTAAACCACCAGTCCTAACAATAGTAGTACACAAACACGAACCACTGTATTCTACTTAGTGTTGGTTGAACCACCAGTCCTAACAATAGTAGTACACAAACACGAACCACTGTATTCTACTTAGTGTTGGTTAAACCACCAGTCCTAACAATAGTAGTACACAAACACGAACCACTGTATTCTACTTAGTGTTGGTTATACCACCAGTCCTAACAATAGTAGTACACAAACACGAACCACTGTATTCTACTTAGTGTTGGTTAAACCACCAGTCCTAACAATAGTAGTACACAAACACGAACCACTGTATTCTACTTAGTGTTGGTTAAACCACCAGTCCTAACAATAGTAGTACACAAACACGAACCACTGCATTCTACTTAGTGTTGGTTAAACCACCAGTCCTAACAATAGTAGTACACAAACACGAACCACTGCATTCTACTTAGTGTTGGTTAAACCACCAGTCCTAACAATAGTAGTACACAAACACGAACCACTGTATTCTACTTAGTGTTGGTTAAACCACCAGTCCTAACAATAGAAGTACACAAACACGAACCACTGCATTCTACTTAGTGTTGGTTAAACCACCAGTCCTAACAATAGAAGTACACAAACACGAACCACTGTATTCTACTTAGTGTTGGTTAAACCACCAGTCCTAACAATAGAAGTACACAAACACGAACCACTGTATTCTACTTAGTGTTGGTTAAACCACCAGTCCTAACAATAGAAGTACACAAACACGAACCACTGCATTCTACTTAGTGTTGGTTAAACCACCAGTCCTAACAATAGAAGTACACAAACACGAACCACTGTATTCTATTTAGTGTTGGTTATACCACCAGTCCTAACAATAGTAGTACACAAACACGAACCACTGCATTCTACTTAGTGTTGGTTAAACCACCAGTCCTAACAATAGTAGTACACAAACACGAACCACTGCATTCTACTTAGTGTTGGTTAAACCACCAGTCCTAACAATAGTAGTACACAAACACGAACCACTGTATTCTACTTAGTATTGGTTAAACCACCAGTCCTAACAATAGTATGTGTATGTGTGATTTAGCCTAAGACAGCAGCACTTTACGCAGGTTTATAATCACACTATCCAAAAACTAGATTTGAACTAAGTATACATAAGTATATGTTTTATAACATTTTTTTTTATAAATTAACCTTCTTGTAATCAAGCCCAGTTGACGACACGTAGAAGCTGATCTCCTTAGCTCCCATGCAAGGATGTTTTCATTTAAGAATTCATTCTTTTTAAAATAATATACCGAAAATATATGTAAGTATGTAATCTATGTTATCTAGCCCAGCAGACAAAACATACAAGCCGATCCACTGAACCGTCAAACGTTGATGTTTTATTGTATTATATATATGAAAGTATGTAATCAATGTTATCTAGCCCAGCAGACTAAACATACAAGCTGATCCACTGAACCTTCCAACATTGATGTTTTATTGTATTTATATTAGTTTATGTTTGCATAATAGTATTGACCTATTCAGACCCTATCACACACACAACAACTAATCTTTGTAGGCAAGTCTATAACTTTACATATGCAATTAAAATATATAGTTTTTATGATTTCGTAAGACTTTGTGTCGTTAAAACAATGATGCTGTACCAGACCCACACTGATAGTATACATACGTTTGAAATTATACAGCAGTTGAGGACATAAGATTTGTTTTCAGTAACCTTTTAAATGAACTTAACGATTTTGAAAGCCGTATTTTATGAGGATGTTTATTCCATTCCCGTGGACCGCATATTGAGTTTATTCCATTCCCGTGGACCGCGTATTGAGTTTATTCCATTTCCGTGGACCGCGTATTGAGTTTATTCCATTCCCGTGGACCGCATATTGAGTTTATTCCATTCCCGTGGACCGCATATTGAGTTTATTCCATTCCCGTGGACCGCGTATTGAGTTTATTCCATTCCCGTGGACCGCATATTGAGTTTATTCCATTCCCGTGGACCGCATATTGAGTTTATTCCATTCCCGTGGACCGCATATTGAGTTTATTCCATTCCTGTGGACCGCATATTGAGTTTATTCCATTCCTGTGGACCGCATATTGAGTTTATTCGCTTCCTGTGGACCGCATATTGAGTTTATTCCATTCCTGTGGCCCGCATATTGAGTTTATTCCATTCCTGTGGACCGCATATTGAAAATGCTTTGTCATAAATAGCTGTGTGAGATCTTAAATTTCGACCATGAGTTTTTGAAGATTTTGAGAGCATGCTGTCAATGTATTCAGGTGTTTGATTATTTAGAGATGTATACACCATAATACATGTATGGTATTGAACCCGTTTTTGGACTGGGAGCCAGTTAGGAGTTTTAAACATTTGTTCGGATGGAGTTTTAAATTCTACTCGGAGGATAAGCCTGGCCGCTCGTTTTTGAAGTTTTAGTATTCGATCGATACTTTGGGATGAGCAAAGATCCCATATGATACATCCGTAGTCAAACAACGGCAATATATATGCATTGCAGTACATTTTCAACTTATCTTGGTAGACATATTTTGAGAGCAATTGCATAAAAGTTATTTTACGTGTGATGCTTTGACATACACTGTCTATTTGAGCATTTGATCTATATGTATTCCTAACAGTTTATGTGCTTCGGTTGTTTGTATTGAGTTGTTATCAACAGTTAGTTCAAGTTTAGGGTGATTTAATTTAGATCTGGATCCTATGGTCACTGAAAGCCATTTACACATTTTTGCAGTCGTGTTTCAAGGACAGTTATACCTTTATATATATCTGCAGTATGTATGGTTGTATCGTCTGCATATAAATCAGTTTCACTTTCCCAAGTATAAAGAGGTTAATCATTAATGAATAGCAGAAACAGTACTGGACAAAAACTACGTTTTCCGTACGTGTACAGGTATATATATACACGAAATAAAATTACCAGAATGAATATCTACAATACACTTCTCGTTTTTATCTTGTTTATAAATGGTCGGTTTTTTGCTTTTGTTCTAGTGTACTTAAGGGGATGAAAAATGCAGGTGCAATAACAACTCGTGATTTTTCATACAAATACTTTCACATGTATTACCATATTCGGCCACGTGACAGGCAGAAGAAATATGTGTTCCACTCTCCCTTTTGGTGTCCCTAGGGGTATTTTCTGGAGAACCGTCCCATTTGTTGCCTTGACGACGAAGTTCGTCCAGTTTTTAACTTTGTCTCCTCCATATGGGGTCACCTTGACGTAGGTGGAATTACTGCCTGGTCATATAAAAATAAATGTATAAGAAATATATAAGAATTATTACAAGCGACCACATTAACTTGTATTTAGAGAACGTTGTGAACGAAATGCAACACATGATTCGATCATATTCTTTCCTTTTTCGAGTACGCAGTATGAAAACATACGGGCACTAGAGAAAACTTACTGGCACTAGTGAAAACATACTGGCACTAGTGAAAACATACTGGCACTGGTTAAAACATACTGGCACTAGTGGACACTAGTGGTGTAGAATCTGTGATATCCATGTTGCGCCATCAGTAAATATACCACTTGTGAAAATCACTATTTCGCCAACAACAGCCAAATCTTACAACATATGTACATCGTTTCTAAACCTACTGACGACGAGGTATATATATATATATAAGAATGAGAAAATACATACATATTCAAAAAGTACTGGATCCCCGAGGGGATAAGAAAATGTTAGAATAAATTAATAGATGGGGAAAAAACATTTCTGTAGTGCTCTAGAAAGAAAAAACAAGCGCTTTCCGCTTACGCCTGCATCAGGGATAGAGACACGAAAAGGGCAAATACGAAACAAATAAACGCCAAAATACAAGGCTATTTAAAAACAACAACGTTTGACGATACGTTAAACAGCCTTGTCCCTGCAACACTGCTAAACGATACGTTTTTTTTAACAGCCTTGTATTTTAGTGTTATATTGTTTCGTAAGTTTCGCCAAGTTCCAGAGATGCACGGACAGAAATCTAGTCTATGGTTTAACATGTATGCGTTGTTGTGTGACGGTGTATGCTGGTGAGACTGAAAGGTCACTGCGGGAGAGGATAGAAGAACACCCCAGAGATGTACGCCATCAGACCGACAAACCCATAATGATGTATGTTGGTGAGACTGAAAGGTCACTGCGGGAGGGGATAGAAGAACACCCCAGAGATGTACGCCATCAGACCGACAAACCCATAATGATGTATGTTGGTGAGACTGAAAGGTCACTGCGGGAGAGGATAGAAGAACACCCCAGAGATGTACGCCATCAGACCGACAAACCCATAATGATGTATGTTGGTGAGACTGAAAGGTCACTGCGGGAGGGGATAGAAGAACACCCCAGAGATGTACGCCATCAGACCGACAAACCCATAATGATGTATGTTGGTGAGACTGAAAGGTCACTGCGGGAGAGGATAGAAGAACACCCCAGAGATGTACGCCATCAGACCGACAAACCCATAATGAGACACTTTCAAGAGCATAAAGACACAGACGTGGAAGTAACGGTATTGCAGCGTATTTTCAATGAGGGTCGTACATACAGACACATGAGAGAGGATCAATGGATAAAAAGACTGGACACCAAAGCTCCCAGAGGCTTCAACATCAAGATAAACTATAGTATTAACTGACAGGAATTAGTGAGTAATTACGAAAAACATAATTTAATTTTTGTTTCAGACAAGCATTTTTCCTCACTTTTCAGACAGAATTCAACATTAAACTAAATAAGTTGTAAGTCAGAAAAAAATACATTACTTTTCAAAATCTGTTTCAATATGTTGGGCAAACGCAAGTTACGTATAGCAAACTGTTGTGACTAAAGGAAGTTATTTGAGATTTCTTAATTTTCGTGCGTGCGTGCGTGCGTGTGTGTGTGTGTGTGTCGACGTGTTGAAATACATTGTTCATTGATTGCTTACGCATTAATAAGTTTTACACTTTTAAACACCAAACTTGTTTTTACCTGAAGTTGGTTGACCAGATACGTCACTACCGGTGATGTCAGAAAACGTGCTCCCGAAGGTTACCAAGCTGCTGCCGCGAACTTCCACGTCATATATCTGGTTGTTCGTATCTTCTAGATGAATAGTCCATTTTCCTGAAAAACGTTAATTTTAAATCATTGCTACTTAACATCCTCATGAATTAATATGTTATTGTACAGTATCCCTTTTATAACTAAGCATCACCATGAAGCAATGTATAATTGTTTATTATTATATTTTCATCGGTGAAAGATTGGGATTTATCAGTGAAAGAATATTCATAATCGTTAAATATTATTAACTAACTCCGAAAAAAATAAACTAACTGTGACGCTGAGTTATGACGTCAATACGGTGGTGCTGACGTCGACGTCATCCGCCGTTAACGTTCAATAACGCGAATAATTTCGGTTAAAATCATGCATAAACTGATTTAAAATGTATTAAATAGATTATTTAACTGATGTGTTCGATTATAGGGAATTCCTTCAGTCGATGGTACACGTGTTTTGTTTTTTTCACTCATTCTCATTCGCTCGTTCGTGAAAAGACACTCACGCCTACCACCCCGTGAAGTATTTCACTATAATCGATCCCAGCATTTAAATATTCTCTATGTATTCCCATGAGTTAATGCAGTATAACGTCGCATTTCAATAACTTTCAATAACTCCATTTATAAGTGTTTAGTATTCCCATGGGTTAATGCAGTATAACGTCGCATTTCAATAATCCATGTATAAGTGTTTAGTATTCCCATGGGTTAATGCAGTATAACTTCGCATTTCAATAACTCCATGTATATGTGTTTAGTATTCCCATGGGTTAATGCAGTATAACGTCGCATTTCAATAACTCAATGTATAATTGTTTATTATTAAATTTCTATGGGTGAAAGATTGGGATTTTTCAGTGAAAGGAGATTCATAATCGCTAACTCCGAACACAAAAATAACTAACTGCGACGTTGAATTATGACGTCAATAACGTGTGATTACGTCGACGTCATCCACCGATAACGCTAAAGCGAATAATTCTGGTTAAAATCATACATAATTTGATTAAATATGTAATAGATTATTTAACTGTTGTGATCGATTATATGGAAATCCTTCACTCGGTGGTAGACGTGTGTTGTTTTTTTACTCACTCGCTTATGCTCGTTCGTGAAAAGAACCACACGTCTACCATCCCGTGAAGGATTTCACTATAATCGATCCCAGCAGTTAAATAATCTCTATGTATTCCCATGGGTTAATGCAGTATAACGTCGCATTTCAATAACTTTCAATAACTCCATTTATAAGTGTTTAGTAACCCATAACGTCGCATTACAATATATAAGTGTTTAGTATTCCCATGGGTTAATGCAGTATAATTCGCATTTCAATAACTCTATGTATACATGTTTAGTATTCCCATGGGTTATTGCAGTATAACGTCGCATTTCAATAACTCCATGTATAAGTGTTTAGTATTCCCATGGATTAATGCAGTATAACGTCGCATTTCAATAACTTCATATATACGTATTTAGTATTCCCAAGGGTTAATGCATTTCAATAACTCAATGTATTAGTGTTTAGTATTCCCATGGGTTAATCAGGAAAGTGTATGAAACGTTCCTGAGTATAATTTCGCTGCATTAACAACTTCATGTATAATTGTTTAGTATTCCCAAGGGTTAATTCAGTATAACTTCGCATTTCAATAACTCCATGCATAATTGTTTATGTGTAAAGTTAATGAGATCTTACGGAAACTATAAGCATGTATATATAATAGAATAGAATAGAATAGTGCTTTATTACCATAAAGGGCCCACAAGGGCATAATACAACATGTCATCAATTAAACAATGTGAATACAATAATAATCATACAATAAGAATAAAAACGGAAAGATATATGAAATATAGTTGTATTCATTATAATTATTGATATGCAACAATTTACTAGATTGCGAAAGGCAACTTGATTAAATAAGAGTGCATTCAGATGAAAGTCAGTCTGCCCAAGATTGTGTCCTCCTCGTGCACGATGCAGAAAAACAAGTACAGCTAGTTGTTTAATTGCAACGATATTAAAAGGACCAAGGGAGACAATTTGGTTAGGTTGCACTCGGAATAATAATATGATGTAATGTTGCAGCATCATATATAATAAGCTGGTAGTAAAGATAAATACTGCACTCGTAATAAGTAACATGTTTGGACAAGAGGAATAAACTATGGAAACAATTTAAGACAGTATTCTTCCCACAGTATCCCTCCAAATCCAAAGTCCAAATCGTAGACACATTAATTTATTTACATTTTTATAAATGTCAATTATAATTTAACGATAAGGATGCTAACTTACCGATTACAACTGACATTAATTTCTAAAACATCCACACTAACCAAAAATTAGAATTATACCGAGATTTTAAAACAGATTTCAAGTTTGAAAAATAGTTATATTGCCTTACAATACGAAAATTCAGGCATGCACTATCATCTTTTCGAACTTCCTCGCATGACCTCGAAATAGAAAAAGGGAGATACAGAGGTATTCCTTGGAATGAAAGGGTATGCAAACATTGCCGAAACACCGTAGAAAATGAATATCACTTTATATTTGAATGCAAACTGTATGATGATTTAAGACTGAAATATTTACCAATACAATTTACACATAATTATTCTCTGTACACATTTAAATCATTGTTTTCAAATGAAAATCCATTAATTATAAAACATTTAGCCATGTTTATATTTCATGCTTTTCACAAAAGAACATGTTTTTTAGAGACTTTGTGAATATGTAGTTTTTTCGCGTTGATTGCCTAAAATATTGGTGGTTTTGTATATTAAATCTATGTTTATATGTTGGATGCACCAGTTACATATTTGTTTGTTTGTATATAAAATGCATTGTGTTATGGGCCGGAGGCCAAAATCGCAATAAAGAAATTGAAACATTATCTATATTTCATATTTCCTTTCTGAATAGGTAAACACCCAAATTGGATACATATTATGTAACCGAAACAGTCACTAGATAGTCCTATAATCACTTATAGAAGATCTATGTTTATTTGTACCAACTAAATTAAAAGTCTGGACTTTTTATATACACGTATGTATTCCGGGGCGAGTGTACGTACCGACTTTCAGGCTTCCTATCTCCAAATAATACAATTTTGTTGTATCAGCTTTAACTGTTACGTTGGCGTCCGTTGTAGAAACAGTGTGGCCTGCAAAACGTATATGAAGAAAATGTCATGATTTCGGTTTCCGTGTTTTTAAATCAAAATTGTCTCGTATAGGCTACTTGCTTCTCTTTTTCTTTTTTTTAAAGAAGAAATATATGTAGGAATCGTTGTCGTTATGTTCTGCTTTTGTTCTAATGGTTCTTGATGAGGAGATATTGTGTATGCTATTTAGTAACGCCTCGCATGCGGGAGGTCGTGGGTTCAATCCCCGGCCGCGTCATGCTAACGACTTCTAGGACTGGTCGACCCGGTGGCAGTATAATGTTTGTCCTTTACCCACCACCACCCCCACCCCACTTCAGCCCCACCTACACCGCCCCAACCCTCCCAGCTCCAAGTAGAATTCAAACCCACAGGGTGAGAGACGCAAAAGTTGGTGAATGAATGAGAAAATAGTTAACGGGAAATTAGAAAACCCTGGTAACTATCGAAACGTACTGTGTTGGTCGGACATTATCGTTTTATTATTCTGTTCCATTTCGGCATGCAATGATCGGCCACTCCAGGGATTGAACAGGACGCTTTTCGGAAATTTGGTTTAAAAAGATCATTTGTTTAACAATACAAGCAAATAATGTTCGGATTCTTCCCAATAGGAGTAAAGATTGCGACTGACACGGGCCTTTCGTCGGTGGGAATGTGGACTCGACGGTTGTACATCTACTACATCGTTTCCGATAGTGAATTTTATTATTATGATTATTATTATGATAAAGTTAATAATATCTCGGACACTGGAGACTGGATTATCACTATGAATAAGTTTTATATAGTTTAAAATTGTAATACCGTCTGGATCTATGACAGTGACGCCGGGCTTACAACATCTCGTCTGTGCTTGCACGGTTACCTTGGAAACGGAAATGTCGACATAAAACTCGACCAAAGCGTTTCCATTTATCCTTAGCTGTTGTCTAGTTATGATGACGGGTGTTCCCTTAGTAATATAAGAAGAAGAAAATGGTAATATAAGAAGAAGAAAATGACCGTTTTATATAGGCATAACTGTGGTATTCATGCCTGGTGTAGTGTGGTATTCATGCCTGGTGTAGTGTGGTATTCATGCTTGGTGTAGTGCGGTATTCATGCCTGGTGTAGTGTGGTATTCATGCCTGGTGTAGTGCGGTATTCATGCCTGGTGTAGTGTGATATTCATGCCTGCTTTAGTGTGGTATTCATGCCTGGTTTAGTGTGGTATTCATGCCTGGTGTAGTGCCTGGTGTAGTGTGGTATTCATGTCTGGTGTAGCGCGGTATTCATGCCTGGTGTAGCGCGGTATTCATTCCTGGTGTAGCGCGGTATTCATGCCTGGTGTAGTGCGGTATTCATGCCTGGTGTAGTGTGGTATTCATGCCTGGTGTAGTATGGTATTCATGCCTGGTGTAGTGTGATATTCATGCCTGGTGTAGTGTGGTATTCATGTCTGGTGTAGCGTGATATTCATGCCTGGTGTAGCGTGGTATTCATGCCTGGTGTAGCGTGGTATTCATGCCTGGTGTAGTTATTCGTGCCTGGTGTAGTGTGGTATTCATGCCTGGTGCAGGTATCCATGCCTGGTGTAGTGTGGTATTCATGCCTGGTGTAGTGTGGTATTCATACCTGGTGTAGTGTGGTATTCTTGCCTGATGTAGTGTGGTATTCATGCCGGGTGTAGTGTGGTATTCATGCCTGGGTGTAGTGTGGTATTCATGCCTGGTGTAGTGTGGTATTCATGCCTGGTGTAGTGTGGTATTTATTCCTGGTGTAGTGTGGTATTCATGCCTGATGTAGTGTGGTATTCGTGCCTGGTGTAGTGTGGTATTTCCATACCTGGTGTAGTGTGGTATTCATGTCTGGTGTAGTGTGGTATTCATGCCTGGTGTAGTGTGGTATTCATGCCTGGTGTAGTGTGGTATTCTTGCCTGGTTTAGTGTGGTATTCATGCCTGGTGTAGTGTGGTATTTATTCCTGGTGTAGTGTGGTATTTATGCCTGGTGTAGTGTGGTATTCATGCCTGGTGTAGTGTGGTATTCATGCCTGGTGTAGTGTGGTATTCTTGCCTGGTTTAGTGTGGTATTCATGCCTGGTGTAGTGTGGTATTTATTCCTGGTGTAGTGTGGTATTTATGCCTGGTGTAGTGTGGTATTTATGCCTGGTGTAGTGTGATATTCATGCCTGGTGTAGTCGAAAGGAGTTCCCAAATATATAATCCCTAACTTTTTTTGTGATAAAATGAATTTTTGAGTATTTAAGGCCTGTTTTCCTGGCTGAAATGACTTTATTGACTTGTTTGTGAGTGCTAAGAACCATTTGCATGGCTGTATGATGATTTTATTTATCAACTTGAAAGTTTTGAAAGTGAAAGTAGAACATATGTAAGAGGTGCCGATTGAATGCAGTTTGTTCGCGGTGTCAACAAAGATCAGAATTTTATTTTCTTATATGCCACATGACCCCTACTATTATCAGCAGTTTTCTAGAGAGGAAGATCTCATGACTTAGAATATGTTAATAGAATCTTAGTGTGAACTTCATTTTTAGAAATGGCTAACTATAGACCGCTTGGAAAAGATTGTACACGGACTTAATAAAATATGAAGTGGTATAACATTTTGGTTCCGGTACAATTTGAAAGGGAAGTTGTTTTATAAAATTAAAGTGTAATTCTAAGAACTGACCTGCTGCCAATGCATTGAAAGCAGACACACATATATTTGATTTATTATAAATTTGAAATAGTACGTGTTAACATGATTTATTTTTATTTTAATTATTATATTTCTCTAAAAGTAAAACTATTTTCATACCAAAGTAGCAGACGACAAAATATCGACTCCAGAGGAAACGTTGTCTTTGTCCACGTGCAGCACGGAGCCTCCAGATATACCAGCTATCAAGTCATACGGGCTTGACCCACCCGATCTCGCAATTCTTCTGTGAGCATGTTGCTCTGAGAGAGAGGAAACAACAAAAAATAAGCATCTTCCAGAGAAGAAATAAAAGGTGTTGTTGTTACTTCCTGACTGTAGTAGAATAACAATAATAGAAGAAGAAGAAGAAGAAGAAGAAGAAGAAGAAGAAGAAGAAGAAGAAGAAGAAGAACATTATTTGTGACTACGACGACTACTATGCCATCATTGTGTGTGACGAAGAAGAAGAAGAAGAAGTAGAAGAAGAAGAAGAAGAAGAAGAAGAAGAAGAAGAAGAAGAAGAAGAAGAAGAAGAAGAAGAAGAAGAAGAAGATTTATTAATCATATTTTAACCAATAATAAACCAATAGTTCAATCAATATAATCAATTTTGTACATAGCACCTTTTTCCACGGTCCAATTCAAAGAAAAATTGGAGTAAAACGTGCTATTTTACACACAGTCCCTTTTGCTGCAAACAAAATGTGTGAAAACATTTTATTCTTGAAGCAAAAAAGGTGCCATGTACTTCATAAAATTCAAATTTGTGATCTGTTTCTTAATCTTTCTGATAGGAAATGGCTATGAAACAATACGCCTGCATAGCATGTTCTATTTTTACTACTATTTCGATATACTTCTTATTTACACTCCACTGTCTACAGTTGTTTATCATTTACTCAGAGTCGTCTTCATCTGAACCAACTGGTATTGTGTCTTTTGTTTTGGCATTTGTCGCCAAAGACATAAAGTACCCATGAAAGTCATCGGGTATTATTCCCTTCGTACACAGGCTGATTAAGTATGCCTTCTTCTGTGTTGAAATAGGCAATTTGGAACAATAGCATAAGTCCATTCTGCATCTGTCATTGGCCAATGCTGAGGACGACATATTGTTCCGTAAAGAAGCAGAATGCTGTGTTTTGATTTTCATGAAATGAAAGTGTAGTTGAGAAACAGTGACTTTGGTTCATTTTGGCGAACTTGAATCCAGCGCACGTTGAGCCAGTTCACCCCTTTACTCCCAGAGTGGTCGCAGTTCTTTCTAACAAATGCTTTGAAGTCAATTACATGGTCATATTTCAGAGGGATGGTAATATATGGATTTATTTTCCAGGACATACAAAATCACAGTACTCCACTGTGATGGAACAAAATCGGACGTCTTCCTTTTCGAAGTTTCAATTGCTGAATGTACCGAGTCACATTCCATTTGGCTATGGCCGGACTGAAGGAAATTGTGATTTAAAGTCTTAAGTTGTGGTATCTTTGAAACAGTATACAGGTAGGAAGCAGCTACAAACTGGTTCCTATTTTGCCCCCCACACGTATCAGAATAGTATGTTATCTCTTCTATTGGTGCAGAAGAGCAGACAGACTGAGTGGTTTTCATTAAACATGTGGCAATTTCACATGCCCCTCGTTTTCCTTGCGTTTTGTCCCAGAGATGACAAGTTGCATGTTTGTCCCCTAAAGAGTAAATTGTTAGATTATAGCAACACGACTTTCTTGAATAATAGGGAACATGGCGTTGTGAGAACTGCCTGTAGGTCAAAAGTTGCCACATAGTGCTTATTGTGTGTTTGCGACAGTATTTTATCTCGCTCCTTTTCTTCTTTTGCTTCGACTTTTCTTTCTTGGTGAATTGTGTATTCATGTTGGAGTTTGTCAGTCACAGTGCCCGACTTCTGATGTCTTTTATAATTTGCACATAAAGAACACTGGTCTTTCTTTGATTTGAAAAAAGACATTAAAGTCTTCACAGAAGACCTGACGATATTTGCCTTCTTTTATAGATTGAATTCCTTTCTTTTTGCACGAGTCTGCATAGAAGATCCACATCATTTTTATATTCAAGTCTTGGGCTAAATAATGTATTTTTTTGTATTTTTTCTGGCATAGTGGGATTCAATTCTTGGAAAGGAATTGATATGTTCACGAACAAAGTTTATGCTGTCATCACTGATTTTTGAAGACGGTGTTTTACGGCCTCGCATATCAACACCGCAAAATGTCCCATGCTGTTTTCTACCTAATGTATAGGAAACCGTTTTCTTTCCTATATCGAGTGGTTTTAGAAAAAAATCTTTGCAAACACGTTCACGCTTATTTCCAACGCCTAGGAAATACTTCAAGGAAGTCTGCCTTTCCCCTGTCTTTTTTCGACTTGGTGTTGCTTTCGAAACCATGTCACATATAAAACACCTCTGCCTTTCATAGCTTGGGAGAGCATAGTAATGATCAAACAGTGCTTTTCGTTCATCTTTATTACATTTCGTGCTACACTTAAACCTGCATTTTGCACAATTTTGTGGTTTAAGCACTTTTTCTGCAACAGTTTTTCCTGTTTTTGAGGTGTATGGTTTGCCTTCACATCTTAGTTTCTTACGGCTGTTGGATTTCCATTGCATTTCATTTCTTTTTTTCTTTCTGCTTGATATTTTTTCGATAGGACTCTGGTAATCAGCTCTTTTGTGTGGGGTTGAACGAGCAAGCAACGTGTTCTCGTTTATTTCTGTATGTTCGGATCTACTTTTTTGTGGAGTTGAATATTGTAGTAGGTCCGAGTCATCTTGGGGTTGTGTTGTCTGTCTAACTGGTGAACTCTCCGTTATTGGTTGTGTTGCCTCATAATGTTCTTCGTTTCTAATAGCTAGGTATGCTATTTCAATGCATCGGAGACTATCCCTTTGTTCTGCCTCTTCAGAAGGCTTTACATCAATGACGGGGGTTGCCAGTGAACTGGAGTATATGCATAGTGTACAATTAAACTTGTCAGTAACTGCTAAAGGTAAACAATCAGCAATATTAGCTTTCCATCCCTCACGTAGAAGCTCAATATCGTCTTTAAATTTTTCAGTCTGATCTGCCTCCTCTGATTTAACACTTAGAAACTTACTGTATCTTGCAATGTTTTCCATCATTAAGTCACACACTGAATTTCTAAATGCATCAATGTGTGACAAAATTGAATCATTAAACTTTACACATTTAGCAATTGCTGCGAAAAAGCAATTTCCGTCAGCACGGACAGGCACACGTTTCAGTTCATTACTGGCAAGTAGTTGATCCAGCCGATTGACATGTATATGACGGATATGATATCTTTCTACTCAAAACTTTGGCCTTTTGGGTTCCATCAATGTTCTTCTTCCTTTTAGCCTTCAGTAAGTTGATTTAAATGAACAAACTTACCCTATTATTTTCACCTATGTTTTGTTTTGTTTTAATTGAGCGTGTTTCACACTGCAAGATTAACACAGAATAATGTCGTTAGGTAATTAGAACATAATTTGCTTCATACCAGAAAAGGTAATGTGATATCAAATCTGTCCACACCAATTATCCTGGTTATTAGCAATACACAAGATGTTAAATTGCTTACAGGAATAAGGAGCTATTTTCCACTTAGCCCCATTTATCATGTTTTAAACCAATGCTTTTGAGGTAACAATTTCGGGGAAAAGGTGCTATTTGTCAAATGGCCCCTTTTACCGCAATGTTGTATACACATAACTCCTTTTACTGCACACTACTTTATGTAAAGCAGATATCACCTTATGCTTTTTATCAAGATCTCCAGATTGATTCAATATGCAATAAAGATTTTTTCTGACAAGAAACATGTTATTAAAAGGAATCTAAATATGCCAAAAAAACATTTTCTGTGAAAATGTTATTTAGCACCTTTTACCTCTAAGGGGGCGAGGTGTCACGCAAATATGAAATTAAAAAAAGAAGAAGAAGAAGAAGAAGAAGAACGGTTATAAGGCGATACGCGATGTTACGATGGCCCTGGGTGATGCGATGGCCCTGATGGTACACCGTACATAGCATGTAACATTTCTCTGATGCTTACATATTGCAGGGTGGTAGAAACAACTTTCAATCTGTTATAACAAAGTCCCAGATGAATAAGAATTGAAGTTTGTCTACAGTGCATAGTTTAATTTCTCTGCGACTATATAGGCTTCTGAATAATAAAAGTCGCTAGTTATATATTTGCTTTACTGCAGATCTATCAATAACTCGTTTTAACTCTAAATATTTCATGACTTTCCGGTATTAGAGCAATCGATTTTGTTTACACATCAATACTCAATTAGATAGTTATAACATACATGTTGATGCTTTCTAATTAAAGTAGCTATCCCGCCAACAACAGCCAAATTTTACAACATAGGTACCTACAGACGACGTTAACATATTTTGAGAATTCAAACTCTATAGACACACTAGGCTATAAACAATGATTTGACGGGATTGTTAACCGAACTTACCTTTATTCGTACTCTGTAAATTTCCAGGATTTAGTTCCACAGTCTTCTCAACACCGACACCGACAACATCCGCAACACCGACACCGACATGTTCATAGTTACCATATCCAAGAGCGTCTACAAATTCCAACTTTTGTCTTTCTAATAATTCCTTATAAGGGAGTACACCTGTATCACTATTTACATCTTGGGCATGTATACCTACACACAGCAGTACAATTAAAATAGCACTGTTAGCATCAACTTTATAAACTACCATTTTGATTTAATGTAATATAATTAACTATGAACATTATGAATAACAGATGATAACAGTTACACCCGATCGCGTTTTCGTCACATATTTAGTACGCAATATCGAGCGAGGGTTGTTACGAATGTTCGGGTACCATTTATTATATACACAATCCAAGGTTTTTTTTGTTGGTTTTTTGCTCTTTCCATTGAACACAGAAGCCCATAATTCGTCGAAGAAAAACTAAAACCAATGGGGGTGTTGAATAAATGTCATTAAGATGTGGAATGCAACCTTCATAATGTCGCCAAAATGCGTTTATGCACGACCAAATGAATTCGGATCTAGTCCATCTACATTAACAGTTTAACAGTTTATTGTTTATTCATGCCCCCCTCCCCCCACCCCACACACACTCCCCACCCCCCCCCCCACCCCCGCCCCCACAGGGGAATGAGAATTACAAACAATACAAATTAAATAACAACAGTACACCCTCATTTGCATCATATTTCCTTCTTTGCGCAATGTGACGTCATCCGGTCACTATTATGTAAATATCACATCCTCTTGAAGGTGCCAGTGTATTTTATTATACCGAACAAAAGCTAGCGGGGCGAAATATCAACCCGGCAGGGTATGGGGATTTTACATGGAGTGTTTACAGCGAGGTATATAGAGATTATTTAACTGCTGGGATCGATAACAGGGAAATCGTTCACGAGATGATAGGCGTGTGGTTCTTTTCACGAACGAGCGTAAGAGAGTGAGTGAAAAAAACAACACACGCCTACCATCGACTGAAGGATTTCTTTATAATCGATCACAACAGTTAAATAATCTATTTATTACATTTTTAAATCAGATTATGTATGATTTTAACTATAATTATTCGCTTTATTTAGCGTTATCGGCGGATGACGTTTTACGTCACCAACACATTATTGACATCATAACTCAACGTCGCAGTTAGTTATTTTTGTGTTCGGAGTTAGTTATTAATATTCAGCGATTATGAATATTCTTTCACTGAGAAATCCCAATTTTTCACCCATAGAAATGTAATAAAATAATCTACGATAGTGACCGGCCCCGGTCCGAGAGCTCTAGTTTCGGACGTGTGAAAAAAAAAAGACGTCAAATTTAAATGAAACATAAAACGTATTGTTTTAATTTGGTTGTCAGATTTGGTATAATATAACAAATAATGTATTGTATGGTGCTTCGGTCCATAAGCAAGTTTATGGACTGGGCACGTAGAATGTTAATGGACCTAAGCATAAACATGCATATGGATCGAAACACCATGCATTATTTGTTAAATAACAGCAAAATGTGCATGAAGCACAAATAAAAACCAGTTAATACTGTACGCTGGACTATAATTTTAATTAATATGCTAATTCAGGTTTAAAAAATATTGAAGAAGAATTTTATACAGATAAAGAAACACAAAATACGTACAATGGTGTGACTATCTGAGGAGGTCGTAAGGACTTTGGCGTCACTATGTAAATCCGGTTGTAATGACGTACTTTGGCGCCACTATGTACATCCGGCCGTAAGGACGGACTTTGGCGTAGCCTCGGTCTACCGGGCCGCTTCTGATTGTTTCGTTACGCTATGCTACACGGATCCAGAACCAGGGCCTGGGGGAAAAAATAGGACGTTTGAAATCGCTCTAACGTTTTGAGCGATTTTCGCGAGATTTTTTAGAGATTCAACGAGACCTTCAAAAAACATATTTTAAATTTTTGTGCTAATCGCTAGTGGCGCTTTAATTGGCCTAATCTGCACAGACCGATATCTGCAAGTAAGACATATATATGATACGGTCTAGCTGGCCGAGACTAACTTTGGCGTCACTATGTACATCCGGTCATAAGGACGTACTTTGGCATCACTATGTAAAAGCGGTCGTAAGGACGTACTTTGGCGTCACTATGTACATCCGGCGATAAGGACGGACTTTGGCGTCACTATGTACATCCGGCCGTAAGGACGGACTTTGGCGTAGCCTCGGCCACCCGGTCCGCTTCTGAATTCTTCGTTACGCTATGCTACACGGATCCAGAACCACGGCCTGGGGGAAAATAGGACGTTTGAAATCGCCCTGACGTTTTGGGCGATTTTGGCAAGATTTTTAGAGATTCAACGAGATCTTCAAAAAACATATTTTAAAGTTAATTTTAAAAATAATGTCTCATCTTTAACTTATGAGAAGCAGCAAGTGACGTTAAAAAGTTTAACTGATGGCTATCATGCATCCATAATTGACGCTGTACGTTTATTTACAACATGACGTCACACAAACGTCGACTTATACGCGTGAAAAAAACGCGCGAATAAATTGTGCTAATCACTAGTGGGCGCTTTAATTTGCCTAATCTGCACAGACCGATATTTGCAAGTAAGACATATGTATGATACGGTCTAGCTGGCCAAGACTAACTTTGGCGTCACTATGTAAATTCGGTCGTAAGGACGTACTTTGGCATCACTATGTACAGGCGGTCGTAAGGACGTATTTTGGCGTCACTATGTACATCCGGCGACAAGGACGGACTATGGCGTCATTATGTACATCCGGACGTAAGGACGTACTTTGGCGTCACTATGTACATCCGGCAGTAAGGGGGCACTCCACAGTTTAATGTACATTTCTCAATCATCAAACACATGACAAGCTCTTAGCCTGAATCCTTGAGCAAAAATAAATCACATCATCATTGTGTCATACATTTCTTAGAAGACAATAAAATTACCCATGTTTCTATACCAAATAAAAGTATCAAAAAGCATTTTCTGTACAACTTTAGTCCCATTTCTTTAAGATTACCCCACCCCTTAAAACATGCTAAAAATGCAATTTTAGCAATATTTCAAATGTCAATAAATAAAAATAAAAATAAATCCTACACATATCAGGGTCATGTCTGCACTCATAATGCTCTTGCATATCAGGAAATGCTAAATTTTACATACCTAGTCCGCTGATCTCCTCGTCAGTGAAAATCAGCCATTTTAACTACTTTTAGGAAGTTTTTGATTGGTTCACATTTTTCTATTTATAGCCTCCAAAAAACCCAAAGAATGCATATTCCAATTCACCAAAATAAACTTAGAAGTAATCAAAACTGAAAAAAACATCAAACATGTGCTTCATAATTATTATAAAGACCATCAATGGACCTAAAAGATGCTTAGTTGATTTCTTTCTGATTTACACATGGACATTCATGCGAAACTGAGGAGTGCCCCCTAAGGACGGATTTTGGCGTCACTATGTACATCCGGCAGTAAGGACGGACTTTGGCGTCACTATGTACATACGGTCGTAAGGACGGACGTTGGCGTCACTATGTACAGTCGGTCGTAAGGACGTACTTTGGCATCACTATGTACAGTCGGTCGTAAGGACGTACTTTGGCGTCACTATGTACATCCGGCAATAAGGACGGATTTTGGCGTCACTATGTACATCCAGCAGTAAGGACGGACTTTGGCGTCACTATGTACATACGGTCGTAAGGACGGACGTTGGCGTCACTATGTACATCCAGCAGGACGGACTTTGGCATCACTATGTACATACGGTCGTAAGGACGGACGTTGGCGTCACTATGTACAGTGGGTCGTAAGGACGTACACTGTGTGACAGGCGATCGTTATGACGAACATGGGCGTCACTCTGTGACAGGCGATCGTAAGGACGTAAAATGATGTCACTATGTGACCAGTTTTTGGTCATTAAATGTGCCGTGTTTAAATTGAAATACATATTCCACACAATCCCAATAAATGGTTGCTAAATGAAACCCCATATTTTTATGTCCTAAACACTTATAAAACACCCCTCACTTAGTGATAAGGAATATTTGTACAACAAGATAACCACGGCGCGATAACAGTGACAACACGGGTAAAGTAAAAATAAAAATTGGATGGATTATCGATATATTGTTAGTGTTCGTGTGGTGTTTGTTTGCAGGGCTCCACGTTATCGCAATCAATGTGTGTGAGTGATAGGAAAACGCAATAAAACTATTTATACATGAAGAAAAACATACGACAATACAAATGAAGTAGCTATCCCGGCAACAACAGCCACATTTTACAACAAATGTACACCGTTTCTAAACCCACTGACGAAGAGGTAAATATATAACTTACATATTTTGAGAATCCAAACTTTATAGATACAATATAAACAGCTTTAACCAGCCAGGCAAAACCCCAAAACTGGAGAGTCGAATTAAGAGTTACCAACCCATAATTCATACGGGTATTTAAATGGAGTACATCAGGATTTTTCTAGAAATATCTTAAATTATAAAAATGTTCCAATTCATGATACAACACTTATATCCATCAAAATATGATATTCGAACCATATTGTTAAGGTTTAAACTTCGAATACACCATATAGCTAGGACGGAATAGGGCATACACTGCTGAAATTAACCCTGGTGCGTAACCTAGGATAGCATGTATTACTGTACAGAATGAATTTCCTTGTAACTAAGGGGTCATTTTTAGGATTATTCATTATGTTTAGGCGCTTTAAAATAGAAGATATCATTATTTGTCAATTTTAAGTCGGACACCTAGACCCGTTTGAAAAGCCTGATGTACTCCCTTTTTGGCGTGAATAAATTATATTATTACATTTATGTGGGTGTAAGATTGGGATTTCTCAGTGAAAGAATATTCATAATTAATCGCTAAATATTAATAACTAACTCCGAACACAAAAATAACTGCGACGTCGATTTATGACGTCAAGAACGTGTTGGTGACGTCGACGTCATCCGCCGATAACGCTAAATAAAGCGAATAATTCTCGTTAAAATCATACATAATCAAATAAAAAATGTAATATATAGATTATTTAACTGTTGTGATCGATTATATGGAAATCTTTCACTCGATGGTAGCCGTGTGTTGTTTTTTCACTCACTCGCTTACGCTCGTTCGTGAAAAGAACCACACGCCTATCATCTCGTGAAGAATTTCCCTATAATCGATCCCAGCAGTTAAATAATCTCTATCTTTTAATCAGCACATATGCATTCTTGCATGTCCCATGGATATACAGGTATACTGATTTACGACATGTTTCAAATCCAGTGTATGTAGATCTATACAGGTCCTGAACACTTGGACAGAGTTTTGATAATTGGTTTTGCAGTGTAATTTTGCCGTTATTTGTCGGGTTAATTTCTTTAAAGGTAAACAGTACCAAAGCTAGCATGAATCAGCTTGAACATATACACTGTATGTTCATTCACAAATGTCAGCCACAAAATAAAGAATTTTAAAGAAACACACGACAATCTTGAAGTGCATACCAGGGACAGTAAATAGAAATAAAGTCATTTGCATATCAGTAATTCAGTATTATTTTTACTTTAAAAATACATGTATTTGGATATAATAATTTAATAAAAGGTAGATAAAAGGAGAAGTCTTCTATATTTCTTCGTTATTCTACCATAGGTAGTACAATCCATTTGCATAATTATGGTGCTATGAATGTTGTGGTGATGAATTCACTCTGTAATAAAATATTATTCAACTAAATCGGTTTACAATTTATAATAATATTTATTATTTTATTATCCCAAATTTTATTATATTTCATTTAAATATATGCTCGCAGGAAAGTCAAAATGTCACTGAACTTATAAATTGATGTGCTAGTTTTAATGCTTAATAAATAATAAAGATTGCCGTGGACTACATGCGTTTATAACGTTCAGCGAAAAATATAAATATAAAATATGTTTTTCGAGTTTAACCGTTTCCATAGACTTGACTTAAAGTAGCTATCCCGCCAACAACTGCCACATTATAAAGATGTACATCGTTTATAAACCTACTGATGACCAGGTATATAGAGTTTAATGAACATTGTTGAAGTGATACGGGAAATAATTCCCGAGTGAGAAAGATTCTTGCGATATAGAAACGAGTGCGTTTTCGCGAGTGAATTATTTTCGGTATCACGACAAAAATGTTAATTAAACTATATAGTATATATTCTGTGAAGAATTTCTTTCCAATCGTCTTTTGACACAAGTATTCCTAGCCCGGCCCGCTTCTGATTTCTTCGTTACGCTATGCTACACGGATCCAGAACCAGGGCCTGGGGAAAATACGACGTTTAAAATCGCCCTCTCGTTTTGGGCGATTTTGGTGAGATTTTTAGAGATTCAACGAGACTTTCAAAAAACATATTTTTAAGTTAATTTAATAATATTTTCTTATTTTTAACTTATGAGAAACAGCAAGTGACGTTAAACAGTTTAACTGCTGCATCAACAATTGACGTTGTACTTGTTTTTACAACATGACGTCACGTAAACGTCGACTTTATGAGCGTGAAAAAAAAACGCGAATAAATTGTGCTGGTCGCTAGTGGGCGCTTTAATTGACGTAATCTGCCCAGACCGATATCTGCAAGTAAGACATATGCATGATACGGTCTAGCTGACCGAGACTAAAGTATTCCTTCTTCTGTCACTCCTTTGGCGACAGCGCGGAGTAATATCATGACGTCAATTCGTGACGTAATATCGTGACGTCTATCGTTTAGTTCATAACATTTGGCTACTGTGCTATCTTGCACACTAGGCGAGATAGCACAGTGGAGGAAGGGATATGTTATAGATTTTCTCAAACTGGGAAATATCTATAATTCATCACAGAATATATAATACATACTATTATATAACTTATATATTTTGAGAATCTAAACCTATATACTTTGAGATTATAAAGACAATATAAACGGCTTTAACCAACCAGGGGCCGGGCATTTGACAAGTCGAGCTCTGAGTGGTATTCGAACCCGAAGCGGTGAGAGGAGAGAAAGTAAGTAATAAAAGCATTTTAAAAGTGAATGGCATGTCATATATAAAACCGTTCAAAGAGTAATGTGATAAAACATCATGCTTTATTATAAATTGGGATTTGTTTTCTATCTTGTCTTGTACTCTAAACGGGTTTATTCTGCCGTTGCTATTGCCTCTGCCAAGTCGTCGACTACTTGCTGTGGCTTATCCATGCTTTTTATTTTAAATATTCATATATTCATACAAACCATCTTTGTGACTAGTTTGATAGAGGAAATAACCTGGCGCGGATTCCTTTATATACACTGTCCCGTCTGTAGGATACGGGTGAGGTTTGATGGTGTACCCTAGAAGTTGATTTAACCCCCCCAGTGGCCTTTTTGTTACTGACTATTTCACGTCGGTACCGCTATTGTCAACCAGTTAATGTTTATGTTGCCGCATACGTTGTGTCCATTTACCAAATTGTTATTCGTTTTGAATGCGTGTTTTTGGTTGACTGTGTTCTGCGAACGCTACATTTCCTGTGCGACTGCTATACATACTTTTGTTGTGTCGCTTGCGTAGCAGACACAAGTTTAGGGATTGTAACAACGCTAAAGGTAACACTACCGCTAAAGGTAACAACCGCCGCTAAAGGTAAGAATTCCAACGCTAAAGGTAACAACCTCCGCTAAAGGTAACCTCTTCCGCTAATGGTAACAACGCTAACACTAAAGGTAACAACTTTTCATGTTAAAGGGACACACGGCAATCTTTATTTTTGAAAACTCACTGCGTTCCGCTTGTTTTTCTGCATAACTTGCATTTGTTCAATCATTAATATTAATTATTAAGCAATTTGTTTTTGCATATTATTAATTTTTGATATTATTGCACCAATAATATATTAAAACTTAGTATAGTAAGACGAAATAGTGAATACCTCAAATTTGATTTAATTAAATGTAACCAGGGTAAAGGTAAAACTGGTACTGGATATATAAATCGAGACATCCATTTGAAACACTTCAAGATTGCCGTGTGTCCCCTTAACGCTAACAGTAACAACGTTTTCCAAAATGTACATTTTCAATGAAAATTGAGTGAACAGATTCTTGCTAGTTACTGTGCCACCTAATTGTTAGCTGTACACGTGCACTCTGGAAATATAGCGACCTCAGAAAAGATCGAATATTGATTGTCATTGATTTGTCTTTATTAGATAAAACTAAAACAGATAAGCATACTGAAGCGAAAAAGAAACGCAACTCGGAAATTTCCGCTATGTATTCATATGTAAAATATGCTGTTGTTAATCGAATGTTACATGGCTACGTAATAAAACAGTACTAAAACAACACATAACACAGCAATTAGTATTCCTTCAAAGTTTCATTATTGACAGAGTGCGCGTTTGACAAAAGCATGTGATCAATTTTAGGTTGAAACATTTGCAAACTCTTAACGTTAAATGGCTCAATTTTCCAAAGAGAAAATTCAATATTTATGAATTTCTTGTTACAAAGTAAACTGTGATTAAAACGTCTACAACATCACAGTTTTGTCCTTTTTCTAACTAAGTGCAACTCTTTTCTTTCTTTTCTTTTTTTTTACATATCTTGGGATTTCTTTAGAATATTATGTGGAATTAAGTGTCAGGTATAATTATACAAATATATAGCGGAAATTCCCGAGTTGCGTTTCTTTTTCGCTTCAGTATAGTTACGAGTAATCGAACGAACAATTTTATTTAAAGAATGTACTATCAACCGTTAGACCTGAGTCTAAACTTGGTGTTGTTGATGAAAGCAGAATAAATGCCATGGAAGATACACAATTTGAGTGTATATGTGTGTGTGTGCTGAGTTCTATGGTTTATATTCCCTCCGCCATCCTAAATGTTTTGTTTGTTTTGTTTGTATGGTGTTTTACCTCATTTTCAAAACATGTAAGGTTATATATGTCGGTCGATTTTTTTGTGGTCCAGGCAGACCACCCACTTTTCCTGGGTAGAACAAGTACTGTAGACCTCCCACCATCCGTAAGAATCGACACTTCCTCATTTACAAGTCGAGCTCCCAGTGGGATTCGAACCGGCAGCGGTGAGAGGCGAATGTTTACAATGCAACGTCGTTAACCATTCGGCCACGGAGACGCTTCCATCCTAAATGTTTAATTGAATGTTGATTAACAGCTCAGTAACACAGTATAGGTTATTTAGAGCCGCCCAGGGAGAGGGGAAGATACATAGGAATCCGGGAACCGTGCCCTACTCTTATTATCGAATAGATTCCTATAATTCTTTAACGTGCTCGGAGGATAGACCGTTACACGGGACCGCTCGGTTTACGAATGCATAGACACAATACACAATATAGGCTGGAATGGATGTATGTGTGTATGTGTAGGGGGAGTAGGAGTGCGGGGTGGGGTGGGGTCGCAACGCTAAAAAAACAGTTGGCAGACACACACATAACATAAGCTTTACACGTGAATTCTTCAGATCCCATTCCCACCTCCGTCCACTTCTGAATCCGCAACCATTAATACTTATTGATATAAATTGTCTAGACATTGTTTCGGTCATACTATGCACATATTAATGCCTAGCCGTAGGAACGGGGTGGCGAGAGGGAGGGCAGGAGCATCTTAATAAATTGAAATGTTCATTTGGGCCCAACCTGCCTCCCGAGTATCTAAAACCTTCCTACGCCACTGTAATGTACGGCAGCAATAATCATTCGTAATCAATAATACCTCTCAAATATATGAAATATGCATTGATAAGAAGAAGTGTATAAAGATGCATGACCATATGTCAATACTTCGCCAAGTTATTGCTGGATAAAGATTTATGAAAAAGACCATAACTCGGCCAAAATGAAAGTAAGAGTTATTGGACATGTTGTAACGACATTCATTTGATGAACGTGAAGTTGGCAGTAGCAGCAGTAGCAGTAGCTGCTACTGCTACTGCAGTAGCAGCAGTAGCAGTAGTTACTGCCAGCAGTAGAGCACCATCTCAGTAGGTATAGCAAGTGTTTTCTTTGCGCAGTATGTTGTTTCTACTTTCCCACCATCATGTTTATCAGACAATCCCTTTCGCATCTTTCGCAACCATCATATGTTTGCTACTGCTATTGCTACTGTTACTGCTACTGCTAACTACTGCCAGCAGTAGCAGCAGTAGCAGTAGCAGTAGCAGTAGCCACTGCCATCAGTAGCAGCAGTAGAGTCAATAGTCCTCTTAATTACGACGATATATTATGATCATCGATATATGATGTTTTCTTTGCGTAAGTATGTTGTTTCTACTTTCCCACAATCATGTTTAACAGACAACCCCTTTCGCAACCAACCATCATACGTTTGCTACTCTATTGCTACGGCTACTGCTACTGCTACTGCTAACTAATGCCAACAGTAGCAGCATATTAGTGCCAATTTAGTGGCAACACACGGACAATAGAAAATGATTATAAAACACACACAATGTAACGGACAATACAAGAACCATGGTACGTATGCCTGTGATAACCTCAGTATAAGGTTTGGAGTAATTTTCGGATATAAACTCTTAAATGTTCTTAATTTCTTAAATCAAACACCTTCTTTAAAAACACCTTCATTAACGAAGGTAACGTAAATTGCGGTAACTTAGGTTCACGAGTATTTAAGGTATACACATTAGGTGAAACGAACGTTTGTATTCTAAAAAAGCATAAATAATGTTCGAAATTAGTTGTTACACTCAACGATGTCAAAAGGAATGTTTCAATAACCCTTTAATAGTTTACTGGATGACTCTATTAGATTTGTTTTGACACGCGGAAATAGAAAATGAAATAGGCATTGTAAAGTTATAGTTTATATACCACTGAAAAGATACATTTGTGCAAAAACATTACTAAATTCGAGAATAAATCGACAGAAAAATGATGTCGTAAATGATCTAGGGGTCGATGTTAAAAGCGTGCACAGGTTTTAATAATAAATGGGACACAATGTATATCGTAATTTTGAAATGCATATATCACTGAATAGAGGCGTTTTAAAAAAACTATGACCCGAAATTGAACGAATAGTGGTAGAGAAAGAAAATCTCAAAATACATAAGGGTCCGTGTAAAAGGTATGCGTTACGTTCGGCATGAGTAGATCCGTTGCTATTATACAGATCTGCACGTTTTTAGTAATGACCCCTACGTGATTTGTGATATCATATCTCTGTCATTTTTAGCTCGAATCTAAATATGTTTTTGAATTTTAATGTATACAACGTGTATCAATTCAGCGATATATACATTTTCGTGGTCATATATATATATATTCCTACTATTATAACTTCTGGTCCATTTATATTTTACCGAATATATATAATACAAATATCTTCATATTTCGCTGTCAGTTGTAAACATACTTCAGTAAAAATGTACATCACTATCAATGCCTTAAAAGCCAGATATGAAATAATACTTTCAATTTATTAACCCCACCATTCATACTCATTTTGCCAATTTGTATCATGCTCATTCAAGGACTTTATCATGACGTGGAAACGTGGCTCAAGCGTAAATGGAGTGTCTACTATAGAATTTGCAGCAACTCTGCAGTTTATGAACAGGTAAGACGGTTCTAGGCCCATTCTCCTTATTTTACCTTGATGTAAATGGAGGATGAGCCTGGCACGTTCCTTCCTGTTAGGCACCATATAACCTTTCATGTGTTGGTGCGCCTTAAAACCCAGTTCAATGCATGCAATTTATTAGTATATATTAAATAAAAAGTTATGTTTTTCTAAGCATGTGAAGACAAAAGTATTTTTTTTTATACAAATTAAAGAGGCACGTGGCATCTGAAGTTTTATCAAACATTACAATTAGCACCTCGATTTATTAATCCATTAATCCATTACAATTTTAACTTTAAACCTGCGTGTATATATTTAAATATAATTTTGGGTTTTCAAAATTTCTTTGTTATACTACCATGTAGAATTTACTATATTTTTGACGCATTATAATTAACAGTAAGTTTCAAAAACAATTTGTTTTGAACTATTTAAATAATTAATTTGTTTTTAAAAATGCAAATTATAAAGGAAAACTAATGGGACGCCGCGAGTTTTAAGAAAATCAAGATTGCTATATGTCCCTTTAAACTAAACAGAACATAAGGACCAGCTTAGTGAACAGAACATAAGGACCAGCTTAGTGAAACACGTTCAATGTAGCCTTTTAATAGTAACTCAAGATATCAACCTAGTGGTTTTGTTGTGCCTTTAGATATAGAGAACAGAACTTTAACTTAGTATGGTTTTGTGTTTCCATGGAAAAAGGCCAATTTATCTAAATGTTCATTCAACCATTCAAGTTGTCTTTCAGACTAGTGTTATCTTGGTGCCTTTTGATGTATACAACTTTCTAATATCGATGGCTTTTTTTTTGGTCAACATTTCATTTTCAGAACTGATCTATAAAACCATTCAAGCAGTCTTCTTGAAACATTCTTCACATATCATTCAAACTAGTGATCTTGGGGTAAAACAGAAACGCAATTTGGGAGTTTCCGCTATATATTGTATGTTTAACATACTGTTGTTAATCGAATGGTATGTGGCTATGTTAGACTTTTATACATTATAAAGCGAAAATGTCCGCGTGGCGTTTCTCTTTCTTTTAGTATAAATTATATAACTTGATAATTTTAATTAGTTGTTGCATTTCCATGGAAACAACATTTCATTCAGTACTTCACATATAATTTGTTTTGTTTTTATTGTATTATTTGAAATGACATCATTCATTTTTCCAGATTTCTCTGACACACGTGGAAACGTGGCTCCATCGTATATGGAATGACTACTATAGCATTTTCAGCAACTCTGTAGTTCTGCAGGTTAAAAGGTTCAAAGCCCATTCTCCACATGTTATCTTGATGTAAATGGAGGATGAACCTGGCATGTTCATTCATGTTAGGCGCCATATAACCTTCCATGTGTTGGTGCGCCATAAAGCCCAATTCAATTCAATTCATCTTCCATATTCTGTTATATAAAGCATGCTAATTGTTTGTTTGTACATGTATGTAAATGAAAGTTAAATTATGATATGGAAATAAAGACAAACAAGCTTATAACATAGTTTTCCTTTTACAATTCTTTCTTACCACAATCAAACCGTACATTTTCCTTCAATATAAAGCTTTAAATATGTAGTTTACTGTTGTATCTGTCCGTCTGCTGGCTATAAACAGACAGGCTTATGTGAAGTGTTTGTCATCGATATGATTTTTTACCAAAATTGGTTAATAAAGGTTTATTTAAAATAAATCTCAGACGAGTTCTAAAGTTTTGCAAAATCAATGCATGCATAATAGAGTTATTGCCCTTGGTTATGACAATTAATTTGCGCAATAACTTTAGTAAATTAATTTGGATTTTTACCAAATTGGGTTTAAGGTTGGTGGCAGTAAGATATTGCAGGAGTTCAACTCTCAAGGGGAAAATGCATGCTTTAAGAACCATTTAGGAACCCTGACCCACAGAGTCTAAATGCATTCTTTACCGATATACGGTGAAACTGTCCTATTTGTATGGAAGTAACATTTGAATAATTTGCTTATTGCAGACTTGATAAGATCACATCACCGCTGAGCTATTAGCTGGAGCGAAGACTACAAAAACGAGGTAAGCCATTGTTTCAATGTTTGTAAACTTGATTTTCACTGGTTTACGTATTTAAGAAAACACGTTACACGCGTTACGGATATATTTCTGACGCGTTACTCCTAGAATGCGAAAACTGCTTAACAGGAGACGCATTACTCTTTGTTTAACGTGTAAATACTAATGTGTTACTTTTTTTATACGTCTTAACGCGTTAGAAAATGTTGAATTATCGTTACTTTTCTGTTGAATATATAGGAGAAATCTCGTTTCTAACACGTTAGAAAACAGAAAATCAAGAGTAATGTGTTGGAGATTTAGGGGTTACACATTACTTTTTCTAACGCGTTACTTTTGGGACTTATGACGTTAACTGCCACTCAATAAAGGAATGATGTAGGAGGTACAACACTATATACATAGGATAAAAACATTATTTTTTCTTATTGTAGCATTTCCTATGCCAGTGCAGTGTGTTGCAACATAACACTTTTAGCAGTGGTGAGTGCACGTTATTATAATGCATGGGTGTAGGCAAGTACGGTGGTTGTTTATGCAGCATTGTGTTATGTCTTCAGAAACCTCGTCGAAAGTGCGAACTGGAGTCGTGTCGCATACTCTTCCTATATTCCGAAGGGAAGGAGTTATAGCATCATAGTGAGAATATGGTCGCTTCTTTTTACAAAATGCAGAATGCCACAGTTACATTTGTGAACCAGATATATATATAAAAATACAGTTACGTTTGTGATCCATATATGCATATAACACAGTTACATTTGTGAAGCAGATAGGTATATAAGAATACAGTTACATTTGTGAACCAGATAGATGTTTAAGAATACAGTTACATTTGTGAAGCAGATAGGTATATAAGAATAGTTACATTTGTGGACCAGATAGATATATAAGAATACAGTTTAAATAAGCGACGGTGATGACGATAAGCACGTAGCAAACTGCATGGTCAATAACCTCTGGTAATCACCTACTGTTTTGAGCGCCTGTTTCTGAAAAAAAATCAGACAATTTAAGTATCACGTATAAATAAGTTGAATATCACAGAAAATGACAATCCGAGTACCTTCAACTATCTTGAATACGTTACTTTTCAAACATTGTTTTTGATAGAGCAGTTTCAATGCAAAATTCTGTTCCATCAACGGTTAGATTTTGGATTGAACCCACGACCTCTCGTATGGTAGACCGACGCTCTACCATTCGACACCGTCGATTGTTTGTTTTTTAGAGAATTTCTATCCAAAAATGTTTTTTATGTGTTTAATAAATCTAAATTAAGACATCCTGAAAGTAATGTTTAGCTAACTAAAGTAAATGAATTTAAGATTTTCAAATGTTCTGCTGCCACCAGTCAACAATGAATTTACATGGGAAAGCCACTATCAAAAATATATTTTGGCTGTAAAATATTTATTTCTAAGTGGCTGTCCACTAATTATTATTACCGGTAATAAGTATATGAATAATTCATAACAAATTGTTTTTGCATATTACTATTTGCTAATTATACATTGAGGCGTAGGTAAAATATTCCAAATGATTTCTGGGGGCGTCCGTGGCCGAGTGGTTAGAGTCACTTGCCCCTCACCGCTGTAGGTTCGATCCCTCAGGGGCCTAGGAATCTTTATGTGAGGAAGCTATCCAGCTGGCTTGCGGAACGTCGGTGGTTCTACCCAGGGGCCCTCATGTGCACGAAAATTGCCCGGAGGGGCACCTGGGGTCTTCCTCCACCAGTGGAAGCTGGAAAGTCGCCATATGACCTTAGCTGTTGGTGCGACTATAAAATCCAATTCAATCCAAATGATTTCTAATGTTAGTACCTTTTATTTAATTATATGCAAGCAGGTTTAAATAGATGAATACATCTAGATGGAGTTTTGAAAGCTTGCTAATACTTCACGATTTGCTGTGTGTTTCGTGTTTTACACATTTGATTATACACATAATACCATCACAGAGATACCTAGCCGTCCAGGTAGCCCATACACTCGAGAGCCAGGACCAAACAGAGCCAATTAGGACAAAGAACCTGTAAGATGATAACGGGTTATATCTATAGTACCTGTAAGATGATAACGGGTTATATCTATAGAACCTGTAAGATGATAACGGGTTATATCTGTAGAACCTGTAAGATGATAACGGGTTATATCTGTAGTACCTGTAAGATGATAACGGGTTATATCTATAGTACCTGTAAGATGATAACGGGTTATATCTATAGAACCTGTAAGATGATAACGGGTTATATCTGTAGAACCTGTAAGATGATAACGGGTTATATCTATAGTACCTGTAAGATGATAACGGGTTATATCTGTAGAACCTGTAAGATGATAACGGGTTATATCTATAGTACCTGTAAGATGATAACGGGTTATATCTATAGTACCTGTAAGATGATAACGGGTTATATCTATAGTACCTATAAGATGATAACGGGTTATATCTATAGTACCTGTAAGATGATAACGTGTTATATCTATAGTACCTGTAAGATGATAACGGGTTATATCTATACCGTCAAACATGTTAACAGTGTGGCAGCACTATACAGTTGGTCATTGAGCTCGATGCTAAAAGAAGGCGCCATAAAATCAAAATGACCCAGAAGTTGTAAATACATGCGACGTGTATGATTCAGATATGTAATTAAAAGTTAGATTCCTTCTAACTCGAACCCTCAGGTCCTTTTGCACTAAGGTTGCCTGATTAATGACTGATACAGACTTGTACTCAGCTGTTCAACTTGTAGGCTATGTTACAAGCGAGTTAGCATGCCACAGAGGTTGATTGACTGTCAAAGGGTACCTAAAGGAATCGTAGTTCTGAAATGCAGTTTCCATCTGCGCCTCTATTGTTCATGGGTTCATGCTCTATTCCACAAACATTGGCCATGTGTTTGTTTGTATGTGTTTGACGTCATTTTTAACACATGTAAGGTTATATATGACGGTCGATTTATTTGTGGTGGAGGCAGACCACCCATTTTCCTGGGTAGAACCAGTACTGTACACCTCCCGCCATCCGTTGTGTTTTGTTGGACAACACGTCTTTGGTACAGGTTATAGTGTTCATTATATTGTCTCAAATCTCTGATGGATATATGCTTGATTAACAGATCGGAACTATGTATGGTCGTTAATTATGCCCCCGATGCGGATGGTGAATAAACAAGAAAAACAGATGAACAAATTACCTGTAATGTGGACAGGAAAGAAACTGTTGCAGGTAAATTGGGCTTTCGTCGAACATTAGCCTGCCCAACTGTATTGTGAGGGTGTCATGAAACACAAAAATCTTCCTCAAATCCCCCAAATCCACCTCAATCCCAACAAATATAAGTTATAAAACGCTGTTATTGTACCATATATTCCTCAAAAATGAATAACTGTCATGGTCCAATGGAAGTCTAGTGTGAGATGGGGTTCCAAGGGCAGTTATCCATTGGTTAGGTTGTCAGAAACCAAGCCCCCTGAAGCCCGAAAGGTCTGTGGTTGAATTTCTTGAATTTTAGGTTATATGTATACTCTTTCATACCGTTCATATCGTTTTAAATTAGTTCATTTAGGCCTAAGTTACATGATAGTTATTTCTATATGTAGAATGTTGCGACTTGATTTCACGAGTATCGCGCAGACAGTACAAAAGAAACAATTGGGAAAACTTGGTGGTTTGACAGGGTGCTGGGGTGCTGGGCGGACCTTATCAACGCACAATTCGATATCCATGAGAGATAGATTGTGACGGTTAATATCATGAGTATCGTGCATACAACTACAACTAGAAAAGAAACAAGTGGGCGAAGTTGCTGGTTTGACCGGGTACTCAGGGTGGACCCTTTTGAGACATTTTCACAATGCTTTTCACAAGGAGTTTTTGCATTTTTCTCGGGGATAACAAGTCATTTTTGCACACATTGTGACAACATATTAAGTGGTTTTTTTAAACCCATATATACATGTATGATGAAACAAATATATATTTAATAGATAATTAATGTGTATTTGAATTGCGACCTGTCACCTTAGCCTACAGATTTTCTGATTTGAGAATCCATAGTTTCCAGTTGGTACCACGAGGAGGTATGACTAGGACTTGTTGTTATATAAAGCGTAATTCATAACGTTTTATATTACAACCATTTACCAACCATTCCGGCTTCTCATGGACGATAGCACGGTAGACATGACAGGACAGTGCACTGTCATGTGTGGGAGGAAACCGGAGTACCCGGGGAAAACCCACGTGTCCGGGAGAGCGACTCTCTATAACAAATCCGAGACGGGGCAACTAACCCGGGTGGAATTGATGAAGGGAGTGCGTTTCCCGACACTAGCTGGCTGGGCCTGGCTGGTTCGCTGGGCTGGCTGGCTGGCTGGTTGGTGTTTTCGTCATTTTCAGCACATTTTAGGCTATATCTGATAGTCGATTTTAAAGTGGTGGACGCAGACCACCGACTTTTTCCAGGGAAGACGGATGTATAATCTGGAAGACAGGCTGTAGATGCATTACAAGAAAAACGGGTGTAGAATCTGGAACATAGGCTGGAGATGTATTACAACGAAGACGGGGATATAATCTGGAAGACAGGTTGGTTGGTTAGCTGAATGGTGTATTTTGTCATTTTCAGAACATTGAATAAATTAAATAAATCAGTCGTTTTTAGTGGCAGATGCAGACCACCATTTTTTTCCTATGAAGGCGGATGTATATTCTGGAAGACAGGCTTAATTACGATGAAGAATCTGGAATGGTCTGTCATTTTATCACGTTTTGTTCTATGTATGATGTAGAATCTTGAAGTTGGGCTGGAGATGTAAACATTGAAATCGGATATAACATCTGGAAGATGGACTGGAGATTTATTACAATGATGTCGGTTGTAGAATCTGGAAGACGGGTGAATATGTATTACAATGAAAATAGATGTAGAATCTGGAATATTTGTTGGTTCGTTTGTCTGGCGTTTTACTTCATTTTTACACATGTTAGGCCGCCATAGTTGGTTGATTGACTGAGTGCTGTTTAACGTCATTTCAGCATAATTTAGGCTATATATGACATTCGATTTTATGCAAAACTGACACCGGGGCGATATAATCAAGCTTTATGCTTTGTGGTTTCAGAATATGGATGTAGACTCGGCACATGTTAGGCCATATATGACGGTCGATTATTTTGTGGTAGAGGTAGACAATCCCATTTTTCCTGGTTAGAACCAGTAGTACTGTATGCCTCCCGCCATCCGTAAGAATCAATACTTCTTACTTGACAAGTCGAGCTCCCAGTGGGGTTCGAACCCGCAGCGGGAATCTGAAAGATGGGTTTGAGATGTGTTACAATGAAGACGGTTGTAGAATCTGGAAGATGGGTTTGAGATGTATTACATTGAAGACAGCTGTAGAATCTGGAAGATGCGTTTGAGATGTATTACAATGACGACGGTTGTAGAATCTGGAAGATGCGTTTGAGATGTATTACAATAGAGACTTTGTAGAATCTGGAAGATGCGTTTGAGATGTATTACAATGAAGACGGTTGTAGAATCTGGAAGATGGGTTTGAGATGTATTACAATGAAGACAGTTGTAGAATCTGGAAGATGCGTTTGAGATGTATTACAATGACGACGGTTGTAGAATCTGGAAGATGGTTTGAGATGTATTACAATGAAGACGGTTGTAGAATCTGGAAGATGGGATTGAGATGTGTTACAATGAAGACGGTTGTAGAATACCGAAGACAAATATGTCTATAGGCAAGAACCTGGTTATTTGAGGTGACCAGTTCTTCTATTTCCATATAAACTGATGTAGAATCTTGAAGACAGGCTAAAGATGTATTACAATGAACACGGTTGTAAAATCTGGATGACAGGCTGGTGAAGACGTGTCAGAATCTGGAAGATATGCAAACATGTATTACAATGAAGACAGTTGTATAATCTGGAAGCATGAAGAAAACGATATAGTGTTTTAGTTAAATCAAGGCCAGAAACTAGTCACATAATAAAAGGGTAGGTCAATGTTGGTAACAATGATCTAATTGTATAGGAATAGATTGATGTCATCAATTTATTGTACAAACTGTAGAAACCCAAGAGGAAATTTACTTATTACCTTTAAGCTGTGATCGAAACGGCCGAATTCATTCCACGAGAAAAATGGACGCGAAGCTCGCATGCATCTATACGAACAAACAGTACATTAACAGATGAACATGTGTAATGCATAACATAATAAATAATAAGGCATAATTATGTTATTAACAAAATTATGTTCAGAAAATGAAAAATGAAAACGTTTCCTACCCGTGTTTGTGATGACTCAAACGTTTGTGGCTGCATCTAGAACAGAAATCATAGTTTGCGATGTAACAGCTGAATTATAACTTGCGTTTTAAGGCACCGCAACACTAGATAGTTGATATGGCGCCATGACGGATATGAACTTTTTGGATCCAAGACATAAAACTATGAGATATGGATTCAGAAACTTAACAACCGCTGGAGAAGCACGTCTTACAGAAACTCGACTTGTAAAACCCATTAATCGCCTCTTACGATCATGCAACAGTCAAGCAGTGGTAATAATTCCTGATCTTACTGACCACCCCGAACCAATCGTGACTCTTGCGTTTTAAGTCAAAAAAGATAGGTCAATGTTGGTAACAATGACCTAATTGTATAGAAATAGATTGATGTCATCACTCTATAACTATGTATGAACTGTATAAATTGTAGAATTTCAAGAGGAATGTTACTAATTACCTTTAAGCAGCGATCGAAACGACCGAATTCATTCCGCGAGAAAAATAGACGCGATGTTTGCATGCATATATACGTCAGTTACATTAACAGATGAATATGTTTAATGCATAACACAATAAATAATAAGGCATAAGTATGTTGTTAACAAAAAAATGTTCAGAAAATGAAAAATTAAAACGTTTCCTACCTGTTTTTTTGATGACTCAAACGTCTGTGGCTGCATCTAGAACATAAATCATAGTTTGAGATGTCACAGCTGAATTATAAATTGGGCTTTACGACACCGCATTACAAGATATGGCGCCATGAAGGATATGAACTTTCTGGAACCAGAACTACTTTTCCTCTGGTGGATTTGATCGCATCTGCAATCAGCAAATAAGAGTTGTTATGTTTTAACAATATTTTCATAGTAAATAGTATAGTCTTATAGTCTACCTGATGTGTCGTCTGCAGCAGCTTGGTGGTTGCAACTTCATAGTCAACCGGAACATCCTTTCCTCTGGTGGATTTGATCGCATCTGTAAACGGAAAAGAAGAAATAAAACATGTTTTAGTAACATTTTCATAGTAAATAGTCTAGTCTAATAGTCTACCTGATGTGTCGTCTGCAGAAGCTTGGTGGTTGCAACTTCAAATTCAGCCGGAACAACGTTTCCTCTGGTGGATTCGACAAGTTTTATCAACGTTTTCATAGTAAATAGTATAGTCTAGTAGTCTACCTGATGTGTCGCCTGTAGCAGCTTGATGGTTGCAACTTCAAAATAAGCCATAACAACTTTTGTTCTGGTGTAAGTGATCGCATCTGCAATCAGAAAAGAAGAGATATGACATGTTTTAGCAACAGTTTCATAGTAAATAGTATAGTCTAGAGGTCTACCTGTTGTGTCGTCTGCTGCAGGTTGGTTGTTGCAACTTCATATTCAGCCGGAACAACTTTTCCTCTGGTGGTTTTGATCGCATCTGTAAGCAGAAAAAACATTACGTTTAAGCACGTTTCTTAGTAACTAGTGAAGTTTAGAAGTTTACCTGTTGTCGCCTGCAGCAGCTTGGTGATTGCAACTTCAAATTCAGCCAGACAACGTTTCCACTTGTGGATTTGATCGCAACTTCAATCTGAAGAGATAATACACGTTTTTGCAACATTTTCATAGTAAATAGTATAGTTTAGAAGTCTACCTGATGTGCCGTCTTCAGCAGCTTGTTGGTTGCAACTTCAAATTCAGTAAGAACACTGTTTCTTCTGGTGGATTTGATCGCAACTTCAATCAGAAAAGAACATTTTCATAGTAAATAGTATAGTCTAGTAGTCTACCTGATGTGTCTTCTGCTGCAACTTCATTGTGAGCCAGAACAACTCTTTCTCTGGTGATTTTTACCGCATCTGTAAACAGAAAAGAAGAGATAAAACATGTTTAAGCAACATTTCCATAGTAAATAGTATAGTCTAGTAGTCTACCTGATGTGTCGTCTTCAGCAGATTGGTGGTTGCAACTTCATTGCAAGCTAGAACGACTTTTCCTACTTTGGATTTGATCGCATCTGTAGTCAGAACAGTAGAGATATTACATGTTTTAGCAACATTTTCATAGTAAATAGTATAGTCTAGTAGTCTATCAGATGTGTCGTCTGCAGCAGCTTGGTGGATGCAACTTCAAATTCAGCCAGAACAACGTTTCCACTAGTGGATTGAAAAGCAGCTTCAATCAGAAAAGAAGAGATATTACATGTTTTAGCAACATTTTCATAGTAAATAGTATAGTTTAGTAGTCTACCTAATGTGTCGTATGCAGCAGCTTGATAGCTGCAACTTCATAGTCAGCCAGAACAACTTTTCCTCTAGTGGATTTGACCGTATCTGTAATTAGAAAAGAAGAGATCTCATGTTATAGCAACATTTTCATAGTAAATAGGATATTCTAGTAGTCTACCTGTTGTGTCGGCTGCAGCAGGTTGATTGCTGCAACTTCATAGATAGTCAGAACAATTTTCCTCTGGTGGATTTGATTGCATCTGTAATTAGAAAATGGGAGATATTACATGTTTTAGCAACATTTTCTTAGTAAACAGTATATATATAGTCTAGTAGTCTACCTGATGGGTCGTCTGCAGTAGCTTGATAAGCCAGAACAACTTTTCCTCTTGCGGATGTGATCGCATCTGCAAACAGAAAAGAAGAGATAGTATGCTTCAGCAATTTTTTCGTTGTAAATATTATAGTATAGTAGTCTACCTACCTGTTGTGTCGTCGGCAGCAGCTTGGTGGTTGCAACGTCATAGTCAGCCAGATCATAATTTCCGCTGGTGAATATGATCGCATATGTAAACAGAAAAGAAGAGATAAAACATGAATAAACAACATTTTCATAGTACATAGTATAGTCTCAGAAGCCCACCTGTTTTGTCGTCTGCTGCAGCTTGGCGGTTCCAACTTTATAGTCAGCCAGAACAACCTTTCCTCCTTTAAATTTAATCGCATCTGTAGTCAGAAAAGTAGAGATATTACATGTTTTAGCAACATTTCATAGTAAATAGTATAGTCTAATAGTTTACCTGATTTGTCCTCTGCAGCAGCTTGGTGGTTACAACATCAAATTCAGCCAGAACAAAGTTTCCACTGGTGCATTTGCTTGCAATTCAATCAGAAAAGAAGAGATATTACATGTTATAGCAACATTTTCATTGTAAACAGTATTGACTAGTAAGTAGTCTACCTGAAGTGTCGTCTGCAGCAGCTTGATAAGTCAGCCAGAACATTTCCTCTGGTGGATTTGACCGCATCTGTAAATAGAAATGTTTTAGCAACATTTTTGTAATAAATAGTATAGTCTAGTAGTCTACCTGTTGTGTCGGCTGCAGAAGGTTGGTTGTTGCAACTTCATAGTCAACCGGATTTCTTTTTCCTCTGGTGGATTTGATCGCATCTGCAATCAGAAAAGACGAGATAGTATGTATATATATATTAGCAACATTTTCGTTGTAAATATTACACATGTATGTAGTTCAATAGTTTACCTGGTGTGTCGTCTGCAGCAGCTTGATGGTTGCAACTTCATAGCCAGCCAGAATAACTTTTTCTCTGGTGGATGTTATCGCATCTGTAATCAGAAAAGAAGAGATCACATGTTTTAGACACATTTTCATAGTAAACAGTATAGTCTACAAGTCTACCGGAGGTGACGTCTGCAGGAGGATGGTTGTTGCAACTTCCTATTCAGCCAGAACCACTTTTCCTCTGGTGGACTTGATCGTATCTGTAATCAGTAAAGAAGAGATCACATATTTTAGCAACCTTTTTTATAGTAAATAATATAGTTTAGTAATCTACCTGCTGTTTCGTCAGCAGCAGGTTGGTTGTTGCAACTGACATGTCGCCAGCACATAGATATCTCCGCCCCTTTGTTGATGTCGGAGTATATTGACCATAGGTTATATTATAACATAGTTGCACGTGCTTTGCAGTGACACGTGTTGTTGTTTGTCGGAGATATAGTCTTGGTTTGATTGGTTGTAATGGATAAATGATTGACAACTGGCGACATATGTTAACTTCATAGTCAGCCAGAACATTTTTTCCTCTGGCGGATTTGATTGTATTTGCATTCAGAAAAGTAGAGATATTATGCTTTAGCGACATTTGCATTGTAAATATGATAGTCTAATAGAATACCTGTTGTGTCATCTGCAGCAGCTGTGGGGTTGCAACTTCATAGTCAGCCAGATCATGATTTCCTTTGGTGGATTTGATCACATATGTAAACAGAAAAGAAGAGATATTACACGTTTTAGCAACATTTTCATAGTAAATATTATAGTCTAGTAGTCTACCTGATGTTTCGTCTCCAGCAGTTTGGTGTTTGCAACTTCGTAGACAGCAAGAACATCTTTTCCTACGGTGGATTTGATCGCATCTGTAATTAAAAATGAAGAAATCACATCTTTTAGCAACCTTTTCGTAGTAAATAATATAGTCTAGTAGTCTACCTGATGTGGACAGTCGTCTGCAGCAACTTGGTGGTTGCAACTTCATAGTCGGCCAGATCATAATTTCCAGTGGTAGATTTGATCGCATATGTAAACAAAAAAGAAGAGATAAAATATGTTTAAGCAACATTTTCATAGTTATTAGTATAGTCTAGTTGTCCATCTGATGTGTCGTCTGCAGCAGATTGGTGGTTGCAACTTCATAGTCGGCCAGAACAACTTTTCCTCCTTTGGATTTGATTGCATCTGTAGTCAGAAAAATAGAGATATTACATGTTTTAGCAACATTTTCATAGTAAATCGTATATTCTATTAGTCTACCTGATTTGAAATCTGCAGCAGCTGCAGCAGCTGCAGCAGCTTGGTGAACGCAACTTCAAATTTAGCCAGAACCACGTTTCCAATGGTGGATTGGAATGGAAAGCAGCTTCAATCAGAAAAGAAGAGATATTACATGTTTTAGCAACATTTTCATAGCAAATAGTATAGTCTAATTGTCTACCTGATATGTCGTTTGCAGCAGTTGGAGGTTGCAACTTCATAGTCAGCCAGAACAACTATTCCTCTGGTGGATTCGATCGCATCTGTTATCAGAAAAGAAGAGATCACATGTTATAAAAACATTTTCATAGTAAACAGTACAGTCTAGATAGAAGTCTATCTGATGTGTCGTCTGCAGCAGCTTGGTGGTTACAACATCAAATTCAGCCAGAACAAAGTTTCCACTGGTGCATTTGATCGCAATTCAATCATAAAAGAAGAGATTACATGTTATATCAACATTTTCATTGTAAACAGTATTGACAAGTAGTCTACCTGATGTGTCGTCTGCAGCAGCTTGATTGTCATAGTCAGCCAGAACAACTTTTTCTCTCGTGTATTAGAATGCATCTGTAAACAGAAAAGAAGAGATAAAACATGTTTAAGCAAAATATTCATAGTAAATAGTATAGTATAATTGTCTACCTGATGTGTCGTCTGCAGCAGTTGGCGGTTGCAACTTCATAGTCGGCCAGAACAACTATTTCTCTGGTGGATTCGATCTCATCTGTTATCAGAAAAAAACAGATCACGTTTTAGCAACATTTTCCTTGTAAAAAATATAGTCTAATAGTCAACCTGATGTGTCGTATGCAGCAGGTTGGAGGTTGCAACTTCATAGTCAGCCAGAACAACCTCTGGTAGATTGTACCGCATCTGTAATCAGAAAAGAAGAGATGTGTTTTTGCGACATTTTCTAAGCAAATAATATAGTCTAGTAGTCTACCAGGTGTGTCGTCTGCAGAGCTCGGTGGTTACAATTTCATAGACAGCAAGAACAACTTTTCCTCCGGTAGATTTGATTGTATCTGTAATTATAAAAGAGATCACATGTTTTAGCAACATTTCATAGTAAAAAATATATTCCAGTAGTCTACCTTTGTGTCGTCTAAAGCAGATTGGTGGTTGCAACTTCATAGTCAGCCAGAACAACTTTTTCTCTCGTGGATTAGAACGCATCTGCAAACAGAAAAGAAGAGATAAAACATGGATTGTACCGCATCTGTTATCAGAAAAGAAGAGATATTATGTGTTTTTGCACCATTTTCTAAGCAAATAATATAGTCTTGTAGTCTACCTGATGTCTCGTCAGCAGTAGGGTGGTTGTTGCAACTTCAGAGTCAGCCAGAACAACTTCCTCTGGTGGACCTGATCTCATCTGTAATCAGAAAAGAAATTTTACATGTTTTAGCAACGTTTTTATAATAAATAGTCTAGTCTAGTAGTCTACCAGGTGTGTCGTCTAAAGCAGCTTGGTGGTTTCAACTTCATAGACAGCCAGAACAACTTTTCCTCCGGTAGATTTGATCGCATCTGTAATTAGATTAGATCACATGTTTTAGCAACATTTCATAGTAAATAATATAGTCTAGTAGTCTACCTGTTGTTTCGTCTGCAGCAGGTTGGTTGTTGCAACTTCATAGTCAGCCAGAATATTATTTCCTCTGGTGGATTTGATCGCATCTGAATCAGAAAAGAAATATTATTCTTTAGCAACATTTTCGTTGTAAATAATATAGTCTAGTAGTCTTCCTGATGTGTCGTCTGCTGCATTTGGTGGTTGCAACATCAAATTCAGCCTGAATAATGTTTCCACTGGTGCATTTGATCGCAACTTAAATCAGAAAAGAAGAGATCAGTTGTTTTAGCACCATTTCCATAGTAAATATTAATGTCTAGTAGTCTACCTGATGTCTTGTCTGCAGTATGTTGGTTGTTGCAACTTCAAAGTCAGCCAGAAAAACTTTTTCTCTAGTGGACTTGATCTCATCTGTAATCAGAAAAGAAATAATACATGTTTTAGCACTGTTTTATAATTAAGAAATAGAACATCGTTTACTGTGAATTATCGTTTAATATATCACGGTTTGGAGTTCAATTGTAAACAATAATTTCACGAGCCTGAAGGGCGAGTGAAATTATTGTTTACAATTGAACGACAAACCGTGATATATTATAGATAATTCACCGTGAACGATTTTCTATTTCTATTCTAATACCCCTAAAATGTGAAAATAACGCACATAACTGAAATCTTTCGCATTGCTTTGCTTACTCTCCTAACGTTGCATACGTTACAATGCGTAATGCGCAATGCCCAATGCTTATTCTCCTAACGTTGCAAACATTACAGTGATATATCGTTCAATATAATGAGATATTTTAAACTAGCTATATAGTGCGGGTGTATTAGAATAAATAGTATAGTCTACCTGTTGTGTCGTCTGCAGCCGGTTGGTTGTTGCAACTTCATAGTCAGCCAGAACAACTTTTCCTCTGTTGGATTGTATTGCATCTGTAATCAGAAAATGAGAGATATTTCATATGTTAGCAACATTTTCATAGGAAATAGTATAGTCCAATAGTATAGTCCAATAGTCTGCTTGTTGCAGCAGCTTGGTGTAACAAATTCATAGTCAGCCGGAACAACATTTCCTCAGAAGTCTAGAAGTCTACCTAATGTGTCGCATGCAGCAGGTTCGTGGTTGCAACTTCATAGTCAGCCAGAACAACTTTTCCTGCGGTGGATTTAATTGCAACTGTAATCAGAAAGGAAGAGATATTTCATCATTTTCCAGCAACAATTTCAAAGTAAACAGTATAGTCTAGAAGTCTACCTGCGGTGACGTCCGCAGGAGGATGGTTGTTGCAACTTCATAGTCAGCCAGAACAACTTTTCCTCTGGTGGATTTTATCGCATCTGTAATCAGAAAAGAAGAGATCACATGGTATAGCAACATTTTCATAGTAAACAGTATAGCCTAGAAGTCTACCTGAGGTGACGTCTGCAGGAGGTGGGTTGTTGCAACTTCAGTCACCCAGAACAACTTTTCCTCTGGTGGATTTGATGGCATCTGCAATCAGAAAAAAAAGAGATATTACATATTTCAGCAACATTTTTATAATAACAAGAGCTGTCGGAGAACAGCGCAGCTCGACTATTCGATTTTTCGGAGAATAATAAATTTATAGCTAGTATATACCATCAGAAAACAAGGCTACAACAATGTGGGGTGCGGTTGGGAGCACAACATAACTATGTGTAAGAACTGACCAAATCTACACAGAAATATGTAAAAAAATAAAAAAATAATAAAAAAAATCGAGTTTTGAGTGGGGTGCGGGGTGGGGGTGGGAGAGAGGCGGGGGTGGATGGTGGGGGTGGTGAGGGCAACATATATGTGTAAGAAGCTATGTAATAATTCACCAAAACAACACAAAAATATAAAGGAAAAAAAAAATCGAGTTTGAGTGGGGATGGGGTAGAGGAGTGGGCAACATATATGTGTAAGAATAGACAAAAGCAACACAGAAATATGTAAAAAAAAAATAAAAAAATAGTTTCAAGTGGGGGTGGGGTGTGGGGGAGCTGGGGGGGAGAGGCGGGAGTGAGTTGGGGGCGGGGTGGAGCGTATAACATATGTGTGTAAGAATTGACTAAAACAACAAAGAAATATGAAAAAAAAAAAATCCAAGTGTGGGGCGGGGTGGGGGTGGGGGTGGGGGGGGGGGGGAGGTGTAAGAATTGACAAAAGCAACACAGAAATATATAAAAAAATATATATAATAGTTTCAAGTGGGGGTGGGGTGGGGGGAGGGGGTGGTGTGGAGCGGGGGTGAGGGTGAGAGGCAGGATTGGGTTGGGGGGGGAGGGGGTGGATGGGGCAACATATAGGTGTAAACATTTACTAAAACAACAAAGAAATATGTAAAAAAAAAAAAAAAAAAATTCAAAGTCTGGGGCGGGGTGGGGATGGGGATGATGGGGTGAGAGGCGGGAGTGTGTTGGGGGTTAGTGGGTGGAGGGGGAGGGTTGCAACATATATGTGTAAGAACTGACAAAAGCAACACAGAAATATGAAAAAAAAAAAAAAAAAAAGTTTCAAGTCTAGGGCGGGGTGAGGGGTGATGGGGTGAGAGGCGGGGGGTGGGGGCAGGGAGGGTTGCAACATATATGTGTAAGAATTGACTAAAACAACACAGAATTATGTAAAACAAAAAAAAAGAAGAAAAAAAGGGGGTCGAGGGGAGTGGGGGTAGAGTGGGGGGTGGGGAGGATGGGGGGTGATGGGGTGAGAGGCAGGCGGGGGGGTCTGGGGCGGCGTGTGGGGGGGGGGGGAGGTGATGGGGTGAGAGGCTTGGGGGTGGGGGCGGGGAGGGTTGCAACATTTATGTGTAAGAATTGACTAAAACAACACAGAAATATGTAAAAAAAAAAAAAAAAAAAAAAAAGGGGTCGAGGGGAGTGGGGGTAGAGTGGGGGGAGGGTGGGGGTGGGGGGAGGAGGGAGACCATGCCCCAATATGGGTGAAGTAATAAGATGCATAATGCTTTAACAAATCCCAAACCAAAGTTATAGATATATACATTCTTACATGCAAACCTAGATCTGCCTTTATTGCACATTTTATGGGCCATCACAATTTGGGTTCCATGGGAGCCCAGAATTTGCAGAAGACAAAATTACTTATCCAACCCTTTACAACATACTATAAGGAAACCAATTCCAAAATTTAGTTCAGCTAAGACAAAAAATGTAAGAGATATAGACCTGTAAACACAGCTTACATGCAAAATTTGATGTGAAACAGACATATTTAAAGGGCTATCAGAATTTGGGTTCCATGGGAGCCCAGGGGTTACAGGAACCAAAATTACTTAAGCAGCCCTTACGATAATGCTATAAGCAAGCTAATGGCCAAATTTGGTTGTGCTAGGGTAAGAATTGTAAGAGACATAGACTTGTAAACACAGCTTACACGCAAAATTTGATGTGAAATGGGGCACATTTTATGGGCTATCATAATTTGGGTTCCATGGGAGCCCATGGGTAACAGGAACCAAAATTGCTTATGCAGCCCTTAAGATAATGCTACAAGGAAGCCCATGAACAAATTTGGTTGTAGTAGGATAAGAAATGTAAGAGATATAGGCTTGTAAACACAGCTTACACGCAAACCTTGATGTGGGACGCCGACGCCGACGCCAACGCCAACGCCGACGCCGACGCCGACGCCGACCCCGGGGTGATTACATAAGCTCTCTTATTCTTCGAATAGTCGAGCTAAAAAGTATAGTCTAGTAGTCTACCAGGTGTCATCTGCAGCAGCTTGGTGTTTGCAACTTCATAGTCAGCAAGAACAACTATTCTTCCGTTGAATTTGATCTCAACTGTAATTAGAAAAGAAGAGATCACATGTTTTAGCAACATTTTCATAGTAAATAATATAGTCTAGTACAGTAGTCTGTTGTATCGTCTGCAGCAGGTCAATTTTTGCAACTTCATAGTCTGCTAGAGCAACATTTCTTCTGGTGGATTTGATCGCAAATGGATTCAAGAAAGAAAAGTGCAGATATTACATGTATTAGCAACATTTTCATAGTAATTAATATAGTCTAGTAGTCTACCTGTTGTGTTGTCTGCAGCATGTTGATTGTTGCAGCTTCAAAGTCAACCAGAACATTTTTCCTCTGTTGGATTTGATCGCATATGCAATCATAAAAGAAGAGATATTAAGCTTTAGCAACATTTTCATAATAAACAGTATAGTCTAAAAGATTACATGAGTTGACGTCTGCAGGAGGTTGGTTGTTGCTACTTCAGTCAGTCAGAACAACTTTTCATCTGGTGGATTTGATCGCATCTGCCATCAGTAAAGAAGAGTTATTATATGTTTTAGCAATATTTACATAGCAAGTATTACATTCTAGTAGTCTACCTGATGAGTCGTCTGCAGCAGTTTGGTCGTTGCAACTTCACAGTCAGCCAGACCAATTGTTCCTCCGGTGGATTTGATCTGTAATCAGAAAAGAAGAGATATTTCATGTTTTAGCAACATTTTTATGGTAAATAGTATAGTCTAGTATCTACCTGGTGTGTCGTCTGCAGCAACTTGGTGGTTGCAACTTCATATTCAGCCAGAACAACTTTTCCTCTGGTGGATTTAATCGTATCTGTAATCAGAAAAGAAGAGATCACATGTTATAGCAACATTTTCATAGTAAACAGTATAGTCTAGAAGTCTACCTGAGGTGACGTCTGCAGGAGGTGGGTTGTTGCAACTTCAGTCACCCAGAACAACTTTTCCTCTGGTGGATTTGATCGCATCTGCAATCAGGAAAGAAGAGTTATCTCTGTAACATATATGTGTAACATAAATAAAGGGTTCCAGCATTTGTGTAACATAAATAAAGGTTTCCAGCATCTCTCTAACATAAATAAAGGGTTCCAGCATATGTGTAACATAAATAAAGGTTTCCAGCATCTCTGTAACATAAATAAAGTGTTCCAGCATATTTCTGTAACATAAATAAAGGGTTCCAGCATCTCTGTAACATAAATAAAGGCATCCAGCATCACTGTAACATAAATTCAAGGGTTCCGTCATCTCTGTAACATAAATAAAGGTTTTCAGCATCTCTGTAACATGAATAAAGGTTTCCAGCATCTCTGTATCATAAATTAAGGTTTCCAGCATTACTGTAACATAAAAGGTTTTCAGCATCTCTGTTACATAAATAAATGTTTCCAGCATCTCTGTAACATATAAAAAGGTTTCCAGCATCTCTGTAACATAAATAAAGATTTCCAGCATCTCTGTAACATAAATAAAAGTTTCCAGCATCTCTGTAACATAAATAAAGGTTTCCAACATCTCTGTAACATAAATAAAGGTGTCCAACATCTCTGTAACATAAATAAAGGGTTCCAACATTTGTGTAACATAAATAAAGGTTTCCAGCATCTCTGTAACATAAATAAAGGTTTCCAGCATCTCTTCAACATAAATAAAGGCTTCCAGCATCTCTGTAACATAAATAAATGTTTCCAGCAGATATGTTACATAAATAAATGGTTACAGCAATTGTGTAACATAAATAAAGGTTTCCAGCATCTCTGTAACATAAATAAAGGTTTCCAGCATCTCTGTAACATAAATAAAGGGTTCCAGGATCTCTGTAACATAAATAAAGGCATCCAGCATCACTGTAATATAAATTAAGGGTTCCAGCATCTCTGTAACATAAATAAAGGTATCCAGCATTACTGTAACATCAATAAAGGTTTCCAGCATCTCTGTAACTTAAATAAAGGTTTCCAGCAAATAAAGGGTTCCAGTATTTGTGTAACATAAATAAAAGTTTCCAACATCTCTGTAACATCAATAAAGGTTTCCAGCATATATGTTACATAAATAAAGGTTTCCAGCATCTCTGTAACATAAATAAAGGTTTCCAGCATTACTGTAACATAAATAAAGGTTTCCAGCATCTCTGTAACATAAATAAAGGTTACCAGCACATATGTGACATAAATAAAGGTTTCCAGCATCTCTGTAACATAAATAAAGGTTTCCAGCATTACTGTAACATCAATAAAGGTTTCCAGCATCTCTGTAACATAAATAAAGGTTTCCAGCATCTCTGTAGCATAAATAAAGGTTTCCAGCATTACTGTAACATAAATAAAGGTTTCCAGCATCTCTGTAACATAAATAAAGGTTTCCAGCATTACTGTAACATAAATAAAGGTTTCCAGCATCTCTGTAACATAAATAAAGGTAACCAGCATATATGTAACATAAATAAAGGTTTCCAGCATCTCTGTAACATAAATAAAGGTTTCCAGCATCTCTGTAACATAAATAAAGGTTTCCAGCATATATGTAACATAAATAAAGGTTTCCAGCATCTCTGTAACATAAATAAAGGTTTCCAGCATCTCTGTAACATAAATAAAGGTTTCCAGCATCTCTGTAACATAAATAAAGGTTTCCAGCATTACTGTAACATAAATAAAGGTTTCCAGCATCTCTGTAACATAAATAAAGGTTACCAGCATATATGTAACATAAATAAAGGTTTCCAGAATCTCTGTAACATAAATAAAGGTTTCCAGCATCTCTGTAACATAAATAAAGGTTTCCAGCATCTCTGTAACATAAATAAAGGTTTCCAGCATTACTGTAGCATAAATAAAGGTTTCCAACATCTCTCGGTAACATAAATAAAGGTTTCCAGCATCTTGGTAACATAAATAAAGGTTTCCAGCATCTCTGTAACATAAATAAAGGTTTCCAGCATCTTTGTAATTTCCAGCATCTCTGTAACATAAATAAAGGTTTCCAGCATTACTGTAACATAAATAAAGGTTTCCAGCATATATGTAGCATAAATAAAGGTTTCCAGCATCTCTGTAACATAAATAAAGGTTTCCAGCATCTCTGTAACATAAATAAAGGTTTCCAGCATCTCTGTAACATAAATAAAGGTGACCAGCATATATGTAACATAAATAAAGGTTTCCAGAATCTCTGTAACATAAATAAAGGTTTCCAGCATCTCTGTAACATAAATAAAGGTTTCCAGCATCTATGTAACATAAATAAAGGTTTCCAGCATCTCTGTAACATAAATAAAGGTGTCCAGCATCTCTGTAACATAAATAAAGGTTTCCAGCATATATGTAACATAAATAAAGGTTTCCAGCATTACTGTAACATAAATAAAGGTTTCCAGCATCTCTGTAACATAAATAAAGGTTTCCAGCATCTCTGTAACATAAATAAAGGTTTCCAGCATCTCTGTAACATAAATAAAGGTTTCCAGCATCTCTGTAACATAAATAAAGGTGACCAGCATATATGTAACATAAATAAAGGTTTCCAGAATCTCTGTAACATAAATAAAGGTTTCCAGCATCTCAGTAACATAAATAAAGGTTTTCAGCATCTCTGTAACATAAATAAAGGTTTCCAGCATATATGTAACATAAATAAAGGTTTCCAACATCTCTCTGTAACATAAATAAAGGTTTCCAGCATCTCTGTAACATAAATAAAGGTTTCCAGCATCTCTGTAACATAAATAAAGGTTTCCAGCATCTCTGTAACATAAATAAAGGTTTCCAGCATTACTGTAACATAAATAAGGTTTCCAGCATCTCTGTAACATAAATAAAGGTTTCCAGCATCTATGTAACATAAATAAAGGTTTCCAGCATCTCTGTAACATAAATAAAGGTGTCCAGCATCTCTGTAACATAAATAAAGGTTTCCAGCATCTCTGTAACATAAATAAAGGTTTCCAGCATATATGTAACATAAATAAAGGTTTCCAGCATCTCTGTAACATAAATAAAGGTTTCCAGCATTACTGTAACATAAATAAAGGATTCCAGCATCTCTGTAACATAAATAAAGGTTTCCAGCATCTCTGTAACATAAATAAAGGTTTCCAGCATATATGTAACATAAATAAAGGTTTCCAGCATCTCTGTAACATAAATAAAGGTTTCCAGCATATCTGTAACATAAATAAAGGTTTCCAGCATCTCTGTAACATAAATAAAGGTTTCCAGCATGTATGTAACATAAATAAAGGTTTCCCAGCATCTCTGTAACATAAATAAAGGTTTCCAGCATCTCTGTAACATAAATAAAGGTTTCCAGCATTACTGTAACATAAATAAAGGCTTCCAGCATCTCTGTAACATAAATAAAGGTTACCAGCATATATGTAACATAAATAAAGGTTTCCAGAATCTCTGTAACATAAATAAAGGTTTCCAGCATCTCTGTAACATAAATAAAGGTTTCCAGCATCTCTGTAACATAAATAAAGGTTTCCAGCATTACTGTAACATAAATAAAGGTTTCCAGAATATCTGTAACATAAATAAAGGTTACCAGCATCTCTGTAACATAAATAAAGGTTTCCAGCATATATGTAACATAAATAAAGGTTTCCAACATCTCTCTGTAACATAAATAAAGGTTTCCAGCATCTCTGTAACATAAATAAAGGTTTCCAGCATCTCTGTAACATAAATAAAGGTTTCCAGCATCTCTGTAACATAAATAAAGGTTTCCAGCATTACTGTAACATAAATAAAGGTTTCCAGCATCTCTGTAACATAAATAAAGGTTTCCAGCATTACTGTAACATAAATAAATGTTTCCAGCATTACTGTAACATCAATAAAGGTTTCCAGCATTACTGTAACATAAATAAAGGTTTCCAGCATGTATGTAACATAAATAAAGGTTTCCAGCATCTCTGTAACATAAATAAAGGTTTCCAGCATCTCTGTAACATAAATAAAGGTTTCCAGCATTACTGTAACATAAATAAAGGTTTCCAGCATCTCTGTAACATAAATAAAGGTTACCAGCATATATGTAACATAAATAAAGGTTTCCAGCATCTCTGTAACATAAATAAAGGTTTCCAGCATTACTGTAACATAAATAAAGGTTTCCAGCATCTCTGTAACATAAATAAAGGTTTCCAGCATTACTGTAACATAAATAAAGGTTTCCAGCATGTATGTAACATAAATAAAGGTTTCCAGCATCTCTGTAACATAAATAAAGGTTTCCAGCATCTCTGTAACATAAATAAAGGTTTCCAGCATTACTGTAACATAAATAAAGGTATCCAGCATCTCTGTAACATAAATAAAGGTTACCAGCATATATGTAACATAAATAAAGGTTTCCAGAATCTCTGTAACATAAATAAAGGTTTCCAGAATCTCTGTAACATAAATAAAGGTTTCCAGCATCTCTGTAACATAAATAAAGGTTTCCAGCATCTCTGTAACATAAATAAAGGTTTCCAGCATTACTGTAACATAAATAAAGGTTTCCAGCATATCTGTAACATAAATAAAGGTTTCCAGCATCTCTGTAACATAAATAAAGGTTACCAGCATATATGTAACATAAATAAAGGTTTCCAGCATCTCTGTAACATAAATAAAGGTTTCCAGCATTACTGTAACATAAATAAAGGTTTCCAGCATCTCTGTAACATAAATAAAGGTTACCAGCATATATGTAACATAAATAAAGGTTTCCAGAATCTCTGTAACATAAATAAAGGTTTCCAGCATCTCTGTAACATTAATAAAGGTTTCCAGCATCTCTGTAAAATAAATAAAGGTTTCCAGCATTACTGTAACATAAATAAAGGTTTCCAGCATATCTGTAACATAAATAAAGTTTACCAGCATCTCTGTAACATAAATAAAGGTTTCCAGCATATATGTAACATAAATAAAGGTTTCCAACATCTCTCTGTAACATAAATAAAGGTTTCCAGCATCTCTGTAACATAAATAAAGGTTACCAGCATATATGTAACATAAATAAAGGTTTCCAGCATCTCTGTAACATAAATAAAGGTTTCCAGCATTACTGTAACATAAATAAAGGTTTCCAGCATCTCTGTAACATAAATAAAGGTTTCCAGCATTACTGTAACATAAATAAAGGTTTCCAGCATCTCTGTAACATAAATAAAGGTTTCCAGCATCTATGTAACATAAATAAAGGTTTCCAGCATCTCTGTAACATAAATAAAGGTGTCCAGCATCTCTGTAACATAAATAAAGGTTTCCAGCATCTCTGTAACATAAATAAAGGTTTCCAGCATATATCTAACATAAATAAAGGTTTCCAGCATCTCTGTAACATAAATAAAGGTTTCCAGCATCTCTGTAACATAAATAAAGGTTTCCAGCATTACTGTAACATAAATAAAGGTTTCTATCATCTCTGTATCATAAATTAAGGTTTCCAGCATATATGTAACATAAATAAAGGTTTCCAGAATCTCTGTAACATAAATAAAGGTTTCCAGCATCTCTGTAACATAAATAAAGGTTTCCAGCATCTCTGTAACATAAATAAAGGTTTCCAGCATTACTGTAACATAAATAAAGGTTTCCAGCATCTCTGTAACATAAATAAAGGTTACCAGCATCTCTGTAACATAAATAAAGGTTTCCAGCATCTCTGTAACATAAATAAAGGTTTCCAGCATCTCTGTAACATAAATAAAGGTTTCCAGCATTACTGTAACATAAATAAAGGTTTCCAGCATCTCTGTAACATAAATAAAGGTTTCCAGCATATATGTAACATAAATAAAGGTTTCCAGCATCTATGTAACATAAATAAAGGTTTCCAGCATTACTGTAACATAAATAAAGGTTTCCAGCATCTCTGTAACATAAATAAAGGTGTCCAGCATCTCTGTAACATAAATAAAGGTTTCCAGCAGATCTGTAACATAAATAAAGGTTTCCAGCATATATGTAACATAAATAAAGGTTTCCAGCATCTCTGTAACATAAATAAAGCTTTCCAGCATCTCTGTAACATAAATAAAGGTATCCAGCATCTCTGATACATAAATAAAGGTTTCCAGCATCTCTGTAACATAAATAAAGGTTTCCAGCATTGCTGTAACATAAATAAAGGTTTCCAGCATCTCTGTAACATAAATAAAGGTTTCATGCATCTCTGTAACATAAATAAAGATTTCCAGCATCTGACAGACTGACGGACAGACGAACGACAAAGTGATCCCTATGTATTGCATTTTTCTTCGAAAAGGCGACACAAAAACAAAAAGATTTCCTACCTGTTTTTGTTTCGTCTTGAACATCTGTTGCAGCATCTAGAACATAAATCATAGTTTGCGATGTAACAGTTGAATTATAACTTGGGGTTTACGGCACAGCAACTAACGATAGTTGATATTGCGCCACGACAGATATGAACTTTCTGGATCCAAGACATAAAACTATGAGACATGGATTCAGAAACTTCACAACCGCTGGAGAAACGCATTTTATTGAAACTTCTACTAGTAAAACCCTATTATTCGCCTCTTACGACCATGCAATAGTCGAGCAGTATACCGGTATCAATTCTTGATCTTATTGACCACCGTCTCGGTTGAGAGATGGCTGCCGCTGCTTGATAGCAATCGCCTCCTTTACGTGTCTTTTAACACATCCTCTGAGGTAATAATTGCCTTGGTGTTCTGCGGCTTGATGGAATGTTCAGTCCAGTTTTCTCACAATGTTCTTTTATAGCCGAGTTGGATATTGTGCTGTGTGCTTTAAGTCCGATACCTAAAGATCTTCACGTTTAACCAACAGATTAGGGTCACATTGCTCGCATTTGATGTAATACACCACGCCACATTTCTTTACGTGATCGGTTTTAGCGTTTACATGTGTCAATTACTGTCTTAATGAATTAAAGGGTTAGTGAAACGTATTGACATTGTATTGCTTGAAAACACTGTCCCATTTTCAGAAAATGAAAAATGAAAACACTTCCTACCCGTTATTGTGATGACTCAACCGTATGTGGCTGCATCTGGAACAGAAATCATAGTTTGCGATGTAACAGTTGAATTATAACTTGCGTTTTCCGGCACCGCAACACAAGATAGTTGATATGGCACCATGGCGGATATGAACTTTTTGGATCCAAGACATAAAACTATGAGACATGGATTCAGAAACTTTACAACCATTGGAGAAACACATCTTACTGAAACTCCTACTTGTAAAACCCTAGCTAATAATCGCCTCTTACGATCATGCAAAAGTCAAGCAGTGGTATCAATTCTTAAACTGACTGACCACCCCAGAACCACACGGGAATCTTGCATTATAAGACAAAAAGGTAGGTCAATGTTGGTAAAACTGACCTCATTGTATAGGAATAGAGTGATGCCATCAATATATAACTATGTATGAATTGTACAAACTGTCTAACCCCAAGAAGAAAGTTACTAATTACCTTTAAGCTGTAATCGAAACGGCCGAATTCATTTCACGAGAAAAAATGAACGCGATGTTTGCATGCATATATATACACGTACAATATATTAACAGATGAACATGTTTAATGCATAACATAATAAATAATAAGACATAATTATGTTGTTAACTAAAATAATGTTTAGAAAATGAAAAATGAAAATTCCTACCTGTTTTTGTGATGACTCAAACGTCTGTGGCTGCATCTAGAACAGAAATCATAGTTTGCGATGTAACAGCTGAATTATAAATTGTGTTTTACGGCATCGCAACACAAAATAATTGTTATGGTTCCATGACGGATATGAACTTTCTGGATCCAAGACATAAAACTATGAGACATGGATTCAGAAACTTCACAACCGCTTGAGAAACAGGTCTTACTGAAACTCCTATTTGTAAAACCCTATTAATCACCTTTTACGATCATGCAAGAGTCAAGCAGTGGTATCGGTTAACCACAAGAAGAAAGTTACTAATTACCTTTAAGCTGTAATCGAAACGGCCGAATTCATTCCACGAGAAAAATGGACGCGATGTTTGCTTGCATATATATATACGTACAATACATTAACAGATGAACATGTTTAATGCATAACATAATAAATAATAAGACATAATTATGTTGTTAACAAATTTATTTTCAGAAAATTACAAATGAAAACATTTCCTACCCGTTTGTGTGATGACTCAAACGTCTGTGGCTGCATCTACAACAGAAATCATAATTTGCGATGTTACAGTTACATTATAACTTGCGTTTTACGGCACCGCAACACTAGATAGTTGATATGGCGCCATGGCGGATATGAACTTTCTGGATCCAAGACATAAAACTATGATACATGGATTCAGAAACTTCACAACCATTGGAGAAACACATCTTACTGAAACTCCTACTTGTAAAACCTTAGCTATTAATCGCCTCTTACGATCATGCAAAAGTCAAGCAGTGGTATCAATTCTTAAACTGACAGACCAACCCATAACAAAATGGGAATCTTGCGTTATAAGTCAAAAAGGTAGGTCAATGTTGTTAACATTGACCTAATTGTATAGGAATAGAGTGATGCCATCAATCTATAATTATGTATGAATTGTACAAACAGTAGAACCTCAAGAGGAAAGTTACTAATTACCTTAAAGCTGTAATCGAAACGGCCGAATTCATTCCACGAGAAAAATGGACGCGATGTTTGCATGCATATATATATACGTACAGTACAATACACTAACAAATGAACATGTTTAATGCATAACATAATAAATAATAAGACATACTTATGTTGTTAACTAAAATAATGTTTAGAAAATGAAAAATGAAAACAATTTCTACCTGTTTTTGTGATGACTCAAACGTCTAGGGCTGCATCTAGAACAGAAATCATAGTTTGCGATGTAACAGCTGAATTATAAAATTGTATTTTACGGCACCGCAACACAAAATAATTGTTATGGCGCCATGGCGGATATGAACTTTCTGGATCCAAGACATAAAACTATGATACATGGATTCATAAACTTCACAACCATTGGAGAAACACATCTTACTGAAACTCCTACTTGTAAAACCTTAGCTATTAATCGCCTCTTAAGATCATGCAAGAGTCAAGCAGTGGTATCAATTCTTAAACTGACTGACCACCCCAGAACCACACGGGAATCTTGCGTTATAAGTCAAAAAGGTAGGTCAATTGTGTTGGTAACATTGACTTAATTG